>NJDC01000552.1:155069-220470 GCA_002245475.1 Calephelis virginiensis | reverse complement strand
ATATATTTTTCAGGCAGCCATAAGTAGTGGGATAACAGTTGACAAGTTGCACGATGTCAATCTTAAAAACAATAAATTCCAACACTGATTGGGACAAATTATCATAAAACTAGAAGTCGCTGAAGAAAAAAATGTCACAAAAGATCTATAAAAACGTATGGTGATAATCCCATAACATGTTGCACATTATTTTTTTAAATTTCTAGAATAAGTGGCTTCTATTTAGGTTATTTACGCGATGCATTAAACACATCGGTCTTATTAAAAAAATAGCACTCGTTGAGCACATGTTTTATTAAACAATATCTAAAATCTGCCTTCCTGCCAGGCAGCTCGTAAAAGGCGAGAATAGGCTTACATCTGACTAGCACCGTGACATCTGACTAGGTGGCACAGTTTCGCAGAGACTCGCTCAGATTGGTACCACCACCTTACCTTTTCCTAATTTCATTGTTTGTGTCAGTGCTTGCAGTTAACGTGTTCCAGTTCGGAGGATAAGGGAGCCGGTAAACTTACTTTTGCTCGAGGCCTAACATCCCGGCCTCAGGTTGGCAATGAACCATTACCAACTTTGTCTCTAGGCGAATTTTTTAGCATCAGGAAATCCGTCTACTTGTTTGCCTTCTAATATCATAAAAAAATGTTGTTTGTTTGCCTTCTAATATCATAAAAATGTTATTTGTTTCCCAGAAATTTTCATAGTAACATAATATGTTAGCGCTATCGATGGAAATTTATAATAATCGTTGTGTAAACATTATGATCTTACAAACACAATATTGTAATGCGTCGTGTGTTTGCCAATGCTAATAAAATTGCAAACAGCCTTAATAAGCTTAAAAGCCTGCTGTTAGCACAACGATACCAATCAATAAAAGCTTTGTTGTATGAATTCAAACTAGCAAAAGCATTTTACAACGTTTTATTAAAAACGTATTTATTATTGTTTATGTACATGCACATTTATGTAATCTACAATATTAAAATAATATAAACTTGGACTACCACTGAAACTGACTGATTGTTCTTCCACTTGCCGTTGTAATTGTTTAGGTAGTACGCACATGTCTCTCATTTGTAATAAGGCCATAACAATTGGACTTATTATGACTTAATGTTGAAAATTCGTATGTATATTTCAATACACTCCTGGAGGGTTTGAAAATACAGTTTAGTTAGGTGACCGTCCTGTCAGTATATAACAAAATAAAGGTGTTCTGAAGTTCGCCATAATTAGTACTTATATAAAACAAAGACATAGATAGTTTCAATTTCAACATTTATAACTGAATGATGACTGTATCGATTTGAATGATTTTTGTTTTTTTTTTGTCTCAGACTTGAATATCAGATTAGCTAAACAACATTTAAAAAAAATCACATTTCGCAGAGCAGGTGGTATAGTTGTGGTGATAATGCAATAGCAAAAAATACCTAGTTTTACATAATAAATAAAATCAAACAAGCTGAAGGTTTTTTATGTCTACTTTTGCGAAGACGATCTTAAGCAAAAAGGTAAAATCATCCATTTTCTACAAAGCAAGTTTTTATTCTACTAATCTAATCAATTAGACTATTAATACAGTAAATGTACTAAAGTTATTTTTAAAGATTAGATCGTCAGCACACCAATTATCTTTTAGGTGTTTAACAGGCGGCGTGTATTATTATCATCAGGAAATCTACTCTTGCCTCTCTGTTACATAAAACAACAAAACAGTTTAAACTGCATACTTTATTTCTAGTCGCCGTGTGTACATAATACCGTCCCTATAATTGTTAGGAGTAGTTTTGCTAGACGTTTCAAGATTTTCATAAATGTTTTTATTCGAAGAGTCTTTCTGCTATATTAAAACAAACAAATCCAAGCAAGTAAAATCAAAGACAATATATTAAACTTTTCAATTTAATTATGCGCCATCCAGCTAATTAATGTATGTTATTTAGTCAACTCCTGTACATCATATTCACCTAGCAAATATATCATAAGCGAAGTAGGTAAAACTACTAGTGTTCTGACAATCACACAACGCCATCTAGATTTGATCAGAATTTTAGGGGAACGATTTTAGTGTATGACATTGTCAATTTATTTACTATTATATTTACTAATCTCTGGTAAAACTAATATTATCAAAATGGTTATGAATGACTTACTTATTTTGAAACTTAAAATGTATTGAACAAATAAAGGCACTACATGAACACATAAATGTCTATCCTGTTCTAGCTAATTTCAGAATTCTAAATTCTAACAGGAAATTTAAATCTACCTTTTGAAACATGATTAAGAAAAAAAGCTCAGATTTACGTAATTTATACTGGTAGTTAACGTCTACTTTCAAATTTATTATTAGCATTTTAAAGGTTGGATTTTTCTTTACTATTGTAGAGGTACCCTTTTGAACTGTAATACCGATTCGTCTAGTGAGGTAATCTTCATATAAGTTTATAGATGCTTTCTGTAAAGTTGATGATATTTTTGTTTGATCTTAAACTACTTGTATATATTTGTGTTTTGTACTGTTATAGTGTCTCTAAGATACCCTAAGAAGGGAAACCAGGCTGTCAAATGATCTATGTTTGCTATCTCTGTTGTATTTCTTTTGGCCACTGGAGATAGCAAATATAAAACACGTCAGTTGACAGCTATTTAATGTACACTTTTCCATTTTGAGTTGGCCACTGAAATACATAATCAGCCCCCAGTTGGCCCGAACTAATAAATGACACTATGTAAAAGTGTACAAGTAACTTTTTATAACCCTAATAAGTAATAACCATAAAGAAAAAGGAATTTAAGGTTTTTGGAATGAAGTTATACAGTATGAAGTAGTGATTTATTTGTTTGTTGTTTATCGCTCAGCGAACAGAAGTTATACAAAAGGTGAATCCTCGCTATTTAAGTGAGTCGCTGTTTGTTTTCTGTTTTTTTATATTTTGTTGAGTAAACGAGCTTTAAACGAAGCACAAAATTACAGTGGCATTTTCATTTCGCGTAGACTTTAGTCATCATAATGATTAATATTGCACTTTTAGTAAGATAACGAAAATATATTAATTTTGAAAGAGTTTCCACCATTTTGTTTTAACTTCTATAGCCTTTGGTTCTTAATTCATTAAATGTTTTACAAAAAAAATACTCAGTTTCACCGACTTTCTAATAAAGATTTGATCTCAATTAGACTGTTTGTGTTATGTGTTAATACATGTGTTACCCAAAAATTAATATCTTGTTTAAACGATATCTTTGTCCGTTTTTTAAAAAAAATGTTAGTTCAAAGCACAAAGTTTCGTTTTGTAAGAAAGTGAGTCTTCTTTACGTTAGGAATATTATTCATTTCATGGTGTTAATATCGTCGAGTAACGAAATTGTTGCACTTATATAAAATTTGCCCGCGGCGTTGCCCGCGTGGTTCCACAGAAACATTGTTTCGGGATCAAAACTACTCCAGGTGTTAATCCAAATTACCCTCTATGTGTGTACCAAATTTCATGAAAACCGGTTCAGCATTTTTTTGGGTGAAGTAGTAACAAACGAACAGACAAACTTTCACATTTATAATATTAATAGGATTTGCTCTAATTAACTTCATTTCTGTAATGTGTTTAATGATATCCTGTTCAGCTTTAATTGATAACCTGATATACAGTGGAGACAACCGCTCATTAACAGTTACCACCTTAGTAATAAAACTTACGCGCCCGTTAATCTCGCGTGTAACTTAATTTTTTGTTAGCAAAAGTGAGATTACACACCAGATCAATGGGCGCGTAAGTTTTATTAGGTAGTGGGTATAATCATTGAGACATTGGCGTCTGTATCAATTTAATAGTGAATCCTAATGGAACATTTACGCAGTAACTCGTGCATGTCAGATTACGACATTAGCATCTTCATGCCCATATCCCCGAATGAGTAGGTAGAGGCACAACCAGGGCACTCACGTCTAGCCGAAGACACTAAGTCCCACAATATGATAGGTGGCAAGCCTATCGCCAACCGAGCACACTTCCGATCCCGAGCAAATTTTTTTTTATATAAAATTGGAAAAACACAATTTTTCTTTTTGTTGCCCAACCCAGGATTCGAATCCATCATCTAATCGAGAGTCCAAAAGTCCTATGACGGTCCATTAAGTGGTGTAACGCACGCTGACCGCATTCGTAACAATGAGATCCTAAAAAGAGTGGGATTGAAAGAAAGTGTTGATGTTAAAATGCGAAAAAGCATGCTCCGCTGGTTCGGTCAGATGAAAGATTGACAAAGAAGATATACAATGCGAATGTGGATGGATGTAGGTACCCGGGGAGACCAAGGCTGACATTTCACGATTAGATCAATCGGATATTATCCGAGGGTGGTGTCAAGAGTCTCAGTAACCGGCGTGTTTGTATGAAAAGGGTAATGAACGTGAAGGAAGCGATCAGGATCGTGAGGTCTGGCACTCGATACTCTTTGCCTACCCCGTAAGGGACTTGGCGTGAAGATATGTATGTATGTATGTACGGTCCATTAAGCATCCTGGGCTCCCCTACTATTTTTGATTTTTTATGTTTAAAAATTATTTTTGTAAGCATATTGTTTGAATAAATATTATTTTCAATTCTCTTATTTACGTTGAGCTTATGAAAACGTGAGAATCGGAAAAATCAAATCAAGTAAACTATTCCATGAGCTAAAGATACATACTGTTAAATTGATTTTTCAGTATAATATTTTTCTTCAAGCAAATAATAATTGTATTTACACTCATAAAATTGTTTTGTCAGAAGACCAACATAAGCTCCTTTAAATAAGATTTTAATAGGTTCTCGTGGGAGAGCAAAACATTTTTAAAACGCAGGCTGGTAATATCCTATTAATATTGTACACTTTCACGAAATAACGGCTAAACTAATTGTAAGGATATAAAAAAAAATTATATCAAAACTTGGAAAAAAAAACATAGACCACTTTCTATGTCGATAATATGTGGAAGAGTTAAATATATATATAACGCGGATGAAATCGCGTAAAATATTTTTTTTAATTTAGAATAATATTTTGGTGATATGCCATAGTAGAAGAAGAACGGTCAGAATTAACAACAAAGGGCAATTAAACAAAAAACGTATGAATATAATCTCTTCACATTCCAAAAGCCATTATTGTCATCATATTGGTTTCGTTATAGTAAACGGATTTGTATGTTTATCGATTTCCCTTATCTACTAACGGCAGTCAACATTATAATGGGAACCGACCCGCTATTACAGCAATGGAGGACGGATTTTTCCATGAAGGTAAAATGTAGGTTACAGGCGGGAATATTGACATTAGAATTAACATTATTCTGTATATGTTTAAAGAGGAAGAATGTAATACAGACTGACTAAATAATTAATACCGGCTTTATTAAAAGACACAAAAGTCTACTCGGTTTACCTTATATACTAATAGCAAGTTTTGTCCATTGACGAACAAATGGAGGAGATTGTTAATTTAACGCATATGCGGTAGCTTTGAAAGGATCGGCCAAATTTTAATTTAAGGAGGTAATTAGTTAATTACTTAATTAGTAATGCGTTTTAAACATTATTGCCAAATTGTAATATTTACTTTTACTAGTTGTCGCCCATTGGTCGAAATTCGACCTAAATAAATTTTAATATCTTGTTAAACGCTATCTTCATTTTTCAAGACCAACTACTTGGTTTCCAAACTGTATGGTGCGCCATCTCTGATCTTTTATCGTTATCATCAATATATTTGTTTGTGTGTGTGAAATGCTTGGTAGTATGGGTAATATTTTATTTATTGATTTAATGTACTTTACAAGCATTATTATTGAGTGCCAAATTATTAAGTGTGACAAATTTTATGCTCCTGCGTCCGCGCAATTTTCGAAAAAGGGGTCCAAAGTTTTGGCATCACGTATTAATATAATAATAAATAGTTATTTTAAACAGTTCGCAAAATTGCTTTATTTGTTGTCACGCTATGTGCATACCTAGTATGAGTCATAACGTCACCAGTCTGTTTGTTGTTTTATTTATTATGCTTTGTTTACGTTATAACGATGAATCTTGTATTTTGCGTTGGATAAAAATTACGTATTGACTTTTTTAGTTTTACTGTTTTCATAGATCGATAGTGTTATAGATTCCGAACCGTTTCTCAAAATTTGGCTGGTGCTCTAGATGTAACCCTGTATATTTTAAGTTACAATACAGTAACTACGTCACATAGGAGCTAGGTAGGAAATACAAGTATTGTCCAACCTTGCCGTTCCAGCTCATATTCCTTGCTCTGAACAAATCGTCACGAAATATAAACTTCACGATAAATAGCTGACAATCTCAATAAGAAAGGAATTAAAAAATTCACTGCAGGATACCTCGCTTGACCGAGGCTTTTGCAGCTAAAATGGTTAGCACCTTCGTCAACGAGGGGTGTAATAATGCAGGTTTGATTCTAAGGTAAAAAAAACTTTGTTTAAAAATTGTCTCAATTCATCAAATGTATTTTATATGATGTAAGCAGAGAAAAGTTATAAAACTAAAATTACTTTGTAAATTAAAACTTCGAACCACAAAAACTTCTCCAGCAAAAACAACAATGTGAAAACCGCGAAGTACTTTGTTTATGCTTATATACCAAATAACATCTACAATAATATGTCCTATTCTTCAAAATTGAAATTCTTTTTAAATAATATTCAAAGAGTTGACGTAATACATTATTATTCGCCTCTTTATGTCATTAGAACGATCTTTCATACCATTCGCAAACTTTTTAAGTTTTTTTTTATATTATAGGAAGGCAAACAAGCAGACGGATTTCCTGAGGCCTCGAGCAAAAGTAAGTTTACCGGCTTTCTTACCCTCCAAACCAGAACATGTCATGACGTTATGGGGGCAGGAATAGGTAAGAAAACTCTACCACCTAGTCAGATGTCAAGGTGTTAGTGACGGTAAGCCTGTGCTCGCTTTTTACGAGCTGCCTGGTAGGAAATCAGATGGTCTATTCTACAAAAAAGCCCGGACCTAGCAATATGAAATAAGACTAGATTTTATGTTGAACATCTTTTCAGACTTCGAAAACCAGATCAACAATGGCGTCTTATGAAAGGCTCGGACAAAAATAAACTAAACAGAAAATATGAAAAAAAATGAATTTAGGCCCTTGTGATTTGGAATAAGTAATTACATAAAGAGAAGTAATCAAATGAAACATAAATAAATGAATATGAAACATATATGTCCATGAAATGTTTTAATCAATATACCTTTGTGGAATCAGTTACCGAGGGCGGTATTCCCAAACGATTATGACTTAGGAACCTTCAAGAAAAGAGTGTACTTATTCCTTAAAGGCCGGCAACGCATCTGTGTTACTCCTGGTGTTGCGGATGTCCGTGGGCGAAGGTGATCACTTTCCATCAAGTGACCCACTTGCTCGTTTGCCTCCTCTTCTATAAAAAAAACCTACGTATGCTAGTTCATTTTTGAACTCTTGAGTAGAAGTTATTCAATCAGCTTATAACATTCTTGGTTCAAACTGGGACGTGATTGTGTTACTTCAATTCAAAACTTACCTTTTGATAAGCGCAGTCACATCTCTATCAAACTAATTTAAAAAGTTTTATCGCATAGTTTTAAGAGTTTAAATCTAAAACATCCGAAGGTTTTATCAGTTTGTACGAGTCGAGTATGAATAAGTTGTTTTTAACACTAAAAAGGGAAGAATAATATCACTTCGTCATATATCCTGTAATGAACTTCTCCCAAAAACATGAAGCACAATTAAATCGCTATCAAATGTTAAGGTCTGGCATATTTCCAAAAAAGAAGCTTTTAAGTTAATGCAGTAAAAATATTTTTCCATAAATCAAAAATATGGATTAACAAAAATATGAAACGTTTATTTAAATTTTAGAAAGATGACTTGTTAAAGTCAATTGCGGTTTCATCTATTATATAAAAATGAATCGATAGACGTGTTGGTAAGTGCATAACTTCCGAACGACTGGACCGATTTGGCTAACTCTTTTTTTATTGTATTCGTTATTGTCGGGAGAAAGAGAAAAACCGGGAAAATTGCGGGGTAAATAGAAAAAAATCCTTTATTTTTCTCCACACAAACTGAACCGGTGGAACGAAGCTCGATGGATAGCAAGTTATAAGTTAAAGACTTCTTCAATTTGTTGAAATGTCATCCCTTGGAGACTAAAACGCAGTACAAATAAGCATTTACGCAGTTATTATAAGTTACATTTAATTTCAATATCTGAATTAACGGAAAAAAATTAAAATTGCAATAAAATTCAATATAAGGTATAGTATCATGACTGCACACTGTATATTGAAAAATTCCAATTCACGCTTTCGTTCTATCGGCACAGGACAGTCTCATTTTAAACCGTATTTGAATATATAATACTTTTCTACTTTTATTTATCCTTATGTTTATTCAATTCATTTAATCATACAAATTTTCATGTTCCGTTTTAAAACTTGAGTTGGATTTTCCAAAAATATTTTTTTTTCATATATATTGTATCAATTATAAAAGAATCAGTGGTGTCTGTTGAGTGTTAGTAGATGAGTATTTTTTTTATGATATTGGAAGGCAAAAGCAGACGGATTTCCTAAGAAATTCCCGAAGCCTAGAGACACCAAAGGTGGTAACGGCGCGTTGCCAACTTGAGGTCGGGATGTTAGGCCTCGAGCAAAAGTAAGTTTACCGGCTACCTTACCCTTCGAACCAGAACACGTCAACGGCAAGCAAGCAAGACGTTATGGTGGCAGGAATAGGCAAGGTGGTGGTGGTGGTGTTAGGGACGGTAAGCCTATACTCGCCTTTTACGAGCTGCCTGGCAGCAAGGCAGACGTTCTACTCTGCAAAGTAGCCCGGACCAATACGGGGAAAAAAATCTACTTTTATTTTTCCTTGTGCTTATTCAATTCAATCATACAACTTTTTAAATGTTACATACACATTTCTTGTCTCCTTGAGCTGGAATTTCCAAAAATATTTTTTTACATAATACATGCATTATATCAATTACAGCGGAAACAGTGGTGTCAGCTGAGTGTTGGTAAATGAGCATGTCATGTTTTTTTTAATAGCCTCTGTGGTCTAGTGATCTGGTGTTGGCGTGATGTCGAAGTTCTATTCACAACTTTCGTATATAAAACAACGTTATCCGGGAACGAATAAGTGCCTGGTTGTGTAATTAAAGTATGTACACGGCCAATATTAATAATCAATCCTAAATCAAAACTTGCTGTTCAAGATTGATATTTTGATCCATTTTTATGTTATCGCTTGCCAATAACATATCTGTGGACAGGATAAATATGGCAATTAGGTATGGGATAGGCCGCCGGATACGCAGCTATCTAGATTGCCTTAAATCCATTAGATTGAGATACATTATTAACATTGGCCGACAGCTGATCATGGTTGATGTAGTTTTACTTTTGCCTATGTATTCGGTCATATAGACGTGTGAAGATAATTTTTATATATCTAGATTCAGTACTGGGAACAATTAGAATCGCTTTACATTTGTTTCATAAAATATGGATCTATGGTCTAGCGGTCCGACGTCGGACTTAACTTCTTGAGGTCCTGGGTTCGATCCTCGGGTTAAGCTACAAAAAAAATTAGAAAATCTATATTTTCAATTTTCTAATAAAAATAACGTTGCCCAAGGTTGGATATGTGCTCAGTTGGCGATAGGCTTGCCACCTACCACATTATGGGACTTAGTGTCTTCGGCTAGTCGTGGGTGCCCTGGTGTTCCTCTGCCTACTTCCTCGGGGATATGGGCGTGAAGATACTTTTTTTCATCAAATATGCTGATTCCGTTTTCATTTCCCTTCAAAGAATGTATATTTCAGTTATAACGTTTTCTTGGAAAAGTAACATAGTGCCAGCGATAAAAACTAACTTTCCTCCATGTTGGTCCAGGCTCCTTTGCAGAATAGACCATAGACCTGTCAGGCAGCTTGTAAAAGGCCAGTATAGGCTTACCGTCACTAGCACCGTGACATCCTACTAGATGGTAAAGTTTCGCAGCGACTCCCCCTTATTGGTACCACCGCCTTACCTATTCCTGCCGCCATAACGTCAGTGCTTGCCGTTGACGTGTTCCGGTACTGAGGGTTAGGTAGCCAGTAAACTAATTTTTGCTCAAGGCTCAACATCCCAGCCTTTAGTTGGCAACGCACCATTACCACCTTTGGTGTCTCTAGGCGGCGTGAATTTTTTACCATCAGGAAATCCGTCTGCTTGTTTGCCTTCCAATCATCCCGGCCTCTGATTGGCAACGCACCATTACCGCCTTTGGTGTCTCTAGGCGGCGTAAACTACTTACCATCAGGAAATCCGTCTCCTTGTTCGCCTTCCTATATAACATAAGAAAAACTTACAGGACAGTAGGAAACTACATTCTGTAGCAGTCATGTATAGCAAATTATATGGATGCAAGGCTACCCTGATGAGCAACTTAACATATAGTACCCACTGTTCTATTTTCGCTATGCTTTGGCGACGCAATGGCGGACTCCTAATGGATCTACGTGACAGGGGTTCCACAATAGCCGCTAATGAGCGGACCGCAACAAAAATCGTGCTACATTTACATATTCTTTACATTTCATCTCATTTCCAAACCATTTGTCAATATTTAAGGAATACGAGAATAGTGACGCAAATTTTTCTCTCTAATCTATTATTGTTTCGAAAAGAGCGGGGTCCTCACACTCCCCCCAAGGGGACGCTGCTGGCTGAATCTGCAACATGTTCATGGTCGTAGTTTTTTTTTTTTTATGTTACTATCATGACGAAGTGAAGATTTTTAATACTTACATATACACACAATTTCAGAGCTGTATGTATAACATACACCTCTGAAAATCTAAAAAATCATGTATCGAAGTATTATCTTTCTGACTTCTGATTTTGCTCTACCCTGCCCAATAACATTTACTATGTAAGACATTTTTAATAAGTTATTGTTGTGGTTGCTGAACATCTCACACTTCACATTTCGTTACACTTGAAAGTATCGCCTCCCAGGTTAGAAACTCCTAATATTGAGTGAGGTGCCAATCTTAACTCACAATTTCGTCCCTGTAGCACTTTTTATGTTACCCATAAAATAGCGCACAAAATGGCAGCTTTCCTGACGATAAAATACAATTACCAGAAGTAAACCTCAAACATGTTAAGGTGTTTCAATTTTAGTACTTGTTCCGAACTTGAGATATTTTTTACAAATTTCAAAGAAAGAAAAAATCCACCTTTTTCAAGATTTGACACCACAGCCTTTCGACTCTCTAAAAAAACGCTCTAAATATTTTAGCTACAACTCTAACATGTACCCATAGGACATACTCGTAACAATAACGTACGTACGTACGTAATAAGCGGTTACGATGTATTGAAAATTTCACCACAGAAATTTAATCCTCGTTAGTTCAAATGGTAAGAGCATTCGTCAACATAGAAGAGGGGAAGAGTGCAAGCTCAAATGCTAGTTGCGGTGAAATCATTTCTTTCTTTAAAATTTGTTAAAATCCTACATGTTGCTAGTGTATCGCTAAGCGGCGCTGTAAAGGTGCGGAAAAGGTAATTAACTGGTGCGGACAAAAAAGAAAATAATCAATAAGTTTTATTGGAGGGATTTTAGACTACATGTGCATGTAGGTATACCCTACTTTAAAAGATGAAACAAGAATTTATTATAATAAATACTTATAATAATAAAATATTTGAATTACAAAACAGAAGAAATGTAAACGAAGACATGTTATCTTATTTATTATAACAGAAAACATTATTTATACTTGCCGTTGTCTAACTTCCCCCTAACTTTCCCCCGTGTTGGTCCGGGCTCCTTTGCAGAATAGATCATCTGCCTTTCTTGCCAGGCAGCTCGTAAAAGGCGAGCCTAGGCTCATCATCACTAACACCGTGACATCTGACTAGGTGGTAGAGTTTCGCAGCGACTCGCCCGGATTGGTACCACCACCTTACCTATTCCTGCCACCATAACGTCATGACGTATTCCGGTTCGGAGGGTAAGGTAGCCGGTAAACTTACTTTTGCTCGAGGCCCAACATCCTGACCTCAGGTTGGCAACGCACCATTACCATCTTTGGTGTCTGTAGGCGGCGTGAATTTCTTACCATCAGGAAATCCGTCTGCCTGATTTTCTTCCAATATTTTTCCAATAACTACGCTACACTATCATAATGGAAAATACAGCTTTTTCTACTTACTTATTTTACTTTACGTTATTAAACAGGGCCGGAATGTCAGACCTATTGAACAAGTCTACCGGCTACTCTACCCTCTGGTCCAGTACATGACATTTTCAACCTATTTCTTTTTTGATAATGAATTTAAGAAATCACCCTTTTCATGCCTAAGCTAGATAAGCTGTTATTTAAATTACTTTTAACCCGACTTTCAAAAAGAAGGAGGTTTTCAACTCCTGCATTCGATTCCTATCTTCGACTCCTACATTTATTTTTATGTATGTTAATCGAATTATCTGTTATTTCTAAATCGATTCTAAAAGTATACTTTTTTGTTTTGAGAAAACGAACTTTCGAAATGGTTGCTATGTCACCAAGTCTGGATTGTACTATAGAGTCCCGGAGAAATCGAGGAAAATACTAAATTTTCGTATACGTAGATTTGCTTATTGAAAATGAAAATCATATAAACATTACATATAGTGTAATTCAAAAATTACTTGTTAGAAAAAATATATCTTTGTTTACATGAATACTTCCAACTTTGCAGTAAAATAACATCAGAATTGGTTAACTTGGCAAAAAGGTTACCCAACAAAATCTAAATGAAAAGAAAAAGTCCTCAATTTTTTTATATCAATTGAAAAACAGTTGGTGTAACCAAATCTCATACATATTGTGTCTTTTGAACGATCGGACATTTTATAGGCTTAAGAAAGACCCTGACAAAGGGACAAAACAACTTATATACTATACGATGTGGGTTTTACGGTCAATATTTAATCTGGCTTTATTCCTTGTACTGTTCCATACCGGTAAATATAAGATTTGATTATATAGTCCTTAATTGCTAAATATAATACTTATTAGCTTCTAGTAGCAACATTGTCCATAAAAAAATAAGTGCCCAGTTGCTATCTATCACTTGACAAATTCGGGTAGTCGTGAATGTGGACGTTAGGAGATACGTGTATATTTTTTTTATACAAGAGGAGGCAAACGAGTAAGTGGGTCACCTGATGGAAAGTGATCACCTCCGCCCACGGAAATCCGTAACACCAGGAGTATCACAGATGCGTTGCCGACCTTTAAGTAATGAGTACGCTCTTTTCTTGAAGGTCCCTAAGTCATAATTGTTTGGGAGTACCGCCCTCGGTAACTTATTCCACAAAGGGATAAAAAATGTCTTCGGAATCACACAGTTGTAGATCGTCACGCATCAAGATGTTGGGCATGATACTTTAAACTCTGTTGTCTGTCTGTCTGTTTAATTCTATTGTCATATATTTTCAGTGAACATTTTAACATATAAAAATAGAATGCAAACTAACCAATTTGTAGATAAGGTACCATCTTTCCTATCCCAGTCGCCAAAATCGGCACTCTCGACTATCATGTTTCGATTTTGGAGGTAGGTTATCCTGTTAAATATATTTGATACTTTTCATCGTCGGCGCTTGGTAAGACTTCCAAATATTCATATTTTTAAATAAAGAAATACTTGAACTGTTTTAAGTCTCATTTATAATTTATTATTTTATAATTAGCCTACCGGTTTCGCTTATGACGCTAGTGTAGTTTAAGTTCTAGCCCTGACGATGCTGTCATAAACGAAACCGGTTGGCTATAAAATAATAAATTGTAAGTGATACGTAACACAGTACAAGTGTTTCTTAATTTAAAAATAAGAATTGTCCTGTAAACTTGGCACAAAAATAATTGTTACATAACATCTCAGCCACAGGTTAGCAACATACTATTGCTACGAGTATCTTTAAGTGTATATTTCTCAATAATAAGATATCGCCTCTGTGGTCTAGCGGTTTAGTTGTTGGACTTGACTGCAAGAGGTCCGATTTTCGATTCCCGTGTTTTTTAACAAAAAAAATTTGGTTTTTCCAATTCTCGAATAAAAAAACGTTGCTCGGGATTGGATATGTTCCCGGTTGTCGATAGACTTGCCATCTATCACATTGTGGGACTTAGTGTCTTCGGCTATTCGTGGGTTGTGCCCCTGCCTACCACTTCGAGGATATAGGCGTGAAGATACTTACTTTTTCGCTTCTTTTTCAATGTCAAACGAAAACATGGAATTTATCTCAGAAATAGCAAGTCCGTAAATATGTAATTCAAACAATCCTTGAACATTAAGAAATCTAAATGTACATTTGCCCTCGGCTCGTGTTTGTTCACTCCTGATTTGTAATATTTGTTGTCATCCTATTTTGCAAATGGATATATTTTTAGAACTGACTTCATATTTATCACAAAGCAATTTTGGGGCGGCTTTACTCCATTTTAGGGTTTTCATATTAAAAAAATTTCGCTCAAGGCGGATTAATTAAAAGTGATGTATAATAATGTTTTACGTTAACTTATCCCCCGTGTTGGTCTGGGCTTCTTTGCAGAATAGACCATCTGCCTTCCTGCCAGGCAGCTCGTGAAAGGTGAGCATAGGCTTATCGTCACTAACACCGTGACTTTTGACTAAGTGGTAGAGCTTCGCAGCTACTCGTCCGGATTTGTACCACCGCCTTATATATTCCTGCCGCCATAACGTCAGTTCTTGCTGTTGACGTGTTCCGGTTCGAAGTGTAAGGTATCCGGTAAACTTACTTTTGCTCAAGGCCTAACATCACGTTGGCAACGCGTCATTACCTGAACCTGCGTGAATTTCTTACCATCAGGAAATCCGTCTGCTTGTTTGCCTTCCAATATCATAAAAAAAAATCTGACAGGCTACGTGGATACCAAATACCTAAATGAAACCTCTAGGCACTGGTTAAAGAGGAAAACCAAAAAATGCTGACTTTATTTCGTGGAACAAGACATGTTTGCCAATGAACAAACTATAGGGATTCCAAAGACCGAAACTAGTGAAGAAGTAAGATAAGAAAAGCAGATGCTGAGTTACCTCGTCCAAAATTTGAGGAACAGCCGGAATAAAAGCTAGAATGCTAGCTAGAATGCTAGCTTTTATTCCAGCTGCTAGCTAGCTGCATAGTTCTATATAATACAATTAAAAAGTTCACATCAGCAGTTATTTTTTTTTGTCTATATATGACAATTTTGTCAATCTTGGTAAAGTGATAAAAATTACAGATTTTGCAAATGTTTTTTTCCAATAATTACGCGCAGGGAAATTGGAAAAAGTGACTCCTACTCTTCGTTGGATACCAAGCCGCGATTTCATAGCTATTTTTTCGAAAGATAACAAATGGGTCCGAAATTATCCCACTTAAATTTTGTCAAAATTCCCCAAGTAGTAGTAGTTTCATCAATTCATCAATGAGATCGTGGAGAAAGTATACCATTAATGCAATGTTAAGTATTACTCAAAAGCCACAAGTCGGATCATGATAAAATTAATATGGGACCACCACGGAATCATAATCTATCTTTCTAAAAAAGAACCATCTAAATCGGTTCGTTGGTTAGCCGAGTAATCGCGTAAGAAACATACGAAAAAAGACGGGTTGCACTCCGGGAGTGCCGGTGAAAGTGAAAATTTTAATATTAACGTTGTGCATTTTTGATATTTTGGAATGGTAAGGGAATAATTTTGCACGAATTGCTTTAATTATCAGTATGAAAGTACTATAATTATGCACAAATATTATTTTCATAGCAATAACCTGCGTTTGGCTTGACAAATCTTGCTAGTGACGGCTAGGAGCGTCGTCATATTATCTGTACAACGAATATTGCTCGTCTACACATAAAGCTTATTTTCAATATGGAACAAATAGAGCAATGTCTGTTGGTATTTTACGTATCTGCTAGCTGTGACAATGTAATATTATATAATGGTAGGTATATTGCGGCGTATTATCCATTGCGCATTCTATACTCTTCGGAAATATCTAAGCAATGCAAAAACAGCAATGAATCGACGTTTTATTTTAGATCACGCATTGTCTTATACGCGCATGCGCAGTGCGCCGTCTTACGTTCTGACGATCTGACGCGAGTTTAGAAGTTTTTACCCATTCCAAAAAAAGTGCGCAACGCCGCTAAGGAAGTTTTCACTTCAAAAATATAGAATCGAACTGAGAACTTGCTCCCCTTTGAGGTCGTTTAAAAATGGCTGCCTATCGACCGTCATCATTCCTGTATGTTTGCTGGTGTTTATCGTGTACGTTAGCCCCTCCACCAATTTTGCGACCGAAAGAATATTTAAGTGAATTTAGTGGCAACTTTGCCCTCAGCTAACCTTCCCACGCTGTATAAAATTCGGTCTTAGCTACGCCCGTTTTATCCCGCCCACTTATATTTAAATATATGTGATTCATAATTAAACAAAAGTAGAGTTTAAGTGTTACTTGAAGAATTATTATTTAACAACTGTTTGGGTAGCTATTTAGTAGTATTAGAAGAATTGTATCCGTATTTATCATTTCATAGTATAATACAAAGTCGCTTCCTCTGTCCCTATGTCCCTTTGTATGCTTAAATCTTTAAAACCACGCAACTGATTTTAATGTGTTTTTTAATAGATAGAGTGACTGAAGGGGAAGGTTTATATGTATATTTCATAACCGTGCGAAGCCGGGATGGGCCGCTAGTTTACTTATAATATACTTATCGATATCTATACTTGTAATAAATCTGTACAAGATTGAATTCTATGTATGGAAGACATTTACAAAAAAAGACGATTTTTGTCCATCGGTGTGTTTGTCTGTTATCATAATTGTCTCTTATCCCGCCCGCGATTCATGCCGAATCTAATGATCCGATCGTAACCAAAGTTGATACTAATACCAACCAATTGATATCTAAAAATCAAAGTTAATATGCGCTATTTTTCAAAGGGTTTTTCAGAAATAGGGGATAGAAGTTTGTATAAAAATCGTAAATATTCTACGCTAAGGAAGTCGCCAAACTGGTAGTAGGTGTATCATAATATTATTGTATACTAGCTTCTGCCCGCGACTCCGTCCGCGCGGATGTCGGGCTAAAACTGAAAAATAAAGAAATTATTTTTCTCTACGTATTTTCCAGGATAAAAAGTATCTCATTTTATGCCCAGGATAATAAGGTATAATTATACCAAGTTTCACCGAAATCGAATCGTTAGTTTTCACGTGATGCCTGAACATACAGACAGACAGACAGACAAAATTTTTTTTAATCACATATTTGGGTTTGGTATCGATCCAATAACACCCCCTGCTATTTATTTTTTCAATATTTTCAATGTACAGAATTGACCCTTCTTCAGATTTATTATATGTATAGATTATTAGCATGTGATGTGTTTTCAAATTTTTTTCAAAATTAAAAAAATAAAAACTTGAATGTCGAATGAATGAAAAAACATAATTATTTTTAATATTTAATAAAACTATAGATGTATAATATTTAAAATAACTTTTCTACGGACTACAATAATAAGTTAAAGAACAAATTAGCGGTTTCCCTGACGGTAAGAGAGACAACCATCACGTCACCTACAAACACCATAGATGTCAATGCGTTCCTATCTTATGATCGGAAACTTAGACCTGTTGCGCGATATGCAGCTTTACAAAACAGTACGAAGCACGACAATGGTGAGCACTAACACTATAGAGGCAGAAATAACTCAGGCGCTAGTACCAATCCGAACTACACAATGTTATAATGTACTCTGTCACCTAGTTACTGTAATGATTGAATAATCCAGTACCTACCTAACCTAATTCTAATAGATAATGAACAATGTTCGACAGTGGAGTTTTCATATTCCGACGCCAACAAATATTACTTAGTAGTATCTTCATGCTCATATTCCCCAAGAGGTAGGCAGAGGCACAACCAGGGCACCCACGACCCACGACACGACACTAAGTACCACTATGTGATAGGTGGCAAGCCTATCGCCAACCGAGTACACATCCAATCCCGAGCAACTTTTTTTATTAGAAAATTGGAAAATCGAAATTTTCTTTTTGTTGGACGACCCGGTATTCAAACCCGGGACCTCATGCAGTCAAGTCCAAAAAGGACCGCTAGACTGCAGGCGCAAGACCTTTACTTATCATAGCATATAAAACGGAATTCCATCAAATTATTAACCTACCAATTGTAAAAAACCGACAGAACAGCAAAAAAAGCGAATTTTGAATTTGTCAAGAATCTGTGTGATTCAGAACTTTTTAGTAAACCGAGTATTTGATTAAATGTAAATAATCGTCGGCATGCGGCCTGAATCCGACTCCTAACGGTATTACATTTCTGAACGTGTTCCCTACAAGACCGTGTAGCTTAAAGGGAATCGCGAGGAGCTCATACAATGGCAAACTATTTTATCTGTAAAATAAACGTTGCTCTAGTTTTCACTAAGGAATTCATCATTTGCATGCGTTTCATATAAGCTCGTAAAGGTAAAACTGTTTATTATCCGAGAGGGATAACTGAATTGTGTTTTGAAATTCCCAAATGTAAAGTAATCTTTACGTTTCTTAAATATATATCATCTATATATTAATACCTGATGCCAAAACTTTGGACCCCTTTTTACGAAAATTGCGCGAACGCAGGGTCATAAAATTTGGCACACTTATAGTTTATACATACATACATACATACATACATATCTTCACGCCAAGTCCCTTACGGGGTCGGCAGAGAGTATCGAGTGCCAGACCTCACGATCCTGACAAACCTGTCTTGCTTCCTTCACATTCATAACCCTTTTCATACAAACACGCCGGTTTCGGAGACTCTTGACACCACCCTCGGATAATATCCGATTGATCTGATCGTGAAATGTCAGCCTTGGTCTCCTTATAGTTTATGTGTAGGAAAAGTGCAGAACGCTAATGTTTTTCAATAATAATGCTTTTAAGTACATTGAAACAATAAATAAATCCTTACCGACACCACCATGCATTTGACACACACAAACAAATATATTGATAATAACGATCAAAGATCACAGATGGCGCACTATAAAGTTTGGAAACAAAGTAGTTGGTCTTGTGAAATTAAGATGGCTGAATTTCGACCACCACTATGGGCGACCACTAGTCAAAGATTATTTTGTATTGTCTTGATAATTTTAATTGATTAATCTTTATTTACTTAGATTAGTAAGCGGAGAAAAGAATAAGAAGAGGTTCTCAATTCGATGGTATGTTTGTTACGAGATTACTGAAACAACGGCAAACCGATTTTAATTTTTTAAAAGATAGGTTATGATTCTGAGGTGGTACCGTAAAAACTATATTATGAACCGACTAGTGGGTTTTGTGTTATGATTAAAAATTTATATTTTTTCAAATAAATATCCCTGGACAAGTTACACAAATTGAATCTAACCCCAAAGTAAGCAATTTATATGCTTGTGTTATGGGTGTTAGTCAACGATACTATTACATAGAAATACTTAAATAGATATCAGAATAAATTTAATAAACACCCAGACCCGGAAATGCAGACATCTAAATGTTCATCACACAAATGCCTGCCCCCGTCAGGAATCGAACCCAAGCCTCGCGGTTCGTCGATGCAGTTAGGCGAATACGCTAGCCACTCGACCAACGAGGCGTATCTTGACGCATTGAGGTTGTTGATAAAATTTATGTGGAACCATTTCGGAACCATTTGCAATATGTCGAAAAAAGAACGATCACATCGAGGCGTGGTGTACAATGATATAGTTGGAGTCGGTTGCTGCAGTTTTTCAGTCTGCAGTCTCTATGTCCTATGTAAACTACGCAACGGATTTTAATGCGGTTGCTTTAATAGATAAAGTGCCTAAAGAGGAATGTTTATATGTATATTTTAGACCCGTGCAAAGCCGGTGCGGGTCCCTATTATAATATAATCTATTTTAAATCCTGAATCCAATATGACGAACGTTTTAAGCCGATATCATCTTTTTTTCGCTATTCTAACATGCGTATCACGTGAAAGGGTTGAATAAGCAAAATAGGATAAACTACGTGTCGTCATTCCAAATCCTATATGACGGCCAACTCAAGTTAATAAAATGGCTGTTTTCGAATAGCTTTCTTTTAAAAGGGTTTTTATATATTTTATACAGTTTATATTTCTCTAACAATACTTGATTAATCTTCGATTTGGATACACTTTTGCCCCCTTATTAATAAAACTTACGCGCCCGTTGATCTGGTGTGTAACTTCAATTTGCTAACAAAAAATTAAGATACACGCCACATCAACAGGCGGTTTATTAGTAAGGGGGTTAGTGTATTTTTGAAGTGGAAAATTCTTTAGCGGCGTTGCGCACTTTTTTGTAGTGGGTGAAAACTTCTAAACTCGCGTCAGGACACGTGACCTGATTGAAAATTCGTAAGACGGCGCAGGGCGCTTTAGCGAATGTTCGTGCTGTCATGTTTGTGAACAATAGCGCAATAAACGAATATTGTATACTACCACAAATGAAAATACTTTCATGCTGATAATTAACACAATTCGTGCAAAATTATTACCTAACCATTCGCAAAATATCAAAAATGCACAACGTTAATATTCAATTTATTTATTTGTGTTATAATTATTTATGGCTTATAAGCATTTGGTATTATCTTCGATCCCTCCATCTCTTCTCTTGATTTCGCCCATAAAAACGTCGAAAATGTTTTGAATTAGTATGGCGTATTTGCTATTGCAGGCAAAAAGTAAATCTCTTTAAAAATGGGGCAGAAAATGTATTTTTCTTTTAAAACTTTCGTTCGTTTATCAGTCTATAAGCAACACTAGTTGAGACGGTCTTTCTAATGTACTATATATCCACTTATTTTCTACAAAAGTTTTTTATGAAGCAGAAAAACTTTGAGTAAATCCAGTGACAATAGCTTTTAATTTAAAATACATAAACCAGTCTCCACTTACTTATCCACGAAAAAGGAACGAACATTAATTCTCATTCTTTGCCCTGTTTGTGGGTAAATAAGAGCTGGGTAAAACAAGGTGGCCTCAAGTGTGAGTGACGTTATCAGAACGGATGACTTGCACTGTGAGGACTCAGCCAGGAGTAATTTATCAGTAGAATCTGTTTGGCGTTTATAATTAACCTTGTAAGATTCCTTTCAGCTATATTTTTCTGGGAAAAATCTGGAGTCTCATAATATTATAATCAACATTCAAACTAAGAAGGTTAATAAGAAGTGAAGCTCCGTAATTAAATATTTTACAAGGTTCAAAGTATTGTTGTTTTCTACTAAGTTTCAAATTACTTTAATACTAAAGAGGTTTTACTTTAAAATAAAACTGAGTTAAATACAGGGAGCTGTGGGTGTATAATAAAATTGTCAATACATTATTACCGTGGTACATTTAATTTTAAAAGCACAGGATCCTAAGGAATTAATTAGAGAAAAAGAAATACTAAAGTAGGTAAATCTGCCACCCTGACAATATGTCAAGCAATGTGAAATTTAAAAAGAAATCTACTAATGGCTCCCGTGTCGGACGTCAAGTCCAAAATAGTTATTTCATATTTTAATGATAAGATTGATTTATCATAAGACAAGTACATATTTATTTAGGTATTTATTTAAACTATAAAACTTGTTGAAAGTGCATACAAACTAATCACCTCTGTGGTCAAGCGGTCCAAGTGTTGGTCTTGACTTCATAATGTCCTGGGCTCGAATCCCGGGTCGGGTAGCAAAAAAAAATGAGGCATTTCCAATTTTTTAATAAAAAATGTTGCTCGGGATTGCATATGTTCCCGATTGGTGATAGGCTTGCCACCTATCATATTGTGGGACTTGGTGCCTCTTGTGGGACTCTGCCTGTCCCCTCGGGGATAAGGGCGTGAAGACACTTACTTAGATTATACAAATTAAAAAGGACAATAAGACAATAAGAAAACTCAGACTTTGTGTAAATGTAAGATAGATTCCATAATGACTATCAAGTTAAATGAACTGAAAACAAGTAGCTTCACGCCTGTATCCCCAAAGAGGCAATCAGAGGCACAACCAGGGCAATCACGACTAGCCGAAGACACTAAGTCCCACAATGTGATATGATATGATGGCAAGCCTATCACCAACCGGGCACACACAATATCCAATTCGGAGCAACATTTTTTTTTGAAAATTGGCTTCAACCGCATTTTCTTTTTGTTGCCCGAGCCGGGAATCGAACCCGGGATTTCATTAAGTCAAGTCCAGCACCTGGACCGCTACATAAATAAAATTGACATTAAGGCTGTACAAATACAAATTTTAATTTAATATTAGAACTAAAATAGAAACTAACATGTCTCAAGCTTGTTAGTAAATATTTTATAGATTCAGGGTGTCTGTTGATTCTAAGTTTAATTAAGATTGTCATCGGCTGTTACCGTGAGGAGAAAGGGCGTAATTCACAAAATAGATCGTAGCTAGAATTATAATGAACCACGAAACTCAACAATGTAAGATGTCACCGCCATGAGACGCCTGTTTGAGAAGACGTACCTATTTAACATTGATTCTAATAAAGGACATATTAAATTTAAGATATTTCTGTCTATAGTAAGTACATGTAGTACGTACTATAGACATTAAAGTTAAAAAAAAAAAGTATCTTTACGCCCATATCCCCGAAGACGTAGGCAGAGGTACAACCAAGGCACCTACGACTAGCCGAAGACACTAAGTCCCACAATGTGATAGGTGGCAAGCCTATCGCAAACCGGGCACATTTCCAATCCCGACCAACATTTTTTTATTAGAAAATTGGAAAAATCTAATTTTCTTTTTGTTGGCCGACCTGGGATTCGAACCCGGGACCTCATGCAGTCAAGTCCAACACCTGGACCGCTAGACCACAGAGGCGATCATTAAAGTTGGTAATTTTTAGTTAAAATAGAAACGATAATATTATAAAACTAATAAAATGAAATGTGTTCATGCTAATGAACGTTCCATGAAAGTAATTATTATTAACTGATGTGATGATTTTTAATACATTTTTATAAATAATGTGAAAGTGAAGGTTTTTAAAATGATATTATAGCAACATTTGTATGTCATAATCAGCTGTTTTGCTTCTTAATTTAAGACAATGGCGGTTATTTTTTTGCGCATCCACTAAACTATTTTAAATTATCGCTTTCTTCTATCAACAAAAGTAACATAAAGAGACGAAAATCTTTTGGTGCTTTCAGATTAGTCTGTATACGATATTTCTTCAGACGTTTAATCTATCATTGGAAAACGCTGATTAAAAACATCACTATTTTGTTAGTAAATGTTAGTTTAGTCTGGACATGTATCCAGACTAAACTAACATGTCTAAAATGTTTCAACTCTTTTGTTTTTGGTTCATTTAAATTTTTGCTTTGTTGTGCTTCTGCCTAACTCTTAGGGGAAATGGGCGTGAAGATACTTACTTACTTACTAACTTCAATAACATTATGGCATGTTATATTAATTACACATTTTGAAAACTCTACTAGGTGTTTTTGCATGTTCATTGACCAAAGGAAAAATACTTGTAATAGTGGAACTGAAGCCGGCTCTAGAGTAAAACAAGAGATATCTCTCTAGGCACCAGACAGTAAGATGCGTTATAAAAAACCTAAAACCAATGCAACAATTCAATTTATACCAAGAAAGACTAAAGGGGGATGAAACAAAATCTCGCTCTATTCTGATATAAAACTAGGACCGGCCCTGGCATATTGTATTAAAATACGCCTATTTAGTATTTAAATTAGACCTCTGTAATCTGTATAATATTGATAACTTGTTATTTGTGTGTACCTAAAAAGTAATTAAATAAAAAAATATTTTGCATATAAAGTATCTAACATGTTTTTTTAATAAATAACCCCAAAGGAAGCAAATTATACGCTTATGTACAATGTAACAATTATGAACAAAACAGTGACAGGACTATATCATAAAACTTAGATGGTTGTATGCAAAGTTACAAATGGCTAAGTCCTGCAGCAACATAATCTAGAACCTGTCAAAGGAAAGGCTAACTAATGTTCATCCAGTATCTAAAATTACCTACATTGTGTAAGGATCGGACTAAGTTCTCGTGGTTTTAAATTAAATAACGTAGAGTTAGCATGTATGCATCATGTATGCATCAAAATCTTAGTACTGATATTGTTTGGGCCTGTAAATTTCGCAATTATACTAAAGAAGAACACTAAATTACAATGGTCCCCGTGTTGGTCTGGGTGCCTTATCAGAGTATACCATCTTCCTTCCTGCCTGACAGCTCGTAAATGGCAAGAATAGGCTTACCGTCGCTAACACTGTGATAACTGACTAAGTGGTAGAGTTTCGCAGCGACTCGCCCGGATTGGTAGCACCGCCTCACCTATTCCTGCCGCACGTAACGTCAGCGCTTGCTGATATAAAATAAGCCATTATTTACACATCCGTTATAATAAATTTTCCGCAAAGTAACGCATTATTCAATAAAATATCAGCGCATGCTGTTGACGTGTTCCGGTTCAGAGGATAAGGTAGCAGCTAAACTTACTTTTGCTCCGGATTTAACATTCCGGCTTGAGGTTGGCATCGCACCATTACCATATTTGGTGTCTCAAGGCCACGTAAATTTCTTACCATCAGAAGTTCCCTCTGCTTTTTTGCCTACCAATATCATAAACAAAAAATATAAATAAAAAAAAGTAAAATTCGTTATTGAATTGGTTAATTACATTCTTAGTATCGGGTTCCATAGTTAGTGGTTTTGAGTCGTCACCAAATGATGTTAAAATTATCATTTTGTATGGTGGTATAGTAGTGCTTTGCATAAAGCAGCAGGTTACTAGATCTTAGGTGCAGGTAAAAAGATCCGACACGACCCAATAAACGCTGGAAAGTTTTCATAGACCATAACTTAGTCTCAATAGACTCACTATCAGCCTGTATCTTATACCTTTAAATAAGCAATTTTTGTATATTTATAAATATATAATTGGAATCTCGGAATCGGCTCCAACGATTTTCATGAAAATTAGTATGTAGGGGGTTTCGGGGGCGATAAATCGATCTAGCTAGGAATCATTTTTAGGAAATGTCATTTTATTCGTGTTTAAACTGAAAAATATGACTCTTCCTGACATATATTGGCGAATAATAATACTATTTTTTGTTAGCAATAAAGTTGTTCCAGCAGATGGCGTTGTTAAGTGACACGAAGTCAATGAGTGTTTGCTAAGAAATATTATAGTATGGGTCCTACTTAAATATAATTTCACGCCGCCTAGAGACACCACAGGTGGCAGGTAATTGCCAACCTGAGACAGGGATGTTAGGCCTTGAGCACCAAACCGGAACACATCAGCGGCAAGAATAGGCCGTCTGCCTTTCTGACAAGCAACTTCTTGGCAGGAAGGCAGATGGCCTATTCTGCAAAGGAGCCCAGACCAACACGGGGAGAAGGCACAAGACACAAGCTCAAGGAATGTTTGGCACAATCATTTTCAGAATTTAAAAAATTAACGATTAAAAAAAGATGTAAGAGGGTAATGCCGTCTGGCTTTATATAAATAGTAGAGGTACCCACCATATAAATTAACTTCAACTTTTCATATAAAAAAGCTATAAGACGACATCGTTTTATAGGTCGTATGAGTAATACCGAAACATCCTCGGTAAAGTGAATAAATGAGAACACTCCACCAGTTTATTTTCGAATAAAATTTGGGAAATCGGTTTAATGTTTGCGGAATATATTTTACAAGCGTTTTTCCCTAAAGTAGGTATAAGGGAGGATGTTTATAAGAGTTAAGACGATATCACTTTTATGAGTACCATATTTAGACGTAAAATTATTGTTTTGTACCTGCCTACCATTACTTATGGTGGCTGCTGTTATAAGCGTTGGTTAAAAAATCTTAAATCACGAAAAGCTCATAAGCACAACTTATGCCTACAGTTTCGCGTTGCAATTAGGACGGTCGTGTAGACAGCAATTAAGAAATATGTACCTCATATATACCTACCTCATATATAATTATAATAATACATTAGAAAATATCAAGCAAATACAAAGATAGACGACTTATTTTTCTTGCTATAAGAAAATCCGCCTTCTTAATTGCTTTCCAATAGCAAAAGAAAAACTTTTCTGTACCTGTGCTAAGCAAAAAAATATGAAAATAACTTCTCATAAATCGGAGTCTATTATATTTAAAATGATAAGCTAAAAAACACTCCAGCCGCCTCTTAAATAGAAAGATAAAGATCAGTTTAAATACTTAAAAGATTGACCCGTAAATTATTTTCTATTTTAGGTAAGATACTTTCTAAATTAAACAAAGGAGGCCTTGATTGATATCAAGAGAAAATTTAACAAACCTTGTTACTTACTACGAATAAAAGATTTTTTCTTAAGCATAAGTAATTAAGCCGGCAATGTAATAATATTTTTAAGAGGCTTTTATTTTTTAAGCACAATCATTAATTCAATATAATATTTCGCGAATGGAGATTCGTATATATAGAAAAAAAAAGTATCTTCACGCCCATATCCCCGAAGATGTAGGCAGAGGTACAACCAAGGCACCCACGACTAGCCGAAGACACTAAGTCCCACAATGTGATAGGTGGCAAGCCTATCGCCAACCGGGAACATTTCCAATCCCGACCAACATTTTTTTTTAATTAGAAAGTTGGAAAAATCCAATTTTCTTTATGTTGGCCGACCCGGGATTTGAACCCAGGACCTCATGCAGTCAAGTCCAACACCCGGACCGCTAGACCACAGAGGCGTATATATATCTCTATTAATATGTATAAAACTGCATCAGTAAGACCAATTATGCTAATTATTTTTTGTTATGTTATTATTAGGATAAAGTTCATACGAAAAGAAACATCGTGAAAATTGTACGGAAGAAATGGTGTTTTAATCCACACAAACTAATAGCAGTTGCTAATGTCAACGATATGTTCGCCGGGTCGACTAGTCATAATACAAATCTGGTTTTATTGTTTGTTAAATTACTCGGACTAGTCTCTAGAACTACTAATCGATTTAGATAAAAATTTTGAAATTAATAAACCACCAGAAGGATATATTAGAACCAGAGGACGTAGTGTTGGACGACCTCCCACCCGGTGGACTGACAATCTGGTCAACGTCACAGGGAGCCGCTAGATGCAAGCAGCTGATGACCGTGACTTGTGGCGCTCTCTGGGGGAGGTCTATGTCCAGCAGTGGACGTCCTCCGGCTGATAATAATAAGTATTTTACAGGTTAACCTTCCCCTTAAAATTCAAACACAACGAGTGTTCGAGCCACGTTCGAGGGATAAAAATATTTAAGGCGGTAGATACTAAATACCATTTAGGGTGAGCTAACCATAACTCTACTAGAAGACATAGTCAAGGGTCATGATCCCAGCTAAGTATACGCCATTCTAGCCTCCTTAAGGCTGGCCTGATATAGCTTAGCCTGACCTGATGTAGTCTGTTTTGGCTTTTACTTCAAACCAGCCCAAAACCAACGCGTGCATTCATTAATAAAAATAAAATACGAGCAATTGCAAGATCTTACACAAAATCTAATGTAAATGCAGTGGCAGTTCCCAAGTCTCTTAATTCCTATCTCGTGCAACGAATGAGGAGCGATTATGCAGATTCCAACTTCATGGATCTTAAAGCACTTAACACTGAGATGAATTTGCTTATGCAGTTAAATTTTAACATTAAACGTTTTAAAAGTGTAAGTATTGTAAAGATTTCAAGAAAATCCTCTTTTTACTCTTATAAATAGTAAACCACTATTTTTCTCGGCATTACGCGTAAACGGATGAACAAGTTTAAGCCAGGAATAGGTTATTTTTAAGGAAGAAAATATAAGTTTATTTTAATTCAATGTTGGCTGTTGGAAAAAACACAATGTCTGTCAGATCTGATAGTGCTAAGTAAATAAATATGCCAAAAAGACAAGATTACCCCCAGTTCTAGAACACGCCTTGTTTTCTCTCAAACTGAAATACTCTGTGTTGATCTCTATCCCCTGTGTAGAATGAACTCTCTCGAGCACAGTTTTAATAGAATATTGTGCATCTGTCCGGGTAGGGATCTATAGATTTAACTATTTCTGCGGCCAATTTTTTTAGTCATGTCTTGAACTTGCAGTATCCGGTGGACTTGCTTATTAGGCCTAACTATCATGGTCTCTAATTATCATGAAAGCCGTGTTAGCTGAGTGTTTGTTCGTTGTTTTAAATACAAAATACTTAGTAGTGAACTCAAGTATTGACTTTGTTAATTTTTTGATGATTTAAGATATGTAATTGACCACTATTGTTGTCAATTACATATCTTATGTACACTATTGACCCCTACCATCAACACAGCCGTATGTTCTTTCGCCGTTAAGCCAAAAAACATCTTCATAAAGCTGCTAAAACCTATTTAATTTCAGAATAAGGTATTCAAAGATCTTACCTTTATGCATGCTAACATTGGTTTAATACTCAAAGATGCTAAAGTAAGACATCCATTACACAAGAACTTTTGCAGTCAATTGTTAGGCTAAGAACTCGAGGCGCGGTTTTCACTTGTGCCCACTGCGTTGCGGGCCCGCAGCTTCTGTAGAATGTTTTCATTTTACATGCAAAAAGTAAGAGCACATTTCACGACGCGTTTTTCACCCGCAGCGCCCGCGGTTGTTTGCGGTTCCCGCGGCAGCGGTCGCCAGACGGACGGGAGAATCTTACAAGTTTGCAAGCGGTGATAGTTAACCGCGGCGGCTGCGTGACCTCACAAATTACCGGTCTAGTGAGTTTTTGAAATAAAACCGTAGTTCCGCAACCGCCGTGGACGCGGGTGAAAACCGCTCCGTGAGTTCTTAGCAGTACTACAGGGTTCTTAGCATTACGTTTGATAGATGTATATAAATTTGACATTTGTCTTTCACCGCGTTACACACTACTCTACGTATTACGGTTATCCGTCAGTCAAGTCATTGATTGTAGTAAAACTGACAGTAAATCCTACAATGATCCATTTATGACCACTTACAGGCTGTTATTTATTATAACTGCAGTACACATTAGGCTAAGTATAGTACAAGTGTGTATATGTTTCACATTAATAAAAAAAACATATTTCCAGTTTCGTAATAATAATTTGCGGTTGTTAAAATCTAAAATAGGTCAACAATAAAAACCACCTAATTTGTATATATTGTAGTATGAAGCTTTGTGATAAATTAATATATAAGGTCGTGGATGCCCTGACTGTTCTCTGCCTACCTCTACAAGGATATGTTCGTGAAGATACTTTTAATTTTTTAGGACAAAAATGTGCCTACGTGCACGACGTAGAAGAGGCATTCGATAGTAAACTCTAGTGGTTTTAAGCATTGCCATATATATGTATACGAAAATTAATAGTTCTAAACATTTGATAATAAATAAAAAAAAAAACCGACAGGAGACGTTTAAGGACAGAGACTTTTATCCATTGTAGGAATAATTAAAAATAGTCGACGGAATTACCTACACAATGTGTAACTAAACACGATTAGCCGAAAGTACTAACTTAAGGCTAGTCATGGGTACCTCTAGTGTACCTCTGCCTACATTTTTTGAGATACGGACGTAGAGTTACGTTTTGCTAACATAACACACAATAATTTTACAATTAAGTAATTTCCTTAAAAATGCTTTTGATAGATTAAAGTTCTCTTCTAAATGAAATTTAAAATCCAATAAGCGAAATGCGAATGCACTACAAAAGCGAGAATGTAGCTCTCGAAAAAAGTTGTATAACAAACAACAATAATTATTCTCATGCTAAAATAACTTTTAACTTGCTAAATTGCGCGGGGATCTCTTCAACGATGGGATAGTCCACCGCACGCTACATATTTTTGTCATTTGGTTACATATTGTATTATTATCTTCACGCTCATATCCCCGAAGTGGTTGGCAGAGGCACAACCAGGGCATCCACGTCTATCCGAAGATACTAAGTTCTACAATAGTTAGGTGGCAAGCCTATCTCCAACCGGACACAAATACAATCCCGATCATTTTTTTTAAACTGGAAATACCAAATTTTCTTTTTGTTGCTCAACCCAGGAATCGAACCCAGGACCTTGTGAAATCAAGTCCAAAACCTGGACCGCTATACCACAAAGGCGATATAGTATGTGAATATTATTATCAGGTTTAAGCTCATTGACACTATCTTCGATTTTATGTTTATCTCTTTCATGTTAAGTATCACATAAAAAGATAAGCTTAACTCAAGTAAAGATTTCTTCAAATTTTCAAACTATTAAATTCAAAATTTAAAAAACTCCGATACAGGAACAAAATTTCCCTTTAAAAAGAAAAAAATCAGTTAATCTCCCCACTTTCACTCTAAGAACTTTTAAACGGCTCAACCGATTTACATCAAACATGTCTAAGAATATTCGCACATAAGCTACCTTTAATACAAAAAAACTAAATTGAAACCACTGCATCCGTTATGATGCCACAGACATACACACAGACAGACACGTCAAACTTATAACAACCCTCTTTTTGCGTTGGGGGTTAAAAATACCTTGAGATAAAGATTTGTTTTGTTTAAAATAATAAATAAAAAATCACAATGCAAGCTTTGTTCAATAAGTCTGTCTAGATATGTACATTGTAGAGTATGTATTTATTATGAATACATTACATATAATATGTATTTTTATAAATATCAGATACACCCACATTTATTCACCCTATAAAGAAATGGGTTCTGACAAAGTGTTAGACTCACACCAAACATGTAGTAGAATATTTAAAGAAAGAAAAAATTTCGCCCCAGACAGGATTTGAACCTGTAACCTTTCGTCTCAAGCCGACGAATGCTCTAACCAATTGTGCTACTGAGGATTCAAATCCCGTGGCGAAATTTTTTAATTCCTTTCTAACCCGTTAACGCGGGTAGTTATGTCCTATAGATACACTATTCTGAGTACCCACCAAATGAGTTCATCATTACAGATGAAATTCACATTTTAGAATGGCCATAACTTTCGTTTCTCGCAACGTATTTTTATTTTAGCACTTGCCCTGTGCTTGGGATAAATTTTCTATAAATTTTAAAGAAAGAAAAAATTTAGTGTATCTATAGGACATAACTACCCGCGTTAACGGGTTAGAAAGGAATTAAAAATTTCGCCACGGGATTTGAATCCTCAGTAGCTCAATTGGTTAGAGCATTCGTTGGCTTGAGACGAAAGGTTACAGGTTCATATCCAGTCTGGGGCGAAATTTTTTCTTTCTTTAAAATTTATAGAAAATTTATCCCAAGCACAGGGCAAGTGCTAAAATAAAAATATGTAGTAGAATAATTAATTAGAACATTAAAGACATCACCAGAACAGATCAAAATATATTGTGTGCCGGAGACCGGGGCCTAATATTATTGTGTTGGGCCGTAGCTGTAATTTCCATGTTAATAACTTTTCATTTACTCGTACAAGACATGGAGAACACGAAAATTATTTACAACGGAAAGGTTATGAGCTCGAGGTTAATATGGATTAAACTGCTTTTTATTTGTTAATATTAAGGACAAGGTTTACGCCTACATACTGCCAAAATATTTTGCGATGGGATTTGGTGACAAGTAATATAACACCCACACAACTTAAGTAGATTCTGTATAAGGCACGCTAGGCTGGGATTTTTTATAAAGATAAGCAGGTAAGTGAGCTAATATGTCACTAAGTAGAATAAGATAACAAATGCCAATGCACGTCTTTATAGTTGAGAAAATAAGTATTTAACCAATTTGAGGCTTTTTAAAAGAAATTATTCATTGACATATTATAGAAACGCATCTAGAAACACCTAACGTTCCATATAAAACTTTTGTGATAATTTGCTCAAGAAAGTCAAAAAAGAGTATGAAAATTTGGAGTTCTTAAAACGCAAATAAACCCAAGAAGTCTTGGGAATTGATTAAAAAGCTCTCAAACTTAAAACCAAAAACTGCTCCTCATGAGCTGTTATCTCTGTCCCATACTCCTGTTGCTCTTCTCTATTTTCTCAATGTCAATAACTTCTTTGTCAATGTAGGTAAAAATTTATAATCTTGCATCCCATCTACCACCGATTCCTACTCTGTTACTCCTAAGTCTGATACTAATCATTTGCATTCTATGGCCCTTCTAAATACACACTGTGAAGAAATAGAAATCAATAACATTAAGGAGAATTGTGCTACTGGTTGGGATGGCATTTCAACGTCATTGTTTAAAGCCGCTCAACACATCTTGATCCCAGTTTTAAATCACATTTTTAATCTTTGTCTTAATTCTGGCACATTTACAAAAGTGTTTAAGGAGGCCCTGGTGCACCCAATTAACCAAAGCGGTTACAGAAAGAGTATCAACAACTACAGGCCTATTTTTGTGTTAACAACAATCTCAAACATATTTGAGAGGATTCTAATCAAACGTCTCCTTTCCTTCATTGATGCTAAAAATATACTGGCCACTAATCAATACGGTTTTAGAAGTGGTAACTCTACCGAAAATGCTATCTTGGATCTAACTACTTCGGTAGTTTGCAATTTAAATAAAAACATACAAATGTTCATCTGTTTCTCTTGACCTATCCAAGGCATTTGATACTGTTTCTGTTCCGCTATTGCTTTCTAAATTACATCAGGTTGGAATCCGAGGCGTTGCTTATGATATTTTCCAGAGTTACTTGAGTGATCGAACTCAGTGTGCTACTATTGATGGAGTAATGAGTCAAGAAGAGCCTATTACGTACGGTGTCCCACAAGGTAGTGTCCTTGGGCCTACCTTATTTTTACTTTACATTAACGATTTATGTAAACTCTCCCTCCCACACTGTAATATGTTTGTATATGCTGATGATACAGCGCTAGAATTTCATGGTTCTAGTTGGTCAGAAGCCCGTTCGTACGACGAATCTGCTTTATTTTTAGTAAGTAAAAGGCTACACTGTAATCGACTTACTTTAAATCTCTCCAAAACTCAATTTATTACCTTTTCATTTACGCAAATAACTCAACCGGACGCGGACTTCTCCTTGTTAATGCATCAATGTCATCTCATAACTGATAGTACCTGTAATTGTAAGTCTATATCTCGAGTTGAGTCAATGAAGTATCTGGGAGTAATAATTGACAGTACATTGTCCTGGAACGATCACATAAATGCCACTGTATATCGAATTAGGAAGTTAACCCACGTTTTTAGGAAACTTAGGGTTAGTGCGGACCTGACTACACCCAAAACTATCTTTTCCGCGTTGGCACATTCTATAATATGTTATTGTATTTCCGCCTGGGGTTCTGCATACAAAACGCGTTTAATCCGCCTGGAAAGGGCAGAAAGAGCTTTATTGAAGGTAATGATCAGCAAGTTATATCCAACAACAAAATTATACGAGGAGTGTGATGTAATGTCTGTGAGGAAGTTGTATATTTGTAAAATACTGATTCACAAGCACCAACTTCTTTCTCATGAACTACATGAAGTATTTAAGGTCATACGAAATAATCAAAAGGTCTGTAATATTGAAAGAACTCGTCTGCCAGTATTAAGACGTCAGTATTACTTCATAAGTTCCATACTATACAACAAAATATATTTTATTACTTCGATATATTCGCCTAATACTAGAGACTGTAAATAAAAATTATGCTTTGGATAAAGGACCTGGACTATGATGATATTGAAAAAGTTATGACTTGAGTCAAATAGAATTAATAAATACACACACACAAACACACACACATACACTCACACACACGCACGCACGCACACATACATGCATTGTAATAAATATAAATACTTATTTTGTTTCTGTAAGTAAAATAGTTTTTTAAGTATTTCTTATAGAGACGTCTTTTGTATATCATGGAGGCGGGCGTTAATGACTACAACACAGTCTTTTGACTAACGTGGTTATTATCATACTGCATTAAACTGAAATATTGTAACGTTTCTAAATAAACTTTTATTATTTATTTATACCACTACCTCCAACCTGTCCTATTATTTTTACCTAATCGGGTCGGTAACAAATAACCTGCCATATTTTTTTACTTAGTGTAGTTATCGCTTCTGTGGTCTAGCGATCCAAGTGTTGGTTTGACTTTTTTCGAATGTCGGGTTGGCAACAAGAATTAAATGTGATATTTCCAATTTTCTAATAAAAAAAATAGGTGTGTGTGTACTTATGTACACGCGTTAGAAGTTATACTTATTCGGCGTAATAAGATAAAAATCTTTTTAAAAACTAAAATGTTATCTATAGCTAACTTCATCATGTCGGTTTTTCGTGACGGTGTGCGCGCGCATCGTAAAAATTTACCCTCATCATTTTTTCCTAACGCGCCAAAAGAAGTATAACTTCAAAAAATTTTGCTCAGGATTTGCCCGGTTGGTGATAGGCTTTCCACCTATCACATTGTGGAACTTAGTGTCTTCGGCTAGTCGTGGGTGCTCTGGTTGTACCTCTGCCTATCCTTTCGGGGGTATGGGTGTGAAGATACTTACACTTCACTATGTAGTGTAGTATCAATGTCTCAGTTGATAGCAAAATCTGTTTTCCCCTTGCTTATAACAGGCTCCTTAGTAACTGTATTCCTGATAAGCAATTTATAAGTAGTGAGCATCAATTCGCTCATTACTAACACTGTGACTAAAATTAAATATTAGAGTCTTGTAATGACTTAACCAGATTAGTATAACATTAAAACTCAATTCAAAACTTTGAGTTATGAAACAAAAAAATTTAAACTCCCCGAGTGTTAACTTCATAATAAAATCCAAAGTTAATTCAGAGCCCTAAAAGTTTTGACACTATATATAGAAATGAAAAAGTTATGGAATAATAGAAACATAGAAAGCATCTTAAATTTCTAAACTTACAACCAACTCCGAATAATAAATCCAAAGGGCATTTGTTTCCTAAGTAATACTTACTGTATTCGGACTTATTGTAAGCAACACAAATGATAATTTAATGATATGCCTCCAACAACTTTATAAGAAACTTGACCCTCGTCAAACGAAGACATTTCCATACATTTTGATTTCATTTTGGCCGTTGAAATCGTTTTCTACCGTCCACTTTTTCTCTTTTAATACTACCTTTTAGGGCAGAGGTTCCCAAACTTATTTCATGTAACGCCCACTTTGAAAATCAGTTGTTTTGTAGCACCCCCCCCCCTCGTTTTTTTCTTATCAATAACCTCAATAACATATTTGTTGCGCCTAGTTTAAAAAAAAAACAACATTTTTTTCAAGATTTATACCGCCCCCCTCTAGGCTTCCAGCGCCCACAAGGGGGCGTTATCGCCCACTTTGGGAAAGGCTGTTTTAGGGCCTTATTTAATTTTATTGTATCCCCAACTAAAATTTTAAAATAAAATCTAAATTTAAATCTAGCAGAATTTTCAGAAAGTTTGTACTGACTAAATGATGAATGAATGAAAAAACTATTTATTGTGTACAATCAAGCTCACAACATAGTAAATACAAATAGTCGTAAGTATTTCCAACTACATAACTTTATAGTTTGTAGTACACATATGGCGGCCTTATGGTCAAGCAAAGCGATCTCAACCAGGCAACCTTTTTGTCAAAGGAAACTCTATATAAACATAGATTCAGTTGATAAAGAGATTTAACATATGTAAAACTATTAGACAATAATATTTAAAATAAATTAAAAGTAAAAAAAAACTTTATAGAAAAATCTTTTATTTAAACGCTCTAAAAAGGAGAAAATAACATTTTTTCTTGAAAAATATTAACTATGAACTTACAACCTCATTATATATAACTTAAATGACCATAAAAACTTGTCGCGTGATTTTCTTGGGTAAATAAACTAAAATAAAAGCTTTTAAAATAAGAAAAATGTAATGTACTAACTGTTACCTTGGCAGTTTGTTTAAAGGAACAATGACGTATTCATTTTTTTATATTATATTATTATATTTATATTTATATATTTATATTTTTTTCAATGACGTATTTTTTTTTATTTAGTTTTGTCTGATAGCTAGAAAGTTCTCTGTAACTTTTTGACTAGGATTTTGAGGTTGCATTTATTTGTATTTATGTGTTTTGTACGCTTCCTCTTGTTTTTATCGAGAACTAGCTGTCCCGACGAACTTCGTTCCACCCGTTCTGGTGTATGGGAAAACCTAAAAAGTTGTTTTTCCTAGTTCCCTCGAAGTTTTCCTTTTTTCTTAACTTTTAAACCTTCCATGGACTTCCACAAATTTAAAACCAAAATTATTCAATTTTATCCAGGTATTCCCGTATTTTAGCGAGACTAACGAAAAGCAAATTATTTTTATTAATGAGATTATTTATTTATCTAGTATCATAGGATTTTAAACTTAAATCGTCGCGAATTAATAACATTTTTAATAATAAAAAGAGATCGTGAGTATCCCGTATAAATAATTAAAAATGTTATCTAGTATCGTCACCCTCCGGTTAATCAAGTTTCGATTAATCGCATGGTATAAATACGTTTGGTGCATTAATGAAATGTAAAAGCCCCATGAATATCATTCGTAGTTGGTTGGTATCCCACGAACCAGGCCCAAAATATTTGCGCTTCTCTCTAAAGCATCAACTCTCTAAATCATCCGCTTTATGAAGAAGTATTTCCCGACAATCGAAATTTGGACATTCAAATAAAAGTGTGCAGGCTACTTCTATTTTACAACTATGCTTCCTGTAACCTCAAAGTTACTTGAAACCAGGTATGTCATGTATCGTTGTGTCAAGTTTCTCCTATTTTTTTAAGATATTGGAAGGCAAACAAGTAGACGTATTTTCTGATGGTAAGAAATGCTGCCTAGAGACACCAAAGCTGATAATGGTCCGTGGCCAACCCGAGGCCGGGATGTTAGGCCCCGAGCAAAAGTAAGTTTGCCGAACCGGAACACGTCAACAGCAAGCGCTGACGTTATGGCAGGAATAGGTAAGGCTGTGGTACCAATCCGAAAGAGTCGCTGCGAAACTCTAACACCTACTTAGACGTCACAGTGCTAGTGACAGTGGGCCTATGTATTCTAAAAAGGAGCCCGAACCAACACGGGGGGATATATACAAACCATGTGGGATGCCATAATAACAAGTTGTGCTTTAAACAAGTGTCCGTCCGTTCTCCGTATACACTGTAAAATCTGAAGATTTACCTTGTCACAACGTCAAGCACATAAGCTAAGCTTTTGACTGGATTAAAAAGCATTTTATCACGACACACAGCTTTTGCTTTGAAATTAAAGGATTACAACTACGGTAGCAATGGAAGGTACTTTATACTGTTATAACAAGATTCTGTCAGGGGTGACATCATACCAAAATCCGAAATTATGCGGTTACCATTATAACGTGGTGAACAGTATATCTTGTATAGCTGTCAATCTTTGAAATATGGGTCAAATCGTTTTAGTTATATTTGTACTGTTTTCAGGTATTTATATTTTAAGCAGCATGTTTTGATGTATAGATAAATAATACTTACAATATTATAAGCTGCCTCTCCGGCTTCGCTCGGATGATAATATTTGATCATAAATTGAGATGTCAGCTATCCTATCTTTCAAAAGTATCTTTCAAGTTGGACTAAACTGCATGCGGCGTGCAAATTTGCACTTGGATTTGGCAGGAAAGAAATCCTTTTTTTTATTTTAGAGATAACCTAGTGCTTTTATTTATTTAATTACAGAAGTCGTCTCAACACCGTACCAATTACAAGCAGACCTTACATCGCTATTACAAAGAGAGTCGTTAGAATTATTACTACTTGTGTAATAAGGTATCATGATGCTCAAACAGTCCAGCTGCGAAACGTCAGCATACAACGTCAGTTACAACAGATTCTTATTTTTATGTTTTAAAGTTGACATGATCAAGACGATTCTTAGCTACATTACTTAATATTACATATAACATTTTACATTTTGCCATATTACATTTTTAAATTGCAATGTAAAAATTATCTAGCGTACGAATGCTCTACCCTTTTGAACTACTGGGGATTCAAGTCCCGTGGCGAAATTTTTAATTCCTTTCTTAGTCATTAACGCGGGTTGTTATGTCCTAAACGTATACGTATATTTTCTTACGTTTGTTACCACAAGGGACAGCAAATAACAACTTGCATTTGATCCCATGTATGTATGTGAGCCCAGCTTGCAATCTAAAATATAGTTGATCAAAATCAGTAAAAAAGGAGCGGATGTATCTCAGATTGTAAAAAAATAAGCGTGTATAGGATAGATATCGTATCTAGTAGTCGTAAAATAAAAAGATCTTTCGCATCGCAGTTTCACTGTATAAAATCGTCTTGTCTTCCCAGTGGACTACTACTCAACTATACCAAAATATGTATAGAATAAGCAAAGACGAGGCTGATAAATCATATTCATCAGCCTCATCTTTGCCGTAGCCAATAATAATGATCAAAAGTTAGTGATCAAAACGTTTCTCATTTTCAGTGGGTGGGTATAAAATATATTTCTGTCCCATTGTTCTGTCAAATATTTGGACGGAACGGAAAGTGTGCCTTTTTGTCCATATTTTTAATACATTATGCTAAATAAGGATACAAAGTTTGCCTTACGTATACATGTGTATATTAATATGAAAAGCCAAAACTGCCACACCCACAACTTGCATCACTGAAGCTTCATAACAAGAACGTCGCATGTCCTCATCATGAATCCAGAAACTTCTCAGAATCTGAATCTGCTTGAATTGCTCACACATTTCACATTCGGTACATGTATCAGATTAACTGCAATCTGCATAATTCTGATAACACAAATATTTATATCAAGGAGTATGCGTATAAGTTATCTGAGTGAGTATTTAGTTTTAGTTTAGTTAGTAGTGTTTAGTTTTTCCCCGTGTTGGTCCGGGCTTCTTTGCAGATTAGACCATCTGCCTTTCTGCCAGGCAGCTCGCAAAAGGCGAATATAGGCTGACCTTCACTAGCACCGTGACATTCTACTAGGTGGTCGAGTTACGCAGCGACTCGCTCAGATTGGTACCACCGCCTTACCTATTCCTGCCACCATAACGTCCAATGCTTGCCGTTGACGTGTTCCGGTTCTTAGGGTAAGGTCGGCTACCTAAACTAACTTTTGCTCGAGGCCTAACATCCCGGCCTCAGGTTGGCAACGCACTATTACCACCTTCGGTGTCTCTAGGCGGCGTGAATTTCTTACCATCAGGAAATCCGTCTGCCCTCCATTTTTACAAAATAAAATATTAAATTCACATTTTTAAATGAGAGAATTTTTAAAAGATTTACATTTTTTTTAATATCTCAGTTACTGGAAGGTCTAAAAAAGTTGAAAAAATACTAATCGTAAAAAAATATTTACAGAATGATTAAAGTAAAATGCCTACACATAATGAAGATATTTCACGACGATGCAGAATCTGTTTAATATATCATTTTGAAACATTCAATAAAATATTTGAGATTTTTAGTTGATGAGTACTTAGTACTTTAATAACATATTTTTTTGAGAATTTAAATTTAACAAGGTTTATGCTACAGATGCCTAATATAAATAATAACATGATGTTATATAGAAAAAAAGACCGTCTTTTTTTCTAGATAACATCATGGCAGTGCCGGCAGAATTGAAAACTTGAATATTAACGTTGTGCATTTTTGATATCTTGGAATGATGGCTAGGGAATAATTTTGCACCAATTGCTTTAATTATCAGTATGAAAGTACTATCACTTATGCACAAATAGTATTTTCATATCAATAACCTGCGTTTAACTTGACGAAAATTCGCTAAAGTAAGACCACATGACGGCTAGGATCGTCGTCATATTATCTGTACATCGAACATTGGTCGTCTACACATAATGTTTATTATCAAGATGGAACAAATAGAGCAATGTCTGTTGATATTATACGTATCTGCTATCTGTGAGAATGCAATGGTAGGTATATTGCGGCGTATTATCCATTGCGCATTCTATACTCTTCGGAAATATCTAAACAATACAAAAACAGCAATGAATCTACGTTTCATTTTAGATCTCGCGCAGTCTTATTCACGCATGCGCAGTGCGCCGTCTTTCGTTCTGACGATCTGACGCAAGTTTAGAAGTTTTTACCCATTTCAAAAAAGTGCGCAACGCCGGTAAAGAAGTTTTCACTTCTAAAATCAGTTGTCACTATTGTAATTCTGTTGAAAGTGGTACAAGCGCTATATACATACCTTAATGGCAATAGCATTTTTATCCTATTTTATATCAACTTAAGGCAATAGGAAGTTAGGAACATGTCTTTGACAAACGCACCAATGGATCGTAAGAAAATATGTATAGAAAATAGAAACATCAAAATACTCGTAAAAAGAATACTGGAGTTCTTTTCCGAGCCCTACACACCTATTTATTGTTGCCATCACAGAAATGCAGCACGACTAATTTTGATTAGGTTGTGTTTTAAAATGAAAACTATGTATTATGAAAATGAACGACGAACGAAATATGCTTCGGTTAAAGCTACGAGTGCAGTCTATTTTCACAAAGGATAAAACATGAACTATTCTTAAATTATATTAAGTATTTACCCACATCATCGACATTGTTATTATGCTGGCAACAGATACGACATTTCTTTTTCAAAGTAAAAATGTATTAGGCTGAGAAATGTTTTAAACCGCTGTATAATCGCAAAAACAAAACCCTTTTAAGAAGTAATAATAAGGCACTTACCCATATCATCGATAAGTGGCGCCATGCGGAGGGTAACGCCTACTAATAACAGGCAGAGGAAGAGGAGGAGACACGCCGTCACCATTATTGTGTAGCGCGCCCGTCGCGGCAGCTCGTCGGGATCTAATACCTATTGGAGATAAAGATTTTACAATATAACCAAAGTTAAGTAGAGTTTATGTATTTTTATGTGACAAACACATGGTTCTCCTGGTTGCACGAGACAATCGAAACCTTTAGAGACTATTGATGTTATTGGTGCGTCCCTGTCCTGTGATCAGGATGTTAGACTTATTGTGAAAGTCTACTGGCAATCTTATTCTCTGGACCGGAACAAAACAGAATTGTAATGGCGACAGCAATATCTAAGGTGGTGATTTCGTACCTGGGCAAGTTGCTGCACAATATCTGCCATAAGTGGTCTTCTTGGTGCTATTTAAATTACCTGTTTAAATTTAGCATGTGCTCGCCTCCTATGAGCTGCCTGGCAGAGAGGCAGATGGTTTATTCTGGATATCGGATCTGGTTTAACACGGTGAATTTGTATAAATATTTATGCCATATCTAGTAATTTTCTTTTCTTTAGCCGATACTTTCACTATACATAATTGCTACTTGTATGGATATATGTGGCTACAATACACAATTATAAAAAGTATATCAACATTTTTTTTAAGTCAATCAAAAATAGCAACCTTCTTCAATGAAAATGAAATTAAAATAAAAATTTACTTCTTTAATATTGAAAAATTTCCTATCTATACTAATATTATAAAGAGGAAATGTTTGAATTTTTGTTTTTTTGTTTGAAATGAATAGGCTCCGAAACTACTGGACCGATTTCAAAAATTCTTTCACCCTTAGAATGCTACATTATCCCTGAGTGACAAAGGCTTTGTTTCATCAAAATCGGTGTAGTAAAAGCCAAATTACGCAGGCGAAGCTGCGTGAAACTGCTAGTTTCTTCATAATTAAATTAAATGTTTTAGTTAATTTCAATTTGTCCATCAATAACAAAATCTTTTATTATTTGTGTACAAGTAGTTATTATTTATATACAAAAGAAACCATCAAAATTTAATTTTATATGTACATCTTTATTAGTATCAGATTATCTCGTTTAGCCTGCTTTTTAATCCCATGTTGGCCCGAGCTCCTTTGCGGAATAGATCAATTGCCTGCCTGTCAGGCAGTAAAGTGACATCTGAATAGGTGGTAGAGTTTCACAGCAATCCACGCAGATTGATACCACCGCCTTGCCTGTACCTGTCGCTATAACGTCAGTGCTTGGCGTTGTTCCGGTTCGGAGGATAAGGTAGCCGATTAAACGGTAAACTTACTTTAACTTGAGATCTAACACTCCGGCCTCGGGTTGGCAATATACCATAAGCTGCATATATTTCTTAATATCAGAAAATCCGTCTTCTTATTTGCCTTCCAATATTATAAAAAAATTAACGATAAGTAACGCCTAAAGCAACCGCACATTTATCTCAACCCATGAGCCGGTGCTGACCTTACTAGTTCAGTCACATCAGATGGTAGAGTCTATCACTCGTTTGGATTAATACCACCGCCTTTTCTGTTGCTATTGCAATAACCTCTGTGCTTGACATGGTCCTATATCATCTTGAAGGGTAGGATAGCTGATAAACTTACTTACGCATGAAGTTTAACATTCTCAGGTTATCAAATAAACATTAAAATAATTAATATTAGATATTTAAACCATAAGTATGTTTATTATGGAGATAGTATCTTCACGCCCATATCCCCGAAGAGGTAGACAGAGGCACAACCAGGGCACCCACGACTTGCCGAAGACACTAAGTCCTACAATGTGATAGGTGGCAAGCCTATCGCCAACCGGGCGCATATCCTATCCCGAGCAACATTTTTTTTATTAGAAAATTTGGAAAAAGCCAATTTTCTTTTTGTTGCCCGACCCGGGATTCGAACCCGGGACCTCATGCAGTCAAGTCCAGCAACTGAACCGCTAGACCACAGAAGCGATATATTATTATGGAGATTGGTGAAGATAAGGTTTTTCCCAACAATTTAGTTCATTTTCACGTTAGGTATTAGATATGGTAGATAAACCTACTTCCCATAACCCAGTTTCTTAGCACATTGTGCCACAGTCACGACAAATTGTCACAATAGACAATATTACTGAGATACAGTCTCTGTGGTCTAGCGGTCCGAGTGTTGGACTTGACTTAATGAGGTCTCGGGTTCGATTCTCAGGTCGGTCCAAAAATAGAAAATGTGGTTTTTCCAATTTCTTAATTTAAAAAAATGTTGCTCGAGATTGGAAATGTGTCCGGTTGGCGATAGGCTTGCCACCTATCGTACATTGTAGGACTTAGTGTCTTCGGCTAGTCGTGGGTGCCCTGGTTATGCCTCTGCCTGCCTCCTTGAGGGATATGGGCGTGAAAGTGCTTGATTGGAATAGGCATCTAGTAGATAAACCATTGCTATTAGTTGGCCAAGTTCTTTACTAAATTTTATCAAACTATCAAAGTAGATTTACCTTTTGAAGGTATTTATAATTCAGCAAGTTAAATCAGACGAACGAATCCCGAAGGGTTCATTTGCCATTTACCTTTTCCGTGATAAAATAAAGACCCCATAGCCCCGGGCGTTCGTAAAATAAAGTTTTCATGTTAATATATTGTTATCGTCACCGCATTATATATCCTTTAGGGATATGTGTTAAAAATTCTTAAGCAGTATACTTTTTACTCTTTTGCAAAAGATAAACTTTCAATATTTATTCCTACGTAGAATTTATTTTAACACTTAAAAGTTTCATAATAGAATAAATAAGTTTTAAATTTCTTATTTTTTCTCGACGAAGCACGCAGATGCATACTGCTAATACCAATACCAAATTCAGTAACCTAACTATCTCCTGGTGTTAGTTCCAGGTTCCAATCTTGACACCAAGGCAACATGTTGTCGTTCACTCCCACAGATGCCTTACAACACATACATCGACTGCACTGCACGTAGCAAGTACCTAAAACCTCCAGAACCTCACACAATATTCCATCGGACATACCATACATCCTCCTTTCAACTACATTTCCCATACACTTTTGATGCTGAACTGATCAAACTGTTGGCCCTGTAACTGTATTAATTTAGATATGGCAAATCAGCGAGCGGATAATAGGATGGAATTGCATAAATAATCCTGAGCAAAACATCTTTTTTTATTTTTGTAAAAAAAACATTTTTCATTGTATTGTAATATTAAGACAATCAGAAAATTTTATCCGGACTTAAGGTATGTGACGTATAAAAGATGTTGAAGTAGACAAGTCACGAGAAATGTCTAATGGGGAGGCAGTCAATTACTAATTAACTTTAGTAATAGTAATTACCTTTATACATACCTTATAATTTGTACCTATTTCAATTCTAATTTAAACTAATTAATTATTTGGACTTTTGTATTAATTATTTCACACTTTAAAATTGGTTATTCTGTTATTTATTTCAAGTAAATCAATTTGAATTATTTAATTATTTATATGCATAATTGTGTACAATTTTTAATAACTTTTAAAGAATTTTAATGAGTATTGTTATGGGTCTATGCTACCTGAAAATAAATGAATTTTATTTTTTTTATTTTATACAATGTACGGAAATTTGGTTGGCTGTTGTTGACCTTGATTGGCAAGTGTAAACAAGTATGTTGATGCCAGTTATTTATACTTGATTGTATAACAGAAAAAAATATATATCAACACATGCCAGGCTGTTTTACCGAGATTGAGTTGATATAGGGTTGTCTGTAAAAAATGGGAATAAGAAAAATCGCTTTTTAAAAAATTAAAAATATTTTTTAAGCACACCAAATTTTAGGGCAAAATATCACACAACAAATCGGGCAACAAAAAGAAATCGGGATTGGATATGTGCCCAGTTGGTGATAGGCTTGCCACCTATCACATTGTGGGACTTAGTGTCTTCGACTAGTCGTGGGTGCCTTAGTTGTGCCTCTGCCTACCGCTTCGGGGATATGGGCGTGTAGATACTACACTTATTATAAAATATGCTTCATTCAGCTATCAGCTTGGTGTCGATCGTTGTAAGTGACCGCCTCGTTGGTCGAGAGGCTAGCGTACACGCCTAACTACACCGACTAACCGCGAGGCTCGGGTTCGATTCCTGACGGTGGCAGGCATTTGTGTGATGAACATTTAGATGTCTGCATTTCCGGGTCTGGGTGTTTATTAAATTTATTCAAGTATCTATTTAAGTATTTCTATGTATCCCATAACACAAGCATATAATTTGCTTACTTTGGGGTTAGATTCAATTTGTCTAACTTGTCCAGGGATATTTATTTATTTATTATTATTATTATTTATTCTACTATAATGTGTTTGCTGTACTATCCTAATAAGGATTGAAAATCTGATACTTTAGCAATACCGAAGATCGAATATTTGATCGGTATTATTCGAACTAAGTTAAGTAGAACGGTTCTCTGAAAGTAATATTTCCTCATCATAATAATATACGTAGTTATTTATTATTATTATTATTTATTATTTATTATTTATTATTGCACAAAGATAAAAATTAAATGTTGTTTGTCAGTCTTGCTAAAATTCGCAAACGCTACACGTGTTCAGTAAATTTACGGCATTTTTTCTTTTAAAAACGTTGAAAGGTAAGAAATACATAAGACGTGTAACGTATCTGTGTTCGTGTGTGTATATGTGTGTGTATGCCTGTGGTATTGTAATTATTCAGTGGATGGACCAATTTAGATGCGATTTTTAGTTTTAAAGCATATGTGATCACAATGATTCTAAGCTATCATTTATGGAGATTCGTTCAGGCGTTCAAGGGCGTGAGCTAGTTTGCAAGCTGCGAAATGAATCTTACATTTTTTTATACAAGAGGAGGCAAACGAGCAAGTGAGCCACGTGATGGAAAGTGATCACTGCCGCCCACAGACATCTGCAACACCAGGAGTGTCACAGATGCCTACCAGTTAAAATACTAGCGAATGCTGGTACAGCTAAGCTAGTCAGATGGTTCAGATCGAAGACAGGAGACGTAACCATGTAATGCCTACTGGTGATGATTCTTCTTAACAAGATCTGTTCAATTTTTTTGATGACAAGGGACTCGTGCTAAAACTGGTAGGCGGCTGATAAATCATTTTAAAAGTTACGGTAATGGTGTTCGTAATCATTGCAGGTTATCTAAAGTACATTAAAATGGGAGGTGTTAAAAGTTTGACTTTTTTGAATGTGTATTATTATTATTTATGTGTAGTATTGTAGATCCCGAACGACTTTGTTGCGTTTTCTCAAACTCAGACGCTAAAAGAGGGGTGACATAAATTTAAATTGGGTATCTGATTAAGGAACAACTGGAGCGATCAAAATTAAAATTATCCTCGAGCTCGGGTCTTCAACTATCTGCATACCGAATCTCCATTAATCTTAACTTTTTTAACTATCTCCATTTAACTATGATATAGACTTTTGCATATGTAACTATATGGATGGATTTATAGATAAATAAAAAAAGGCTGAATAATTTGTTTTTTAAATATCCTAACCTTTGAAAATACATTCCGAGTTGGAGAAATTCTTTTTGCGTTTCAAAAAACGGGTTAATCGCTTTGGTTAGAGTGAGAGTAATGAAATTATCACCAGCGTAGCGCAGCGTATACGGAATATATATTAGATGGTCGCCAAATTGACATTCAATTTGAAACCGTTGACGTTTGGTCATATTTTACGGCATTTATAAAATAATATTTTTTTGTATGAAAGTTAAGCTCACATCACAAGCACACAAACAAATAAAAAAAGCATTATTATTTTCGGTGTTAGTTCACGGGTTTTTAAAAAAGTAAGGTTGGAATAATTTTAGCGCAGTAAAACTACAAAATCTCGTCATTTGCGTACATACAAAACGAGTATTTTCCTCGATGTCCTGGAAGTTCTTGATGAGATCCAGACTTCGTGACAATGGGACCACATCGAAGAATTTAAAAATAATGAAATTGAGATATAACGGAGAAAGCAACGAACGAACATGAAAAAAATATATAGGCGTCAAACATGACCTCGTCTTTCTTTCAGTCCGTTAATGACTTTTGATAAAGTTACACGAATCACTTCTAAGTATGTACGTTTGTCGACTTAAAGTTTTTTTTATAGTATTGGAAGGCAAACAAGCAGGCGGATTTCTAATTCAAACACAAAAGGTTTTAATAGTGCGTGGCCAACCTGAGGCCGGGATTTTAGTTAACCGGCTACCTTATCCTCCAAACCGGAACACGTCAACAGTTAAGCATTGACGCTATGGCGGCAGAAGGCGGTGGTACCAATCCGGGCGCGTCGCTGCAAAACTCTAGCACCTAGTAAGATGTCACGGTGTTTGTGACGATAAGCCTGAATTTTTTTTTTAATTTACTTGCTATTTTATTCTAAAATTATTTTTCATCTAAATATCTGTCGTATACTTTAGTTTAGTCTTCCCAGGTTTCCACTTGCTGTCATCAAAATTGCTTAACTCGTGTAAGAGATTACTGAAAATTCGATTACCATACATAAAAAAATATGCAGACGTCGTCAGAACATAACGTCGTTTTTCTTTAAAGTCTATTGATGGCTTTTGGTGAAGTTGCACAAATCACATCTAGTTATGTACGTTCGGAGACTTTAAATAGTTTTAATTTAATTTTTTTTGCAAATTTTCTTACTATTTTGTTGTAGAATTAATTTTCAATTGAATATCTTTTGTATACTTCAGTTTAGTCTTCCCAGGTTTCCTCTGGCTGACATGTGTGAAAATTTTTTATTTCGTGTAAGAGATTACGAAGAAATCGGTTACCATACATAAAAAATAAACAGGCTTCGCACAAAACCTCGTCCTGTTTTCAAAGTCTGTTAATAGCTTTTGGTGAAGTTGCACAAATTGTCTCTTACCTGTACGTACCTGTGTGTGTTTTTGGTATTTATATGCGGCGGTTTTAAGTAGGTGCAATGTATTTATTTTTTGCATATTTTCTTAGTATTTTATTGTAAAATTAGTTTTCGTATACATTAGTTTAGTCTTTCCAGGTTCCTATTCACTGACATGTGCGAAAAATTGTCATCTCGTTCAACATAAATTATTTTTAAGTCTGTTTAAATTTCCGCTGCGAGATTGAAACACCGGAGAACGGTAAGGTAAATAAACATACATACAGACGAACTTATCAATGTCGGCAAAAAGTTGTTAATATGCTGTTGTGAACTTTAAGTCAAATTTGGTATATGTGTACCAAAATTGACATTATCGGAGCAATTAACTAATACCTTTTTTGTTGGGAAGTAATCGACAATTATAATTGCAAAAGCTTTGTTGCGCATTATTACAGAAACACTTATAATATTTCCTGTTTCTAGATTATTGGTTATAGAATATACTTATTATAAAACTTCATGATGTTTTAAGTAGATTATTAGAAGAGATTATTGGCACAAAAAAAACTTTATGATGTTTCGAGTTCATGAAGTCTTCTTTCGTTGGCTTAATACTAAAATCTTCTTTGTTAAATGTTTTTAATGTATGTAACATTCAATAACTTTTTTAAGGCACAACGTTAGTTAACAAATATATGTGTCTACTTACTTACCTGTAACAAATATTATATATAAAATTATATCGCAATCGTGTCTTAAGTCACACTGACCTTCGAAGTGGTAGTGTACACGCCTAAAGGATAGCGCCCACTGTTGACGGAGCGGAATGAGTCGGGTCGAGACGCATCGCAATGCAATGCATACTGAGGCGGACTGGGCCGCATCGCGTCAGGGGATTTCCGTTGCTCGGCGCCAAAGAGTAGAGCAAAAAATAGAGAGGCGACTCGACCTTGAAATCGTCAAGTATGGAAAGTGGCGCCTCTAATAGTTGTCATAAGAAACTTTAGCGTTAAAATTTCATTAGTGCTCTATTCACAGTAATGGTATCCTGATTTAGGCCGCATCGGGAAATGCACCCGCGGGTTGCCTCGCGGAAATTCGCCCCGGAAAAATCCGCACCGATGCGCCACGGCACAATGGACGTTGCTCCATACAAAATGTATGATAGCGGTCTAGGTGGATTGGATAGATGCGCCCCGTCTCGGCCTATCCAAATGGGCGCTATGCTTAACGAGGAGGACTGCTGACGAGGCAAGCATTTGTGTGATAAACATTATGAAGTTTACATTTTCGAGTACCCAGACCTATGTATTAAATTTAATTCTAGTATTTATTTAAAAATTTCTGTGTATTTGATTCGTTAACTGTCACCCATAACCCAAGCATATAATTTTTGCTTACTATGGGGTTAGATTCAATTTGTGTAACTTGTCCAGGGTTATTTATTATAATACCATAAAGCTTTTTATTTATAAGAATCATGCCGTACCGTATTTGCCTATGATACCATAAATACGCATCAATGTATGTTTTTAACAAGCACACTCCTTCGCTAAAAGTAAGAAACCACCATGATGATACCATGGGCATGGTGCGCACATACACTGTTGTTGGGTTGGCAGGCCTACTGGTCTCACCTACCTCCGAACCGAAACATATATGTATATTATGGCGGCATGAAATAGGTAATAATAATATAATTCTACTGCATGATGCAATGTTTATCTATCACGTTTTCTGTATTAAATACTTTCTAATTAAGATTTCAGATACGCAGTAAACAAATTAAATGCAATTTGATACACAATGTTACTTTAATATCCCCAGTAGCTCAAAAGTTATTCTACAAATTTAATAAAACAAAAGCAGTTATAGTAGTACTATTTAAATTATGCGCTTCGGCTATTATCGTCAAAAATCCGGACATCCGAATGTATTTTAATGATATCTACCTATATAGAGTTGTTATTACATAATTAATCATTTCCCTAAAATTTAGATTAGGTCAGCCAATTTAAAAATAAAATTTTATAGAGTAAAAGAGTAAAAATTGAAATGCCGATGCGCATAGTTTTAATAAGTAGTATTATACATATCTGTAAAACTTTTATTTCTATAGTACTGACTTCACTTAGGGTCGTCGAAATAACCTCCAAGAAAAAATAGTTATAAGATACGCAAAGGTAAAGAGGGGTACCCGGATATATTTATTTTTGAAATAATTTACAGTTTACTACATCTCTTTTTTACATCTTATATCTTTTTCAATGCCTCTTTGTGAAAGAAAATATATTTATTCCAAAACCGTCTGAAATTTATACAAATTCAATAAATTTTCGGAGAAAAGTTTTTTATTATTAAAGTTAAGATATATTTGTCTCCAACGAAATTCTATTTTAGTTGTTTGTATTATGGAGATAAAGTTTGTTATTTACAATACTTAATTTCTCTTTAATTTAGGTTTGTAAGATATGCCTTGGTCTAAGAAATAGTGGCAGCGTATACCATGGACGTACTCGTATAGTGTTCCCTATTTTAATTAGTTATTATTTTAATGAAATACGATGATCCATGTTAATTGTGAACAATTCATTATCCGTGACTTCGGTCTGAGCCCTGAGGCAAGTTTCTTCTATAACAGCCTTTCCCAAAGTGGGCAATAACGCCCCCTTGTGGGCGCTGGAAGCCTAGAGGGGGGCGGTATAAATCTTAAAAAAAATGTTTTTTTTTAAACTAGGCGCAACAAATATGTTATTGAGGTTATTGACAAGAAAAAAACGAAGGGGGGGGGGCGCTACAAAACAACTGATTTCCAAAGTGGGCGTTACATGAAATAAGTTTGGGAACCTCTGGTCTATAAGATAGAGTGACTCAAAAATCAAACATGTAATATACCATTTATTTTTGTTCAACCACCGCAATTTTATTATGATAAAAAACTTCATTTTTTTATGACAATAGAAGGCAAACAAGCAGACGAATTTCGTGATGGTAAGAAATCTACGCCGCCTAGAGAGTCTAAAGGTAGTAATGGTGCATTGCCAACCTGAGGCCGGAATGTTAGGTGTCCAGCAAAAGTAAGTTTACCAACAACCTAACCCTCCAAACCGAAACACGTCAACGGCAAGCATTATACATTATGACGACAGGAATAAGTAATATAATAATCCGGGCGAGTCGCTGCGAAACTCTACCACCTAGTAAATTGGGGATATAAGGTATTAGTACATATTATAAAACAAAATTACAAAATCTAATCTGACAAAAGTTGACCAACTGCTTAACCATTAAAGAAAATTTTATAACATGGCGCAATATAACCACGATTTGACGAGTGTCCAGTAAACGTGTTATAATCTGGCTATTGAAAACTTTTTGAACGTATCTTTGGTCTAGAGGTAAGCGTAGACGCCTAACTCCACTGGCCAACCGAGTTCGGTCCCGTGGCTAGAGTTTTATTCGAAACGGGGACAGGCATTTATGTAACGAACATTTTGATATATGCATTTTTGAGTCAGGGCCTTTATTTAAGAAAAGAAAAGATAATTATTTATTTGCGGAATATGTGTGTAAATGAGATGTTACAAGAATATTTAAGTATATCAACATATTCTATCATATTTTGGTGTGAAAATATTTTAATATTTATAAAAAAATATTATTTAATTACATAAACTATTACTTTAATTGTTTATAGTTATAACTGGTTCAATTATTTATTACCAAACATTTTAAAACTATAATTAAATTTAATCATAATAATAATTCCTTATTTGTGCATAAATAGGGTACATGGAGGTGTTATAACAATCATTTATGCTTCGCCTATTTCACCAGACTTAACTGGTATACAAATTTTACTTAAGGCTATATTAACATTATTATCTCTTAATGCTATATTTTATCAAAAAAACATTGTTTAAATGATTCAATTATTACGTTTTCATTTGTCATAACCTCTGTGGTCTAGCGGTTCAGTTGTTGGACTTGGCTGCATGAGCTCCCGGGTTCGAATCCCGGGTCGGGCAACAAAAACAAAATTTGGGTTTCCCAATTTTCTAATAAAAAAAAATGTTGTCCGGGATTGGATATGTGCCCGATTGGCGATAGGCTTGCCACCTATCACATTGTGAGACTTAGTGTCTTCGGCTAGTCGTGGGTGCTCTGGTTGTGCCTCTGCCTACCTCTTCGAGGATATGGGCGTGAGGATACATTTTCATTTGTTTCTTTTGAATTTATTTTATAATTTAATTCAATCAAATAATTTATGACGCATTTGTAATACCTATTTATTAAATTTAAACTACAGTTAATAATTTCATTACAATAAATAATTTAATTCAATTAGATATGTAAAAATCAAATACGAGTAACTATGGCAATTCCAATAAATATGTCAATTCCAGTAAATATGTCAATTCCAATAAATATGTCAATTCCAATAAATATGTCAATAAATATGTTTATTCCAATAAGTATGTCAATTTCAAAAAAATACCATTTGCAATTTTTTTTTCATATTATAATTATAAGTAGGTATAATATGACTATATTCTATGAGCAAGTAATTCATTTACATTAAAAAAGCATTTTTCTACGAGCCATTTTGATAACTCTTTTTTAAATATCTTAATAGGTAGTTCCTTTATGCTATTTGGTATTTTGTTATATATACATATATGTATATTGCCATTAAAGAAACAGTTTTTTAAACCACCTGCACTCTACATTTTTTAGGTATATACAATTGTTGCTCGAATCTAGTGGATCGTTGTGTATCTTCTGTATTTAATTTAAATAGATGCGGGTACCTTTTAACAAAAACAGAAATGTCACTAATATGCATACAGGGCAATGTTAATAAACTATTTGTCTTAAACAAAGGCTTGCAGCTGTCTAATGGCTTATCATTATATATAGCCCCTATGCATTTTTTTTGCACTCTAAAAGCTTGTGTATATTAACTGAGTTCCCCCAAATAATGAGCCCGTATGAAAAAACAGAACATACATAACCAAAGTACGCACTGAGCGCTGCCTCTTTAGACACTACTTGGCGTATACGTCTAATTGCATAAATAAATTTATCTATTTTAGCACAAACTGTATCTATATGCAACTTCCAATTACAATAAGTGTCATAAGTAAAAAGTAAATACTAAATATTTAATAGATTCTTCAATTGTTTTATTGTCGTAATTAATTTTAAGTGAATTTTTCTCATATTCATATTATTAAATTGCATTGATTTAATCTTATCTACGTTAATATTAAGATTATTATTGTGTAACCATTCTGTCATTTTATTTAATGTATATTTAATGTAATTTTCATACTTATTTATATTTCCACATTTAATAAGCACAGTTGTGTCGTCAGCATATAATATGTAAACGTTTGTGGTTAGATTTGGAAGGTCATTAATATATATTAAAAATAACAAAGGGCCTAAAATACTACCCTGTGATACACCCACACTGTTCACTTTAAATTTCGATCGTTCATATTTTTTTATACCTATTAATATAGATTTTATTTCAGTACATTGTTTTCTATTAAATAAATAGCTCTACCTATCTACTTCCAAGCATTACCCCTGACGCCATATTTTTCTAATTTGTCTAATAAATTTGAATGTTTCACGAAGTCAAAGGCTTTACTCATGTCGAGAAATATAGCACTGATTGGTTTTCTATCATTAAGTGAATCTACTATGACTTTAGTCAAATGATAACAAGCTAGAGTCGTGGAACTGTTACTACGAAAACCAAATTGCTCTTTTGAAAGAATGTTGTGCTTTGTAAAAAAGTTATTTAATCTAAGCAGCATAGCTTTTTCGAATATTTTTGATGTTACTGGCACTAGAGTCACCGGCCGATAAATACCCATATCAGAAGTTTCATGTTTTTATGTAGTGGTTTAATGATTGATTATTTCAAAATTTCGGGAAACTCTAATAATAAGTTTACAATATGTGATAAGGACCCGCATATATATCTATTGCATTTTTTAATTATATCTGTACGAATTTCATCATATCCTACAGACTGTGTTGGATTGAGTGATTTTATTATTTTGTATGTTTCGTTACTATCTATCGGGTAAAGATAAATTGAACTGTAATTCCTTGTGATATTATTAATTTGAATATTAGAATTTAATTTATTAATTTTATCATCCCTTACAACTTTCCACATCGCTTTGCATTTATTTCTATGGTTCATTATTATCTTTTTATTTTGTAATTGTTTAGATTTAAAAACACATTTTTTTAAAATGGCATTATATTTTGAAAAATTAGTTACGACTTTGTTCTTTTACGTTAATGAGCAACGATATGACAAATACATACGTCTTTTTTAAACACGAAATTTTTAATCCCTTTTCCTTTTTTATATTCCAACGCTATTCCTTTTTTCACTCTAATAATCTAAAAAATAATTTAAAAGTTTAAAAAAAGTTATTAAATGATACATTTAAATCGTTTGAGTCATAAGCATCCGAAAAGCTTTAACTTGAAATGCAATTTATAATTTTTTTCTTGATTCTCTGTACTTTGGTCTCTCACATATTCCGTCCATGAAAATTTGCAATCGGATTTACTAGCATTTATAGTCAGAACTTGCCCAGTTTCATGGTCCGACAAAGCTATATAATCTGGTAGTTTTAATAGTGATTCTGAGCCCTTTTTAATAAATTATTATTATTTATTTATTCATTTAATTATATTATATATTATATAGGAAGGATATAATTTGCTTTATTTGGGGTTAGATTTAATTTGCGTAAATTGTCCAGGGATATTTTTTTATAATGAATTAATGTAAACTATCATTTCCAATTTTGAAGAGTATTTTTAAATGTTTCTATGAAAACTTAAGCTTTGTCTATGTCTCATGAAAAAGAACGTTTTCAATAGAAATTAAATTTTGGAAAATTAAATTATATTAAGTGATAATTAAAAAGTAGCAGCCCTGTTTTGATACCAATCATTATTTCCGACGACCGAAGCGTTACCGGGGGTTACCGTACACACCCAATCGATTATTGACGGGCTTTGAATTCGATTCCAGATGGGGACAGGGTTTGTGTGATGTTCGTAGGTTTTGTACAGATGTCTGTATTTCTGAGTAAGCTCGTATTATTTATATAGCTTGTACTTTTAACTTTCAATAACACCCATACCGGAAACTATCAATTATAATTAACTTGGGGTCAAATACCAAGATTTGACCTTTCATTTCTCTAAAGATTTGTCCTGAGATTCTGATATCGAGACTGTGATCCTAAAGACTTTATTTCAGCATTTCTTTTTGATTTTCAAACTAATCGATTTTTTATATAACAACTAGTATATGTATGTACGAGTTTATATAGAATTCTCGTATTAAACCCGTCAGTCGTCAGATTATACTCATCGATCTTAGAAAGTTTTAAAAGCAAAAGTTGGGAAGCCAAGAAAGTTATGTGACGAGGATATAATATTACCTTCCGATGTTTTCAAAGTTTTCTGACAAGTCCAGGAAACTCAAGATTTCTTTCAAATTCTTTGAAAATGAAAACACTAGGAAACAAGTTTATTTTAGATGATTAGAATGAGGTAATCCATTTACAAAAATCTGCTGTTTATTTTATTTACCTATTGTATTTCAAACGGTTAGATATAACAAAACGTTTGCCTAGACAACTAGTGTGCCATACAACAAATGTTTATAGGTATGAAAATTAATATACTACAAAATTTTATATTTATATCATAATATTAATACGTAAAGCAAAAAGTTTGGACACCTTTAAACGAAAATTGCGCGGGCGGAAGAGTATGAAATTTAACACACTTATAGTTTTTGTGTAGGAGAAGTGCAGTATTTTTCATAAAAGATACATTACGCATCTACCATATTCCATCTACCATGCATTTGACACAAACTAACAAAAACATTGATAACAATAAAATATCACAGATGCCGCACAAACTATATTCATAAAGTTTGGAAACAAACTAATGGGTCTGGACAAATGAAGATGGCGTTCTTGTCAAAAGTAATTTATATTGAATAACATAATTAAAATTTATTATGCTCGAATTTCAACCAATGGGCGACCACAAGAAATAATAATAAACCTAGAAATTGAACAAACATCGGTTTGTTTTTATTTAGTTAATTTTCATTCATTTTATTTATTGGTCTCCATGTTCAATGAGTCCAACCATGTGCATCCCTGCAAGGATGCTCCAGAGAGGGGAGCAAAGTTTGAATGGCCAATAATAGGTACCAGTAAGATCACTGGTGGTAGTGTTGTTCAGTATCGTGGCCTGGTAAAGATCCACTTCTGAAAACTAAATTTGTGTAACAAATATTTCTTACAAACAATTTTTCCGGGCTCTGTTGCAGAATAGACTATCTGCCTTCTTGCCAGGCAGTTCATAAAAGGCGAATATCGGTTTACTGTCGCTAATACCATGATATCTGACTAGATGGTGGAGTTTCGAAACATTTCACTGTTTCACACAGCGATTCACCCAGTTTGGTACCACTGCCTTACCTATTTCTGCCGTCATAACGTCAGCGATGCTGTTGACGTGTTCCGGTTCGGAGGATAAGGTTACTTTTGTCGGGGCCTAACATCCCGGCCTCAGATTGGCAACGCATTATTATCACCTTTGGTGAGTCTAGATGTCGTGAATTTCTTACAGTCAGGAAATCCGTCTGCTTGTTTGCCTTTCAATATCATAACACAAAACAATTACTACCTACTGAGCATTGTACGCATTGTATACAGGATATATGGTTATATGGATTTATGGTTACAAACTTATAAACAAGTATCAATACATTTTCCTTGTTTTTTTTTTTGACATAAGGACGGACCAATAAACAAGTATGACGAATATATAATAATAGGGTTCCGGCATCCTAAAAGATACTTCAACGTGTGTACAAAGTCTCGAGCAAAATCTTGTTGCTTGTTTGGATAACACCGTGAATGTTTTACTAACCAAATTAACGAATGTTATAAAAATGTTCCTTGCTCGTTGTTTTAGATACGTCATGTCAAAGATGGCGCGGTAAAAGTCATTATATTATCTCCTGTAGTGTATATTTTTTTACTGCCATCTATTAAAAATATTGTCAAACATGTTTGCATCATTTTGTAAAAGCGAACCTCAATCGTACCATGTTTCACTGTGTGCAAATGTTAATGCAGATGGCGCTTTTTTCTTAATGTAGTCTGTTTCACAAACGCATACCAAGTTGGGATAAGGACGACCGGTCACGACGTCAAGAGTCACTGCCACTTGCCAGCAGGTTAAATAATCTAATAGGTTATTTAGTTTGAAGAATTATTTCACATTATAAAGTACAACAGACAGTCTTTAGTAAGATAAGGTGGTAGATTCCTGCGATGACTCTCCGAAATAAGTTTTACCTTATATTTTCCTGCAACCATAACGTCTATTTGAAAATAAAGTCAATTTTTACATGATAAGGCAGGGATTAGCACACGCTCTCGTCGCTCTCCTTACTTACGTACAAAGTTATGACTTATGCAGTATATGCATCTTAACTACTCTCGTGCCTATAGAGGCATTATCTATATTCTCTTCATCACCATAATCTTAGCAGCACAAATACATGTTATTCCTGATACAATGGAATTAAAATCCAAGGCCCACTTTTTTAATCTTATCTCTCCACTTTGTTTTGCAAAAATATGAGTACATTTGCATAAGTAGACTTATCTAAGGTGAAGCAAGGTGGGACGTGTGGCCAGGATGTTAGGACTATCGGGCAAAGGCTACCGGCTACCCTGACTTTCGGGCTGGAACATGACAGAGTCATTGTGGCAGTAGGAATAGGTAAATCCGGGTAAGTTCTAGCCAGGGTGGAACAGTATTTCATACCGAGACAATTATTTACTTTAGATCTAGCACAGGTCTGGGGGCTGATTATGTGTTTCAGTTGCCAACTAAAATGAAAAAGTGTACATCAAATAGCTGTCAAATGACGTGTTTTATATTTGCTATATCCAGTGACCAACAGAAATACAAAAGAGATAGCAAACACAAATGACATCATTTAATTTTCCACTTTTCCATTTTGAGTTGGCAACTGAGTTACATAATCAGCACCCTGAACGATTAAGGAATACTCGAAAAAAATAAGACTCTCAAAAAAAAGGTCTTCAAGAATTGTGCCATTTGATATCTCTGTCTACCCTATTATCTAATTAAGAAGTGTTATTTCGTAAATAAAGCCAAAATATAATTCAGTGCCCTCTATGATAATTCCTTTAAGATGTGGTTAAGTTGAAACATTCTCGAGTGGTTGTTTTGCAAGAACCTTGTAGATAGTAAAGCCATCTATCGAAATTTTCTCAAATGAGAAAAATATTTGAATTTTTTTAATAGATGGCGCTACAGACATATACTATCCCAAACTATGGTATAACCAGAGATTCTTCTTTCTTTCTTTAAGTTTTGGCCTTCACGTTAGTATTTAGCCATTAGTCAAGTAGAAATTTGCATCAAATTTTATATCAATTTCAATTAATTTTAATTAGTCATCAGTCATAAGTCGTCAGTAAGTCATGTCAGGCTCTTGGGTAAAGCGGTGGCCTTTTTACACAAGCTCATGTAACGAGATTTGGCGGCAACGAGAAAATATACGATACGCTAATTTCTTTATAATTATTTCATTTGTGCACTTTCACTGAACAAAATTGTACAAAATACCACCAAAATTAACCAATTTCACTCAATATTAACACGAAATTCAATAATTATGAAAAAACTTCGACCATCTTTTCTCTCGATGGCGCCAAAACTCAACCAGAGATTAGTAAATATAATTTATAATTATATATATTGTCTTTGGTATAACTTAACAATGAAAAAACATTTTTACCTACTTCAAACAAATGTAGTGACATTACAACATTTACTTGTCATTATTTTTTAAATTTTAGGTATATGTGTATTACATTCACATATATATTTACAACACCGTGTTTGTCCGAACTCCGACTAGACCATCTGCCATTTGCCAGTCAGCTCGTAAAAAACAAACAAAGACATATCGTTACTAACACCGTGACGCCCTACTAGCTAGTAGAGTTTCGCAGCGAATCGCCAGGATTGATACCACCGCCTTACCTATGTTCCGGTTCGGAGGGTAATGTAACCGGTAAACTTACTTTGCTCGAAGCCATTTCGACAACACCATTACCACCTTTAAAGTCTCTAGGCGGCGTGAATTTCTTACCATCAGGAAATCCGTATGATTGTTAGTCTTCCAATATCATACAATCTAATTTTTTCAACAAAAAAATTGTTTCTTACTTGTGCGAGCCATCCTTAAACGGGTCATAAGTTATAACGTTATTATAAGATAAATAATATACTTACATGAATAACTTTAGCCTGCTCGTCTATGGCAGACACTAATAAAGTGCGATGTTTTCTTGGCTTTTGTGCGTGTGCGTGTGCGTGTCGTTTACGTCTCCTCCTCCGCCGCTCCATTTCTAGCTGTTCTGGCGTATTTAACTCCCTCCTGTTAAAAAAATCATAATAGCTATTATTTGTAACATCGCTCGCAGACTGCCATTATTTATTGGCAGATACTAACGCCCGTGCCAATAATTTAGAGATGTCGATGAGTTTTCATAGTAAATACTCTACCTCTGCTTAGCGATTATTGCTAAGGAACAGTAGGTACCTGATTTTGGCGCCATCGAGAGAAAAGATTGTCAAAGTTTTTGCATAATTATTGAATTTCGTGTTGATATTGAGTGAAATTACGTCAATTTTTGTGGCATTTTGGACAATTGTGCTCTGTGAAAGTGCACAAATGAAATAATCATGAAGAAATTAGCGTATCGTGTATTTCCTCGTTGCCGCCAAACCTCGCTATATGAGCTTGAGTAATGAGGCCACCGTTTCACCCTAGACTCTGAAACTTTTATCCATTGGAATACGTTTTTTTTCGTTGTTTTTTTATTTGTAAGTAGTCGTTGATTTTGGAATGTTTTACATTGGATTCGGCAGCCTGCGCTACTATCGAAGAATAAAACATTTTTTAGTACGTAGTTGTTAATTCCAAGAGATGTTATGAATGAGTATAGATTGGGCCGAGAGTTTGTTTGTTTGCTTGAACGCGCTAGTCTCAGAAACTATTGGTTCGATTTGAAAAATTCTTTCATAGATAGCCCATTTATAGAGGAAGGCTATAGACTATATAACATTACGATAAAACCAATAGGAGCAGAGCATCAAATAAGAAATTTTCAAAATCGGGAGATGTTTGTCCTATTGAGAGCTTCCGTTGCGTGCGCTACGTAAACGCTTAAAGTTTCGCAAAGTGTCATGTAGGTATGGCAGAATTATTATTCCCTTTGAAATTTTAAGTCAGCGACACCATAATTCTATCTTTTAAGGTTAGTTTACTATAACTTTCTTTATACTAAGCAAATGTGTTTAATAATAATGCATTATTTGCGAAGCTGTTTTAATAATCATGATATTAATCCATATTCAACTAAATACGTTATTCATAATTTAAATTAATTATTTAATTTAAAACGAAATTGACCTTTACATCATTCGATTAAAATGAATGTCTTATGAGTTTATGAGATAGCGCAGTTTTAAAATAATACTAGACACTACCGACCGCGCGGTCCAAATGCGTGGTATCCACTTGGTCGACTCCTTAAGAAACGGTTGTGCTCAGTATTACTACAACTTCTTTTAACACTTAATATTCTTTCCAGAAAATTATCGTGTAATAGTTTCTAGAGGATTAATTTTTCAAATAATATATAAATAAGAATAAGTTTGTTTGTTTAAAACAGCCGCGACTTTTGCGCAGCAATGTAACACAGGATGAAAACGGGCTTGACGTTGAGTCTGAACATAAAAGAACTTTCTTACTCCTGAAACTATGTAATGAACTTTAATTCTGATCTTCCTCAAACCTAGAGTGACCGCTCATGCCATTCTGCCGCTGGAGGATCCCGTTTTTATATTGTAAAATTACCAATATGGGTATTAATTTTGGCCTGAATGATTTTTCGGCAACATTTAATACTTCACTCTGAAAAAATCTATTTCGAGGAATATAAATACCCTTTAGCAAGAGATATTTTTTATTGATGGCCACAAATAAGTGATATTATATATTTATTTTAATTTCTGGTCTGGAGGTCGCCTCTGTGGTCTAGCGGGTCGCCTCTGTGGTCTAGCGGTCCGGGTGTTGGACTTGACTGCATGAGGTCCCGGGTTCAAATCCCGGGTCGGCCAACAAAAAGAAAATTTGGATTTTTCCAATTTTCTAATAAAAAAATGTTGGTCGGGATTAGAAATGTGCCCGGTTGGCGATAGGCTTGCCACCTATCACATTGTGGGACTTAGTGTCTTCGGCTAGTCGTGGGTGCCTTGGTTGTACCTCTGCCTACCGCTTCGGGGATATGGGCGTGAAGATACTTTATTTTAATTTCTTTTTTCGCTTATTATTTGTGTACTCATAGTAATGGGTTATGGAAACCACGTTTGGGTCGCCTCTGTGGTCTAGCGGGTCAGTTGTTGGACTTGACTGCATGACGTCCCGGGTTCGAATCCCTGGTCGGGCAACAAAAAGAAAATTTGGTTTTACCAATTTTCTAATAAAAAAAAATGTTGCTCGGGATCGGATATATGTCCGGTTAGCGATAGGCTTGCCACCTATCACATTGTGGGACTTAGTGACTTCGGCTAATCGTGGGTGCCTGATTGTACACCTGCCTACGCCTTCGGGGATATGGGCGTGAAGATACTTTTTTCTTATGTTTTATTTTTTTTCCTTTTCTTCGTTTATTTATTCTTTTGTTAACATAATGATTGAACTCTTCTTAACTGCTGTAAACCATTCTAATTAATGATTTTTAGTGCCTAATAATTATTAACTTACGAGTACAATTGTTTCAAATAACACTTAAACAACTTTAAATTTTCGACTTCACACAAACAACTTGATGCTATGCGTTCCATAAAGTAGTTCGGTAGCTATTTCAGTTGGCGTCGATTTTGACAAACGCAAAGTTGTTGAATTTACTTAAGCATCGTTTATGAATAGGTTTGGCTATGTGTTCGTGGGTACTATGAGACCTCATAGTACCCACGAACACGGGTGTCAGTTTCACAATGTGATAGGTGACAAGCCTACATCCAACCGGGCACACATAAAATCTCGAGCAAGTGGCAACGTTATTTTTATTAGGAAGTTGAAACTACACATTTTCTATTTTTTTTTTGTTGCCCAGGACCTCAAGAAGTCATGTCCTAAGCCAGGCGGTTAGACCACAGAGACGAAGTCTATTTCTAAATTTAAAAAAAATCGTCTGTAAGAGGTCCCTATATCTTTGGATGCAGTTGAATTCTACAGGATTTGCCGAGGTGTTAATAAAACTGTAGAGACGATAACATATTCGTACCATTTACCTGAGGTAAAATTAAAAAAATGAATGTGTATGTTCCGTTTTTACGACAAAATTGCTGACCTGATTTTGATATTTAAAAACATTTATTAAACTTTGTGAGAAGGATGCAAGCTACTTTTTATCTCAAAATGTCAACGTGTAGCGTTGAAGAGCTAAATCTATATATTAATACGTGATGACAAAACTTTGGACCCCTTTTTACGAAAATTGCGCGAACTGAAATGAAATTTGGCACACTTATAGTTTATGTGTAGGAGAAGTGCACAACGCTAATATTTTTCAATAATAATGCTTATAAAGTACATTAAATCAATAAATAAAACATTACCCACACTACCATGAATGTGACACACACAAACAAATATATTGATGATAGTGATAAAAAATCACAGATGGCGCACTAAAAAGTATGGAAACAAAGTAGTTGGTCTTAATAAATGAAGATAGAGTTCTTATCGACAAGATGTTAAAATTGATTATGGTCGAATTTAGACAATGGGCGACATCCAGTATTAAATAAACAGACTACGCGGGCGAAGCCCGTAGTATTATTTAATAATAAATTCCCATTTCGCATGGTATTGCACCTTGCCCAAACATATTGACCACTTTTGCTAATTCTTTTTTTTGTTGGTTAAGGCCAGGTCCCTTTGAAAAGAAAAACCAGGAAAATATCATAACAGTGATAATGGTAAAAACAATACATTAATTCATAACAACTGTTAGTAGCTGGTAATATTGAGTGATATGAAACTCGCGGTATCGGCTAGTATATACATAAAATACATAAAGAGCACATTATACATAAAGAGGAAATGTTTGATTTCACATGTTCTAGTAAAATAACAACTCCTTACGTCGTCGTGTTGGTCCAGGTCTGCTGAGTAGAATAGACCATCTGCCTCTCTGCCAGGCAGCGCGTAAGACGCGAGCACAGATTTAAGTCTAGGTCATTACCAACAAGATCACTGATGGAGTACACTGAAGAGTGCTTTGCAGCAACTTGCTCGGGTAGGGATCTATTCTTACATAATCCTGACGCCATAATGACTTTGTCATGTTCCAGTTTGAAGGAGCTATCCTTCAGACTGGAAGAAGAAGAAGAAGACACTAGTAGCCGTTAGACTTGTACAATAGGCCTTCCATCACGGCCTCAGGACAGCTACGCACCTCTAACATCTAGGGTGCCCGTTGGTCACGGTCATCTCTTACCATCAGGAGAGCCATGTTTCCTGGCTGCCGAGGCTTGTTCGCTGACCTTATTCTGTCCTCGATTCTGATTCTAGCCATCATTGGACGGTGACATTGCTTTAAGTTTTTTGGAAAGTGACAGATATTTGATAGGCAGAGAAAAACAACATTGGCTTTCATAAGTTAACCGAACCATGTTAACCAGCTGATCATATTTGGACATATTGTTACGTGGTTGCTGCTTTAATTGACTTTCCAGAAACGTGCAGTTTGGTTGCACTCGAGCGACTCGATCGAGGAATGTCCTCGATGAAGTCGCTCGAGTTTTATCGGAGATTGATGACGAGGATTTATCGAAACCAGCATGTTTGTATAAAAAGTGTAACAAGAAGCTAGCCAGGCCTGCAGGATCGTAACAGGTGGCGCTCAATAGTCTCTGTGTCCCTGCGAGGGAATTGGCTTGAAGATACATATTTATGTATACTACCTTTTGACTTAATTTGAACACTGATTTTATCCATTTTATTTATTCCTGTTTGATCCTTGTTAAGACATCCGTATCTACTTTCGTGATAAAGTAAAAGTAAAGTAAAGTATTTTCGCACCCATATCCCCGAAGTGGTAGGTAGAGGCACAACCACGACTAGCTGAAGACTAAGTCCTAAGCTAAGTCCCACAATTTGATAGGTGGTAAACCTATCGCCAACCGAGCTCATATCCAATCTCGGGCAACGACATTTTTATTAGAAAATTGAAAATATACATTTTCTAATTTATTTTTGTTTCCCGACCCGGGGATCGAACCCGGGACATCAAGAAGTCAAGTCCAACACCGGACCTCCACAGAGGAGATTCGATTTCGTGACATTTAAACAATAATTTAAGAAAAACTGCTAGAACATCATATACGGATACGAAGCCGCCTAGCAAGTTTTTAAAGTTTCAAATGTCCACTAGACTTCAAGAACCTCTTACCCATGATGCGTATGTAGTTTTAATTTTTTGTGTTTGTGTCTTGATATCTCGTGTTCGCACCAATGAGATGGTATGGCTTCGCCAGGACTTCCCACTATGGACGCCTCCTCTGAAAATAATAATTGACTAATAAATTATCATAGTACATCGGTTATCTATTTAGTACATTAGTTAAGGTGTACTAATATTTCAACGTTTTAGAACAGAGGTTCCCAAACTTATTTCATGTAACGCCCACTTTGAAAATCAGTTGTTTTGTAGCGCCCTCCCCCCCTCGTTTTTTTCTTGTCAATAACCTCAATAACATATTTGTTGCGCCTAGTTTAAAAAAAACATTTTTTTCAAGATTTATACCGCCCCCTCTAGGCTTCCAGCGCCCACAAGGGGGCGTTATCGCCCACTTTGGGAAAGGCTGTTTTAGAAGGTACAGTAGTTGAGACGAGTAGACTAGTATTTGCCACGTTAATAACAATCTTATGAAAATTAACACAAAGCGTTATTGGATAACTTGCCCAAGTTTAAATTACTCAACATACATAGATATCTTCACGCCAAGTCCCTTACGCGTTAGGCAGAGAGTACTGCCAAATCTTACAATCTTTGCAGACCTGCCCGACTTTCTCTACATCCTTTCCCTTTTCGTACAAACATAGATCACTTATTAAGAGGAAAATAAGGTCATCACTTTTTTGTTTTAATATCCTTGATTTACATTATCCTATAACAAGGATTAAATAAATTTACTCGTTTGATGAAACTGATCCCCATTAATTCCAAAAACAACATCCCAATCCAATTAACAAAACAGTTAACATTTTTTTAATACTGATAGCTTAGCATAATGATCTTTAACTCATCCGATGGAAAGTA
>NJDC01000552.1:112121-125546 GCA_002245475.1 Calephelis virginiensis | reverse complement strand
ATTTAATATAAGACATGCGATATTGATCAAATTTCTTGCCTTTATAATCAGTTTAAAGGAATTAAATTATAATTAAAAAATATTCGTAACTAGCTGTCACGGCGAACTTGGTTCCACTCGTTCAATTTGTATGAAAATATTAGTATGTTTTATCGTACTCACTAAAGTAGTACCTGTAGAAGAAGCGTAACAGTGAAAATGTAAATTGGGCTAAAATTCATTAGCGCGTAGGCTTTATATTACATTGTGCGCTTTACAAACTCTCCTGTATTTTTTCCATGTCATATTTTTTTAGTTTATAAATAACAGACATAATGTAATACTCACCAAATAAATATTTCAAAGTACGGGTCTTCTTAACTATAGGTTATTATTCACGCCACGCCCCATACAGAGTTAAGTAGGTATCAATACATAGTATAAAACAAAGTCGCGTTCTCTGTCTTTATGTCTTTTGGTATGCCTAAATCTTTCAAACTACGCAATGGATTTTGATGCGGTTTTTTTAAATAGATACGGGCCGGTAGTCAACTATAAAGAGAATGAAGTTCGCCGGTCCAGCTTTTATAATATATATCCGTATAATGTATATACGGCAGTAATGGTAATATATTCTGAAAACGTTACCCTGCAAAATGCTTAAATTAAAAAAGTTTCAAAGAAGGTTTGGTCGAACTATTTCCGATCTCATCGGAAAGAATGTTCACAAGTCAAACAGCTTGAGAAGTGAAAGATTGGAAAAGGTAATCTGTCCGACAAAAAACCTTGAAAATGGGGTTGTAATTTGAAAGGAGTTGGCAAAAATTGGTTAAGAGTTTGAATTAAAATTTTGATTTAAAGTAATGCCCACTATAAAATACATACGTATATTATATGGCAGAGGTTCCCAAACTTATTTCATGTAACGCCCACTTTGAAAATCAGTTGTTTTGTAGCGCCCCCCCCTCGTTTTTTTCTTGTCAATAACCTCAATAACATATTTGTTGCGCCTAGTTTAAAAAAAAAACATTTTTTTCAAGATTTATACCGCCCCCCTCTAGGCTTCCAGCGCCCACAAGGGGGCGTTATCGCCCACTTTGGGAAAGGCTGTTATATGGTATTGTAAATAAGGTGTAAAACGTCCTAATTTAATCTAAAATTTATTTGCAGTCCCAAATCAATTTCATTGCTAAGTTACTTACTTTCTTTATGTTCTTAGCTACATTACTTCTTTATTGGGCAATTTTATTTTAACTTAAAGCTACGAAATTACTCAGAAAATTGAGAATGGTAGGTAAAAGGCTAAATGGAAGGTTGTAGAGTTTCGCAGCGACTCGTCCGGATGGTAAGTACCACCGCCTTACTTATTCTTGACGCCATAACGGCAATGATTATCAAATTTGACGTGTTCTAGTTCGTTCGCAATGTAGCCGGTAAACTTTATTTTGCTAGAGGCCTAACATTGCGGCCTCAGGTTGGCAATGCACCATTACCATCTTTGGTAGGCAGCGTGAATTTCTTAAAATCAGGAAATCCGTCTAATTGTTTGCCTTACATCATAAAAAAAAGTTTTAGTAATAATATATTATGTTTTAACGCAGTATAGTTTACGTATAAAAAGTGCATATCTTATATAAGATGTATATAAGATGTGATGTATATAAAATTCTCGTGTCACACAATGTTCGTTCCCATACTCCTCCGAAACGGCTTGACCGATTCTCATGAAATTTTGTGAGCATATTGAGTAGGTCTGAGAATCGGCCAACGTCTATTTTTCATACCCCTAAATGATAAGTGTGACTCACCACAATTTAATAAATTCACATTAAAAATATAGCAGAACAACGTCTGCCGGGTCAGCTAGTATGCTATAAAATTTTTAGCTTGACACAGGAGGCCAGTACAATACGGAGAAATTATTAGCTTTATGGTTGTTGACTAATAACTATTGAGGTCAAAGTAGTCAATATTTGATTACTATTTTGCTATAAATTTTAGAGAAAGAATTTAACGATGAACTCATTTGGTAGGTACCTAGAACTGTGTATCTAAAGGACCGCGTTAACGGGTAAGAAAAGTATTAAAAATTTCGCCAAGGGACTTGAATCGTCAGTAGCTTAAATGGTTAGAGCATTCGTCGGCTTGAAACGAAAGGTTACAGGTTGAAATCCTGTCTGGGGCGAATTTTTTTCTTTCTTTAAAGTTTATGGAAACTTAATCCAAGAACAGGGCAAGTGCTAAAACTTATTACTATTACTTTATTCAATGCAACTTTTTCTGTTGTAAAAAATAATTTTAGTTTTTTATGTGATAAGATAAGGAAGAAACACACGGCTCTACTAATAAAAGATAGATGTCGTTTTAATAAACATTTTGTAGGCACGTGGAAGTCTAATGGCCGAGGTGTTAAGCATATTGTTGAAGTCTACCGGCTACCCTACCCTTCAATCTGGATAACAGGACAGTCTATATTACAGCAGAAACACATAAGACGGTGGATCCATACACGGGCAAGTGACTGCACACCACACTCTCCCCGTGTTGGTTAGGGCTCCTTTGCAGAATAGACCATCTGCCTTCCTATGCCAGGCAGCTTCTAAAGAGCGAGCACAGGCTTACCGTCACTAACACCGTGACATCTGACAAGGTGGTAGAGTTTCGCAGCGACTCACCCGGATAGGTACCTTACTTATTCCTGCCGCCGTAACGTCATGACGTGTTCCGGTTTGGAGGGTAAGACAGCCGGGAAACTTTCTTTTGCTCGAGGCCTAACACCCCGGTCTCAGGTTGGCAACGCACCATTGCCACCTTCGGTGTCTCTGAGCGGCGTGAATTTCTCACCATTAGGAAATCCGTCTGCTTGTTTGCCTTCCAATATTATAAAAAAAATACTACCAGTGGTCTTTTTGGTAGTGACTTGTATTTGAACCTGTGCTCACCTTTGAGGAGTTGTCTGGCAGAAAGGCGGATGGACAATGGTATATTCTACTCAGAGGACCCAGACCAACACCGTTCTTGGTCAAGCCAAATATCAATTATATGCCTTAACGTATTTAATATTAAAAGGTTATAAATTATTCGCCTCAATGGTCTAGCGGTTCAGTTGTCGGACTTGCTCTTATCCTGGGTCGGGCAACAAAAAGAAAATTGGATTTTGCCAATTTTCTCATAAAAAAATTTTGCTCGAGATTGGATATGTGCCCGGTTGGCGATAGGCTTGCCACCTATCACATTGTGGGACTTATTGTCTTCGGCTAATCGTGGCTGCCCCTTCAGTGATATGGGCGTAAAGATACTTACTTACTTACTTTTATAAATAATTCAAAAACAGCAAAGCAATAAAAAAAACCGCCTCCAACTATTTTATCACCACATCGCAATGTGACAGTTCTTTTTACAAAAGATAGCTAATGACTCCGAGATGGTCCCGCATTAATTTTATCATGATCTGACTAGTGGTTTAAGAGTTATACATAGCAATGCATACATTTTGATCTAAGTTCACGACATCATCATTGCTGGTGTAACCTTTTCAAAAGGATCATCAAAACCGGTTAATTATTGGACGTGTAATCGCGTAACAAACACACAAAAAAAACGACGGGTTGCACTCCAGGAGTGCCAGCAGAAATGAAAACTTGAACATTAACGTTGTGCATTTTTGATATTTTGGAATGGTTAGGGAATAATTTTGCACGAATTGTTTTAATTATCAGTATGAAAGTATCACTTATGTGGTAGAATACAATATTCATTTATTGCGACATCGTACACAAACACGACAATACGAACATTCGCGCAAGCACCCTGCGCAGTCTTATTCGCGCAAGCGCCCTGCGCCATCTTACGAATTTTCGTCTTACAAAGATTCAGGTCACGTGTCTTGACGCGAGTTTAGAAGTTTTTACCCATTCCAAGAAAAAGGACGCACCGCCGCAAAAGAAGTTTTCACTTCAAAAATATTAAAAAAATACAGTCGAATTAAGAAACTCCTCTTCGTTGAAAAAATTACTCTTTACCTAATAACTCCTATTTTAATATATTTACATAGATTCCTAATTAATTAACTACTGTTATTGAATTAGTTACACTTTTAATAATTCTTATAAGAGGCACTGTTTTTTAAAAATTGGAGTCAGACCAGACAGATGAAAAATAGTCAGAAAACGTAAACAAAATATTGTTAAGTTGTAACTAATTAACCCTAAAATAACAGACAGCCCCTCTTTTGTTATATTTTAAATGAATTTCCGCAACATTTTCTGTTGTACTAATTAAAATAAACACCGTTAGTACAGACCCACCGTGAATAATTTTATCTTTACAATTTTTTGTTAGTTTCAACGACCTTACCTCTTGGACCAGTCGGGCTTTCATTTTATGCATTTGATAACCCAAATTATACGGAAGGTCAAAGACTATTTATCGTCACAATAGATCAGCATGACATTGGTGGTAATTTTACTGCGCACTCACTAAACTGAATTTAAGTTATTGCTATCTTCTTTCAACGAAAGTAATAGAAAGAGACAAAACTCTTATAGTGCTGTTATCTTATAGTGTTGTTAGCCTGCACACGACATTTCTACAGACGTTTAATATATCACTCGGAAAATGTTAATTAAAAAATCACTATTAGACATATCCGCACCAATCTGACATGCCTAAACTGTTCCATCTCTTTTGTTTTTGTTTCATTTGAGAAAGATAGAATACATCTAAAATAAGTTTAGTTTGTGAACAGCAGAATCACCACCATTGTCAGTGATGCGATTCAGATCGCTACTAATAAGTTCGAGTTAGACTCCTCATGAAGGGTTCTGTAGTTGCAAGCACAGATTGAAGAAGATACAAATACAAAAAAAATCAAATTTTATTGGATATTCCCTAATACCCCTACCATTTTGAACCAGCATGGAACGACTTTATAGTGAGTGGTTAAATACAAAGTTATATTTACGGGCTTCGAACATGTATTATTCCTATTTCAAAACCGCTGATATAGCTCGTTCGGAATAATTTGAGTTTAAAGTTTTAATTTAAATTGAGAGCATGTTTTATCGGCTTAACAAATTTTGATTATACGATTGACTTTATGAAAAAAATGGTTTTAAGAACATCAACCGGAAATAGACGTCACAGACAGTAATATCTTTCTAAAAAGATTTTACTGACTATGTAGCCTTAAGAGTTAAGTAAAAACGAACGGACGGACAAATGGACATATCGAAGTTACAAGAAATCCGTTTTTTGTTAATGAAAAATTAAATTTATTTATTTGCGTAATATGTGTGTTTAAAAGTTGTTACAGAATACGTCTTATTCATACCAACATATTCTACCACATTGTAGTGTGGTATCTAACTTAATTAAATATATTATAGTTTTTGTTTTTGTTATTTATATATTTTTACATATGAATTCGTTAAAATTCATTTACTACTAGGGTAGCAATTATTAATTTAAGCAAAAAATTATAACGATTAAGTTTCACCCTATCTACCATACACTACCACCGTTTCCAAACGTAGCCAGTCAGGAGAAGAAACGACGAAACAAAAGGCCAACTGATCTCTACAAAAAGGGCAAGCTATATTCAAAAAAGTATGTTGTCCAAGATAGAATCTGACACAAAAGTAGTTATGCAACGATAACTGTCAAATTTTGTCAAATGAAAAAGCATGTTTTTTTGCAAAATCCAATATAGAGACGGATATTATTAATTAATGTGTTCTTATAATAAACTAGCTAGCGGTCTTGACTTCTTGAGGTCCCGAGTTCGATCCCCGGGTCGGGCAACAAAAAAATAGAACATTTATATTTTAATTTTTTTTATAAAATTAATGTCGCCCGGGATCGGATATGTGCCCGGTTGGCACATATCACAAATAGGCTTGCCACCTATCACATTGTGGGACTTAGTGTCTTCGGTTAGTCGTGGGTGCCTCGCTCGGTGGTCGGAGATATGGGCGTGAAGGTACTTTAATAAACAAATATCGCTGGCTTAATTTTCAAACTACGTATCTCCATTTGGTAAAATTTTACAGAATATAAAAGAAAAAACTGCTTTATTAAATAACTAACAATAAAAACATAGACAAACAACTTATTTTACATTCAAATATTATAAATGCTTCTATTTGTTGTTAATATGATATATTTATACTACAGAGATAAATATATTTTTATATTAGATGACATTAAAATCAACATTTCGAAAATTTTGGAGTTACAAAGTTTGAAAATGAAGCACGCGATATGTAAACTAAAAAAAACTAAAAAAAAATTGATTTATATTACACAACATACAAGAATTTTAATTATTTAAATATTAAAGCGCTGTAAAGATACTGTTTAAATAATTTGGTAAATATGTAAATAAATATTTAAGAAGAATTTGTTAACTATTATTCATCTACACACTAGCTTTATAGCTAGCCGTCAGCTATCACGGAGCACGATCCTAAAATAAGTAAAACTGACAAAGTTTCCAATAAAGGCCATCAGCGACGCTGTTGCTATTATTTATCGAATTTTGCTGCCTTTTTTGACGCTTTAAGGTCTCCGCACACATATCTACTCGGGAAGGGATCGTCACCGTATCGTCTCGAGCCGTTATTCATTGTTTGTATGAAACTCCATATGTATGCTGAAACCTTTAGAAGGGCTTTGGACTTTTTCAGACAGTAACTGTCTGACTTGGTACCCGAAATAAGCTCACTAACAATGTCTTTTCTGATCTATATGACAAAATAGCCTGAATATATTATTTCAACAAAACAATTATATCATAGATTAAATGACAAGAACACTGAAAGGAAAACTTTAACCACAAAGTAACTCCCTCTAGACCGTTCAAAGGCATCTTGGAAATAAAGACACAATGGAAATATATTTCAATGGACTGAGCCGTGATTTTCTATATTGTTGAAAAATTGAAACCTCCTTTTTGCATTTGCATTTATTCTTGAGGAATATATCAAGGAAATTGCTAGAAAAGGGCTGTGATTTAAATGTACATTTTTATAGAAATATGTAGCTTTTTAAAATTAACTAAATATTTGCACACCACAATGTGGTAGAATATGTTGTATTCTTAAATATCTTTATAACTTTTTAACACACATATTCCGCAAATAAATAATTTTCATTTCATTTCATTTAATTTATTTTCATTTCATTTCATGTCATTTCATTTCATTTCATTTCATTTCATTTCATTTCATTTCATTTCATTTCATTTCATTTCATTTCATTTCATTTCATTTCATTTCATTTCATTTCATTTCATTTCATTAGATCTCTCTAGTAGTAAAAGTTTAAGCGACACAGAGATTTTCAACTAACTCGAACTCGACCTCACAGAATATTATCATTCCACCAAATTTTTTACTGACTGTGGAGCCTTAGTCTAGCAATAAAGTGGCAGTGACAAGCGAACGGACGGACAAATGAACGTATCTAACTTACAAGTAAAAATTAAATCGACACAGAGATTTTCAACTGTGCGTCTAGGAGATCCATCGCTGTCATCATCGATATTATTACATTTAGTAATAGCTGACAGTTTATATAATTTTTAAATGTGACTTGAATAAGCGAAATGTTTAGTATTTGTTTTGCTTCTTTTAGATTACAAACACCTGAGACATATTTCTGAATTTTCCACAATAATAATGTTTAGCTAAGATTGTTAATCAATGACAGATTGACTGTTTATACAATATATGTCGAAAGTTGTTTTCCACAAGTGTCCGGTAGTTTTATAGAAACAATGAAACAAGTAAATTAAAGTATCATCACACCCATATTCCCGAAAAGGTAGGCAGAGGCACAACCAGGGCATCCATGACTAGCCGAAACACTAAATCCCACAATGTGATAGATGGCAAGCCTATCGCCAACCGGGCACATATCCAATCCGAAGCGACATCTTTTATAATTATAAAATTGAAAAAACTACATTTTCTTTTTGTTGCCCAACCCGGGAATCGAACCCGGGACCTTTTGAAGTCAAGTCCGACACTTAGACCGCTAGACCACAGAGGCGTTAGAAGTATAATTCTTATACTACTGAATTCATGTCGCAACTCCGTTATCATCAGGTTTCAATTTCTAGGAAGTCCTTTCATAAGGAGTTATCAATCATAAGTTTTGAATTCCGCCCTGGGCGGAACACAGCCTTGATATCCTCTTCCGAAACGAACCAAGATCCCACCCTAAGCCGAGGTACGGTCTCACAGGAGACACCCTTAGGGAGGTGGGTCCCAGGCCCCACCCAAAATTAAATCTGTGGCTGAGCACTCTGCTCGCCCACTAGCCCGGTGACGTTGTTAAAGTCAATAGACGTACACAACAGTAGTCATTTCGAAAAAAAAAAGTTTTGAATTGAATATGAATTACATTTATGAGTTTCAAGAGTACATCTAGCCTTGATGTTCACCGCTAAACGTAAATCTATATTCATCACATATGATAAATCTCCTGCTACCTTTCCTCAAAGATTACGTATGATAAACTTTTACTAAACTAAAATAGAAATTCTGAATCCGTTTTACTCAAACTAATCTTTGAAAGACTAAAACGTTTTACACATTTATCATACAAGTTCCGCACATTCGTAACAAGATACGCCATAGGGGCGGCTAAATAGTCTTGATTTTTTTGCAATTGCTGATAATCTATACAGGTATATTAAAGAAAGTTGGGATTTTTACAAGACCTATAACTGGAGACCTGCTGGACCAATTTTCATGGTTTTTGATTCGTTGGATTTGTATTCACCATTACCACCTTTGGTGTCTCTAGGCGGCGTGAATTTCTTACCATCAGCAAATCCATCTGCTTGTTTGCCTTCCAATATCGTAAAAAAAAACTTAATTATGTTTCTCTTATTTCCTTCAGAGTTGGATTAGAAATCTCGTCATGCATCGCTAGGCACATACCATTTTGAAAACCCTTCCCAGACACTTTAAAGGATACCGCGCATTTAAACAAGCCGGGACGGGGCGTATCGCAATGCAATAATTCGCCTAGATCGCTTTCATACATTTTGTATGTCGCAACGCACACTGTGCCGGGCCACGGATTTCCGCGCGCCAATCCGCGCGCATTCGTCGATGCGGCCTACGGTCACCAAAGATCACGATATCAATAATCTGAATAGAGCACTAATCACATTTTAATGCCTAAGTTTTGTATGACAAAGAGAGCCGCCTCTTCCATACTTGATGATTGTCAAGGCCAGTTGCTACTCTATTTTTACGCTCTACTCTTTGGCATTAAGTAATCCGCCGATACAATGCGACCTGGCCCGCATGAGTGTGCTTTTCAATGCGATGCATCCCGACCCGACACTATCCTTAGAAGTGAGAAGAAGAAAGAGAAAAATGTGCGCTATCCTTAAAATTGAGAAGAAGAAGAAGAAAGCGGAAGGTGTGCGCTATCCTTAAAAGTTTCGTTATAGTAGGTACGTAGGAAGATATGAATGTATGTTAAAGTACTCATAATGTTAACGTTATAGTTTAACTAACTTTTAGACCTTACTTGGATAACGATTAGAAAACAATTACTTGGCTACGATATTTTCGACAATTCCAAAACCTTGAACTTATTCTGTTACAAATTTATTACCTGACACCTCCGAAGGCAACGACCATTTAACCTTTATAGTAGCTTTATTATTTCTACATGAAGTGGAATCATGTTCATAAAAACTTTTAGAAAAATCATTGAATGTCCATCTCATATTAATTGATAATATTATGATAGTTGATACTATCCCTGACATTATAAGATCTAGCTGTTCGTTTAATATCCAAGTCCAACCCCGTCAAATAAAAAACAAATGAAACTGTAGATGATAAAGTTCGATACCCGAACACCCAAAATTTGTTCGGTATATAATACTGAATATTACACAAGCTTTCCCTTCATCATACAATATGTTGTTGATTGGGTGTTAAAATATTAGTTTAGATTTATCTCTATGATTAATTCACAAAACGCTGTTAACACAATCTGTGCCTGAAAGTTCAACGATTACGATAGCCATCTCAACTTTCCCAATTTAGGACATCAAAGAAAGAATTTTGCTTTTAAATTCGATCCCTATTCTGAAGTCCTCTTATTTTCAAGTGATGTTATCAACTATCACAGATGGTAGTAAAAGTAGAGTTAGGGTTACATACATCGGTCGACTGCTGGCGCATGGTGAGCGCGCGGCCGGCCCATGTGGTCGATCATCGCCTCCCGACAACCGCTACCGCGTGCCACGCCGCACCTGCAAACATACAAGATTATACACACACATAGAAAAAAAATAGAAACTTAAAAGTGGGCAAAAATGACCCAAAATAGGCCGCTGGCTTACTATGCAAACAACAATGAACTAGTTTTTCTGTGCCCTTTTTTAGACAAAGAACATTATTTTTAATCTGTTATACTTTCCATAATGTTTTATGATTACCTTTTGCCAACTAAAGTAACTATATACAACCAACTATATAAACATGATCAGAGCTATAACAACTGCAATTATTTTCAAAATAATACAAGTTAATTGTGAACATGAGACTTTTTCCCTTAACTTAAGAAACCTAAACCTAAACACAAGAATAATAATACTGAATTTGTCAATGAATAAATGATTAAATTAAGTAAATTGTAAATCATATGTTGTCATGTCTAATTGTCAACCTAATTACAAAATTAAATAAATTTTTATTTTTTAAGAAATGGGGAACCCATTTGTTTAACAAAAATTTCAATTTACTACATCGTAATACAGTAAAAACTTATTAAAATACTAAAATCATGAAAAAAATCTCAAATAAAAGGTCATCACACCTACATTAAGAAATTACATAAAAAGTAAAAATGTCAAATTAGAACGTTATTATACGTTATAACCTTAAATAAAAATATTAAAAGATAAAATGCAAAGGGAAAAAAATATTTGATTTCATAAATAATATTGTTAGTCTTTAGATTAGGAAAAATTTCCTCCATTACTGAAGAAAAAATATAACATTGTTAACAGGAGTTTGCTTATTAAAGTCATCACTAATTGTTTTTTATTTAAATACTATCAATCTAAGGACGACAGTTAAATTACATTGTTTTTGAACAAAACTTCAGTTGTTAGAGTCCGGATGAGTCTTTAATAGTAAAACCGGTTGGCTGGAAAATAATAAAATATGTAGATACAATTAATCAATATTACCTGTACATTCCACTATGTAAAGGTCATATTGATGAATTGTGTCTAGGATGTAATTCCACCAAACACCAACGATAATAATTAATATAGAATCCGACAGAATCGTGAATTAGTGTGAGCAAATGAACGCTTCTATAATTTTGTCTTTACTGTTTCCTGTAACTGAAGCTCTTCAAGGATATGGGTGGTAACAATTGAAAAAAATCTAACCCCCCGAACCAACGGCAAGCACTAACGTTATGGCGGCAGGAATAGATAAGGCGGTGGTACCAGTCCGGGCAAATCGCTTCGAAACTCTACCAGAAACAGAAAGGCCGATGGTCTATTCTGCAAAGGATCCCGGATCAACAAGGGGAAACTTAAATAAAACTGTATTTCTTGAGAATTATGTTATACTAGCTGCTACCTGCGGCTTCGCCCGCGTTTTCACAGAAACCCGGTGTGCGATCGGGATTAAAAATAGCCTATATGTTAATCCAGGTCACAATCTATCTGTCTTCCAAATTTCAGACAAATCCGTTCAGCCATTCGAGCGTAAAAGAGTAACAAACATCCATACATCCATACTTACAAACTTTCGCATTTATAATATTAATAGGATAATTGTTAATATAAGTAAATATTACAGGTACTTCTGACAAAAATAAAATACAATTAAACCTTTAGTTTATGCATCGATAGTATTAGTTAATTAAAACAATAATTTAATGTTAATTATCCACTTTAACAAGTTGAAACTTTAGCCTGTAATGAAAAAAGCGTTGAACGTAATCCCAAGTAGTTGCAAATTACCAAGCGGCTGTTCGTAATGACCGAAAGTGCAGAGTTTTCGCCGGCTCGGTAATCACAGCGGGTGGGCACTCTTGACCTCGCCGTGAAACCACAATTCTTATCAAAAAATAGAATATCTTAATTTGTATTTCAACTATTGACCTAATTATGATAGAAAGGCCTACCTAGCTACACTAGTGGTCGCCCACTGGTCGAACTTCGACCATAATCAATTTTAATATCTTGTTGATAAGAAAGCCATCTTCATTTCTCAAGACCAACTACTTTGTTCCAAACTATATGATTATAGTTTATGCGCCATCTGTGATCTTTTATATCGCCCGCGATAAATTGAGATGTAAGCTATCCTATCTTTCAAGTTAGGACAAACGGACAAACTGCACACGATGTGTAAATTTGATTGAAATCGATTAAGTAGTTTAGGACTCCATTGAGGACAAACATTGTGACACGAGATTTATATATATTAAATAGATTTGTTTGTGTGTTGTCAAATGCATGGTTTAAAAACATACTTTATAAGCATTATTATGTTCTGCACTTCTCTTACACATAAACTATCAGTGTGCCAAATTGTATGCTCCTGCGTCCGCGCAATTTTCGTAAAAAGGGGTCCAAAGTTCTGGCATCACGTATTAATATCGATGGTTGATGGCCAAAATGGGTTAACCGCCACTTTCCAAACTTTACAGGAGAGCAGTTTAAAGTTGAAAAAAAAAGAGAAAAAAAATTATAAGCTTAAGTATTACACCGAAAGACTTCGAAATTTATAATGTGGGTTTTAAATATTTCTCTACAAAATGACATTATTAATTATATATAAAAATCCCATTAACAGCCATTTATTGTCGCTTATCCTCAAATGTTTCCTATTTTATAAACATGAAGAACGTCGTACATGAACAAACTGAGTCATTCACCTACAGCCTAAATATTTTCAGTGCAGATTTGTTTTGATTTGCTTTTAAGAAAAAAGACATACCTATTTTATTACATTTCTTAACGAGCGCCGAAATGATAAAACCGGTTGTTGACTTACGCCTTATTACCAGAAAAAACGCACTAACTAGAAAACGATGTGCGTCTACGTAGTTCAAAAGTTACTAATTAATAAAATATGCACGTAGATATCTAGGATATTTAATAAAAGAGGTGAAATTTGGCAAATTAGACTATAATCTCTTAAAGTCACAGAAACTAATAATTTGACTTTGTATTAAAGAACTATGAAAATGTTAAACTATTAAAACTGTGTTAAATTAAAATGTGTTAACTATCAGATCACAACAAAAACATAGTTTCAAAACACATGAAAACTAATACATACTAAATTAAAAAAACAATTCACATCAATTTGTCAAATATCAAATTAAATTCAAATTATTCAACATTATTCTATAACATGATAAAGCTCAACTAATATCACAGCA
>NJDC01000552.1:95672-108268 GCA_002245475.1 Calephelis virginiensis | reverse complement strand
TTCAAGCATGTCAGTATCCGTGTTTTACTTTCAAACGAATTAATACCACTACTTTTTTTGCAATTGTCACCACGCTGGACTATGCCTGGTTAATGTGATCTGGGAAATCATCCTATTATAAGACCACAGATATGTGTGAAAGTAAAGTGGTTTTACTTTGCATAACTTAAACTTTTTTTCAAATATGCAGTTTGTGATTGTAACGTCTAAAATATTATTTCAAATTATATAATAGAGTGCTAAATTTGTATAGACATGAATACAATAGTTTATATACTTACCATTTTCACTGCTGAAATGAACAAAATTGAGATTAAGCGTTATTGATAAATAATACAAAGACATGGGAAAATAGTTCTAACCGTTAGCGATACTTCATAATTACGGGAAAAAAGTATTAAATAACAATTACTACTTTTAGAGATACGACCGTTATCGTCTTAAACGGATTTTTAATAAACCGTTATACGGGAAAAATGTACTAACGTGTTTAATACAAATACATTCCTTCAGCCATAATCGGGTAACGTTTAATTTAGAAAATTCAACAATAAGCCTAAATAGCGTAACTGTCAAATATTAAAATTTGTTTTAACCTAAACACCATTTAAAGGACATTCACTGAAATAACTGTTGTTTGTGACAGTAAATTTGGTCTGAAACACCTATTTTTCTACCGACTAAACGCCAAAATGTTCGTCATAGAGCTATGAAACTTAGACCAATCGACGCAGAAAAATAAGACGATTCTAACCATATAAATAAGTCTATTTCGAAAAAAAATGTCGCTTAGCCCCTTTTGGCCGTTAGCCATCGATATATAGATAACAATTTAAACTGTTTCCATAAAATGTAACCTACATGTAACCTACATGTAGCCTTAACCAAAAACTTTAATTCACTGTAGAAGTTAAAAAATATATCAATACCGTTACATTTTTAATTAATTCTAAAGTAACTTAACGCGCATTAGACCAATAAACCACAGAGGCGATGTGTAATATGTTTTTATGTTAGAGGTTAACGAACTAACACACGGGTCTCCTGATGGTAAGGGACAAATGTGCCCTATATACACCATAGTCGTTACAGGTGCGTCGCAGCCCTAACGCCGAGGTGAAAGGCTTATTATACAAGTCTACCGGCTACCCTACTCTCCAGACTGGAATATGACAGTCATTATGGCCGCAGGAATAGGTGAGGCGGTAAATCCTTACCACGGCAACTTACTGCACAACGCTCTACTACCAGTAAAATATAAAATTAGGATTAAGTAATATTAAATTAGGAGTAATTAATAAAACTTTGCAAGAACTTCCATAATATATTCCATAAGCCAGCCAATAAGTAAGCGTTTACCGTTCCAATCGCCCCTTTGGAAGCGGTTTGTTGACATTGGCTGGAGTGAATGAAGATAAGTAGAACAATTTACTCGCCAGTTTACCCAGTTTACCGATCGTCCAATAAAATGGAAATTGTAATGTCAATGCTGCTATCGAAGCTTCATTTTGTAATATAAAATATTAATTAAAAGGTGTTCTCTTGTACACGTTTTTATAATAAACTTCCCGAGCATTGTCTATTGGTTCAGTTATTGGACTTGACTGTATGAGGTCCCGGGTTCGAATCCCGGGTCCAGCAATTACAAGAGAATTGGGTTTTTCCAATTTTCTAATTGAAAAAAAGTTGCTCGTTGTGCCCAGTTGGCGATAGGCTTGTCACCTTTCACGTTGTGGGACTTAGTGTCTTCGGCTAGTCGTGGGTGCCCTGGTTGTACCTCTACGGGGATATGGGTGTGAAGATACTATTTTCCTTACTTACATATAGTTCACCATAAAAATAATTTGTAGCATCCCTAAGAATTACATATCTTCATACAGAAATGATGGACTATAAAATGATGATACATGATGATGGTGATACAGAAATGATAGACTTACCATTAAGTAAATTAAAAAAATGTATTAAGTCTAAGTTGTATGGTAAAGGTTATTATAAGATTTACAAGATTTATAAAATTTTAAGACAGGATATTCAAAAGACAGAAATGCTTGGGATAAATTGCTCCTCATACAATCTCTACAAATTAATTAAATGTAATATATTTTTGTAAATTTTATTTATAAGAAAAAAGACAAGCCCGCTGACTTTTTTTCGCCGGATCTTCACAGTGTGTGGCCGCGTTCCGATCCGGTGGTAGTTTTTAGAATTATATAGACGCGTCACTTCACACTTTGAATCTTTTTATATATCCATGTGAATAAATAGATTTTGAGTTTGAGTTTGACTTTATTTTTTAACATATCATATACGTTAGAGAAATTCATATTCTGGAAAAACTGTTTCACTTCTTACCGTATCAGTACCTGAGTTATTTTCAAAGATGAAAGGCTTCATTAAATTTATACCAATTTACATTACATAATATTCAAATATGTATTTTGAGTCATTTAAAAAAATATATTTAATTAATATTTTTCATAAAACATATATATTTTTTTCAAATTTCGAGAAAAAAATTTAGTTTGCCAATATCTAGAGCTGAGCCGAAAGGCGTTCTGTACTAATCATGAATATTGAATTTTTTTTATGTGAGGTTCCCGTGATAATAACAAATACAATAAAAAAGGTGTGTATTTATGCACCCACGTAAGTAGTTATACTTCTTTAGCGTAACATTTCAAAACTAACAAATGTTAATAGCACTTTTTACAAAACTCATGAAAAAGATTTGCAAGTAACTTCACTCTAGTGCTTTTATTTATCGATGTGCGCGCTTTGTAAAAATTCATTCTCTTAAATTTTTCACATCGCGTGAAAATAAATATAATTACAAAAAGAATTCCGAAATCAACCCATCCGTTTACTCGTGATGCGATCAGGTCAGCATTAAAACAACAAAACAAGGATCGAAACAAATCGATTCGAAAAAAGTTATAATGCAACAGACAGACACATAGATAGTTAAAAATTGGTTTAATAAAACATGGACAAAACCATGGATGTAGGCTAATTTAGTCTATTAAGAAACTAAATTAAGAAACGAAGTTAGCAAAACTTTTACCCAAAGCTTTCACAGTTTTATCCCATAAGCCAGCGCCGGTCAGAGCTAACTTTTTCAATCGCCCCTCAGCCAGCATTTTGTTGACATTGGCTGTAGTGAATGAAGATAAGTGAGACAGTTTACTCACCAAATTACAGTTTACCGATCGTCCAATAAAAGCGAAATTATAATTTCGATACCGCTACCGCAGCTTCAGTTTTTCAGATAAAATATTTATTTCTTAGCCTCTGCTAGTTTTAAAGGACTCCAAAGTGGAGGTTATCAATTCAACTGTATTTTTTGTATGTTTCTTAAGCTATTTCTTAGCCAAAAACGAACAGGGTTTGGTGATTTTTTTAAAGGTAGGTCAAAAATCTCGTTTCTGTTGAGGTACTTGAATATTTATGCATTCCAAGATTTTTATAGCTCAAAAACCACTAGTCGGATCGTAATCAAAATTTTATGGAACAACCGTTCAAACAAATAATCATAATTAATAAATAATATAATAATAAATATTATGATAAAATTGGTGTCTTTTGTATTTCAGGTTTATTGTGCTTACATTGTACTATATCCTAATTCCAGTAAACTTGTAGATTATTTAATTAAGGTAATTCTTATACTTATCATACCATATCGCCTTTGTGGTCTAGCGGTTCAGTTGTTGGACTTGACTGCATGAGGTCCTGGGTTCAAAGCCCGGGTTGGGCAACAAAAAGGAAATTGGGTTTTTCCAATTTTCTAATAAAAAAAAATGATGCTCGGGATTGGATGTGTGCCCGGTTGGCGATAGGCTTGCCACCTATCACATTGTGGGACTTAGTGTCTTCGACTAATCGTGGGTGCCCTGGTTGTGCCTCTGCCTGCGGGGATATAAATACAAACGTAAAATGGATTGGAAGATATCAGCATAAACATTAAGTATGTATATTGCTTATACATACTTAATGAGGATAGGATAGGATAGGAGATAGGATAATAGAGGATGATAGGATAAGAATAGAGTAGAGTATCTTCACGCCATTATCCCCGAAGAGGTAAGCAGAGACACAACCAAGGCACCCACGACTAGCCGAAGACACTAAGTCCCACAATGTGATAGGTGGCAAGCCTATCGCCAAAAAGGCACATTTCCAATCCCGAGCAACTTTTTTTTTTCATTAGTAAATTGGAAAAACCCAATTTTTTTTTGTTGCCCGACCCGGGAAACGAACCCGGGAGCTCATGCAGTCAAGTCCAATAACTGAACCGCTAGACCACAAAGGCAATATATAATTTATACGTTATACCTAAATACTCTATTGCCAATTAAAAACCACGGCAGAGTGAACAATTTCCGACTTTAGTTAAGAAAACAAATTTTTGAAATTGTGCATAGGATTATTACGAGTACAATTTGAATTACCGTAATATAATATTAAAAATAAATCAAACACGTCATCGGTAACCCTGTACTGTCGGGTAAAAACGAAACGTACCTGCATTACTTCAATTAACTGATGGAACGTGTAAAAATGAGGGAAAGGAAAGTAAGTAATCAGTGTCTACATTAGTTACCTATTTTAAATTAAAACTGTTAGATTTTTTATGACACTGGAAGACAAACAAACAGACGGGTTTCCTGATGGTTAGAATTCACGCCGCCTAGAGACACCAAAGTTAGTAATAGTGCGTTGCCAACCTGAGGCCGGGATTTTAGACCTCGAACAAAAGTAAAATTACTGAGTAACTTATTCTCCGAAACGGAACAGTCAACGGCAAGCACTGACGTTATGACGGCAGGAATAGATAAGAAAGGAATAAGTAAGTAATAGGTAAGCTGTTTTGTTTCCTTTTTGAGAATAAAATATTGTTAATGTTTTCTATTTTAAAGCTACCTATAGCATTGGAGTGCTGCTACTGTCAAGAAAGTACTGGAAAAAGATGAATAAAACAAAAACTGTTTCTTATTCATTAAATTTTATTTTATTACCTTTAAAGTTGGCTTCTTCAGAAACGATATGAACTTCCGAAAATGAATAAACCTATCATCAAAACCTTTTTAAACGCTGTTTCCGAAATTGAGTTCAATTTTCGGCACGAATTATCTTTTATGTCTTCTACTAATTGAAAACGGGTACCACGAAATCGAATTGGAGCTTAAGAAAAAGAAAAAAGCCATTTGAAGCTATATCTGGTGAAAATAGTGGTTGCTTGAGGGTATTTGTTGGGTGTTTGGTCAAAAATTCGTATATTTTGTGCTAGCGCATGAAGCGCCTTGCGCCCGTGTTGCGAAATCCTAGATTAGTTTCCAAAGTTTAACCTATTTCGTCGAATGTGTTCCCTTAAACGCCAGGTAACACTCAAATAATATTCCTTACTTACTGTTTGTCCTTTCGGCAAGGATTTCGAGTGCACAACACCGTGATAGTCAAAGAAAACACTCAACATGACTTTCACTTTTGAACTAGTTGGGTGTGGCTTTTCGATTTCGGTTCAGTTGAAAGACGCCATTCCGAAGCTTCAACAATGCGTTTCATGAATAATAGGTCGGAATTGACTCGTTCTGGTGTGTCGTCAGCGGCTCTCATATGAATTTGTTTTTGAGAAAATTCAGGTCTTCTGGGACTAGCCGAGCGACGATATGTTTCATACCGAAATAATTAGTTAAAATGATACGGATTGTCAAAAATCTTATATTAATGTTATAAAAAGATCGTAAGATACAGAAAATTCGACGGCTATCTCTCGGAGAGTTGAAAGCGGATTTTTACCTACTATTTCCACCACTTTTAAGATGTTTATGGTTTACCAGACGTAGATAGTTTACCATAGCAAAGCAAATCTTCCATCATATCTTGACCGCTTTTGAACGCTTTGAATCATTCATAAGCACGAGTTTTTAATAAAGTCGATTCACGGTAAGCCTTCTGTAATGTTTTAATTAATTCCGTACACGAAATTTCATTGACGATGGAACATTTACAACAAACTCTTTGTTCGATAGTTTTGTCCATTATGAAATTCGCAATACACACTAAATAAATAGAATATAACTAAAAACAGTACTATAAATTGTATATTGTTAATTGTACAGTGTATTATAAATAAAAGTTGCAACTCAAACTCCGCGCCAAAATGAAAAACAGTCTGTTGTGCCAATCTAACAACAAAGAAAATTAAAAATTTTAAATTTGAACCATAAATAAATAATACATTCTTATATTTTTTTACATAATATGAGTAGCAAATCAAAGTATCTTTAGAAATCCCGAAAAGGGTAAAATGTAATTTATGTAAAGGATAATTATGATGTAATGTCATTTATATTTTATTTTATAGTAACACGATTCTTTACCTTTATATGGTTAAAATTTATCACCCTAATCAGCACTACAATTATTTTATAATAATTGTTTTCTATTTTATATTAAAACAAACAAATCGACTAACTTCCCAAAATTAAATGAAGTACACGTTCTCTTTAGATATTAAAGATGTTAGTGATGTGCTGCCAAACTGGAGCTTGCATTTAAGCAGCCGGATTTGCTGACGTTGCTGGACTGCAGCAGCATTACAATTAGCGAGCTATGAGATCGTCCTATGCGACAAAAAAAAACACAAAATATTATTTTATTCGTTGATATTTTATAATCTTATTGAAGTTCAAAAGTTTTGTTATTTAAATAAATTTATTATTATAATAGTAAAATTCGCGATAATTTTATGACGTCAACATTTTCTATGTTTTATAGTTCGCAATTATTAAATATGGAGGAACGAATGTTCGATAAACATGTTTGTTTGGCACATTACCAAAACCGACGTAAGGATCGCATCTAATCCGCCTCATCAGTAAGATATTATGATACTTATTGCCAACTTCCATTGTAAACATTGTTTGTGTATGTGTGATGTCCCGTATTAACGGGAACAACCCTCAAACAAACATTTTCAAAAACCCCGACCAGAATATAAAGTAGTTAAGAACCATCTCGATCTTATAAGCTGACATGCTTTCGAAAAAAAACTCGCATTGAAATCGGTCCATTCGTAGAGCAGTTATGATGCCACAGACACACACGCGCGCGCGCAAACGTCTAGTTTATAACACCCCTTTTTTTTAATTCGGGTGTTAAAAATTATGTTAAGTAACTTTATTTTGATAAAGACAGATACAATTTTGAAATTCATCTTAATTTTTTTATTGATAATGTTTTTGGACGTAATATTTTTCGAGTTTATTATCTTGTTCTACCATTTTCTTTTTGTTGTGTTAGAATTTGGAAACTACTTGACTTGTAACATTATTATATAACCAACAGGAGCACTTTAAGGGAAACTTGTGTCTCAAAAAAGAGCCAATAAGCTACGTCTAGCAACATATCTCTTCGTCCTTAATCGAAACTTTATTTTTTGTCGAATTCGCTACTGAACATTAATTAAATTTAAATTAAATTAATTAAATTAACATTAATTTAATAATAATAATTTAATTAAAATAATATCTAATACAGAACAAGCATAAACGATCTACTTTTTTATAGAAATCATGGGTTGAGCAACGTTCAAGCAGTCACCATATGAAATTTATTTCTGCTTCCTAGTTCCGCCTATCTGCCAAGCATATCTAAAAACTCATCGTCTTATTAATAATTATGGACTGAGTTAGGAGTCAAATTGAGTTTATATTATAGTCTATATAACATTGTAATAAGGCTGTAACACCAGGTTGAACCTTGGAATAATAATAATAATAATAATAATAACCAAAAAAAAGGCCCTAAAACTGTTTTTAACAAATGTATTTTGGCACAGTGAAATCTTATCAATAATATAAGAGTAGATTAACCCTTTGTGCCTCACTGATAAGCAGCTCGCAAGAGGCGAGCACGGATTAAAATAGTTCAGTACCAACAATACCACTGGTAGCTAAATTATGTACAGCAACTTGCCCGGGTAGTTGTGCCATGTTGTACTCGGTCATGTTCCAGTCCGGAGGCTAAGATAGCCACTAGACTTGCATAATAGGCCTAACATCACAGCCGTAGGTTAGCGGCGCACCTGTGACATCTATGATGTCTATTGAAATCGATTAGACAATCGATTTCAATAGGACTTATCATCAGGACGCTCGTGTAAGCACACGAGATCATTCAGAAGAACATTCAGATCAGTATCTATCACATAAAAAATACCTAAGTATATCAAATACATCCCTAAAAGTCCTCCTGTTGTAGGTCATTAGATTTCTATTTGAAGTTACCTACTTTGTACTATTTGATTTTCTTCTCCCAAACCTGGAATTAAAATAAGAAATCTGTTTTTCATTTGATAGTACTATATTTTTATATACTATTTTCCCCGTGTTGGTCCGGGCTCCTTTGCAGAATAGACCATCTGCCTTCCTGCCAGGCAGCTCGTAAGAGCCGAGTATAGGCTTAACGTCACTAACACCATGACATCTGACTAGGTGGTAGAGTTTCGCAGCTACTTACCCGGATTGATACCACCGCCTTACCTATTCCTGCCGCCATCACGTCATGACGTGTTCCAATTTGGAGGGTAAAGTAGCCGGTAAACTTACTTTTGCTCGAGGCCTAACATCCCGGCCTCAAGTTGGCAACGCACTATTACCTCCTTTGGTGTCTCTAGGCGGCGTTAATTTCTTACCATCAGGAAATCCGTCCGCTTGTTTGCTTTCCAATATCAATATAATATTATACACTTAAAGTACATTTTAGATTGGAGAACTAAGTCGCACGTATATCTAACCTATAAAACTATAGTATAACATCTGGAATGCCAATTAAAAGTTTATTTCCGGCGTTAGGAATAAAACTCCACAGAAAGTGAACATTCTCACTTCTCCTATTAATGACTACATTCAGATTTAGTACATGATTAAACTTTTTTATGTGAACTCGTTGGAATTTCTTTGATTATTTGAGAATTTCATATTAAAACCCTATTTGTAGGCGTGGTAGAATGCGAAGACCTGTCGGGTTTTTTTGACGTCGCTTTTTTTATTTATTTACAGTAATGCATATATTTTCAATGAGAGGAAATCAGTAGAATATAAAATACGACTCTAACAAGGAGGAGGAAGCTATATATTAGAATGTATGTTATTTCGTTTTTTTTTTCAATATTTATTACGATTGCTTGGTCAAAAGTAATCAGAATTGGATGGATTGTTTTTGCCAAGCTAGGTCATAAAACGTATATCAGACTACTTCGGAATCATGAGCTGCCTTTCTAATAAGTTTTTGGCAAAAAATACATTTTTGTGAAGCTTTTATTTGGGTAAGATTTTTGCCAGCACAGCAGTAGGCTTGAAAAATACTTTTTAAGATATATAAAAAAAGCAAAAACACAATAAGAAAATTATGGAAAGTTTTGGAGATCCTATGGCCGCCTACCGATCATATCAGACAGACATAAAAATTTTGCACGGTTTTGTTAGTCTATCTACATATTTATGCAAAATTTCAGAAAAATAAAACAATGACTTGCAAGATTGACTTGAAACTAAATAAAAGCTTGTAAAAAAATATCAAGTTGCAACGTGGTAATGAAATTGTAGCAGGTTTTTTGCAGTTTCACTGTGGTTAATTTATTCATGTTCGTGTAAATTTAATCCACAATTTTATAATCAGCAAAACTTATTTCGCCAAAAATGTAATTTAATAAACTTTGAACCACGATAGAAATATTTCCTTGTTTTTTCTGTTATAAAATAGGGAACGAGTATGTGGTTCTCCAGATTAAAAAAAAAACAAGAACAAAAAGAAAAGAATGAGAGCTCGGTTCCTATTTCTAGTTTATCTAAAACTAACGAAACGTTACTCATAGTTACACCAAATGTTTCAAGTTAACAGTCAATAACGAACGACCGTAGTTAGTTTTTTTACTATTCCTAAAAAAACACCTTTAGTAAGCAAACTGCAGACTTGACGACTCGTTTATTGAATGTAGAAACGCATTAGACAACAGGTGCAAGTCTACCTGTTACTCTACCCTTCAGAAGAAACACAAATGCTTTGCGGCTGTTATGTTTCTGCTCACTGACGCTACGATGCCTTTTTTTATGTTATAGGATGACAAACAAGCAGACGGATTTCCTGATGGTAAGAAATCACGCCGCCTAGAGACACCAAAGATGGTAATGGTGCGTTGCTAACCTGAGGTCGGGATGTAAGGACTCGAGCAAAAGTAAGTTTACCGGCTACCTTACCCTCCGAACTGGAACACGTCATGATGTTATGGCGGCAGGAATAGGTAAGGCGGTGCTACCAATCCGGGTGAGTCGCTGCGAAACTGTACATAATTGATGTCAATAATACCAATCCGGGCGAGCTGCTTCACAGCACTGTACTACTCAGGTTTTTTTACTACGTTCTGTCCACTCTTCAACGAAACCACAACAATAATCACAAAACAAGTTGGTTATAAAAATCTATTGCTAGCTTACTAAAGAATGCTAATGGATGACGATTAGGTACAAGTTGAGAATTGAGGCTTGGATTCTATTCCCGATAAAAGAAAGCATTTATAAGCATAAATATTATATCTATTTCTGTGCCTATTTATTTTGTGTTCATATTTTTAAATGAAGAAACACTTGCACTGTTTTACGTATCACTTATAGTTTCTCTTATGACAGCGTCATCAGGCCTAGCCCTGATAAGCGAAACCGGTATGCTATTTATAAAATAATAAAATATAAGTGATACGTTAAACAATGCAAGTGTTTCTTCATTTGAAAATATGAATATTGGCCACTGTTTTAATATTAAATATTGGTCCTTTTTTATAGATACTTCTCGAATATATTAGATTAGATTAGATCTCGAATATTGTAGATATTTTCCTTATATGAGTACACTGATAGCTATTATTATCCCAGCAGAGCAGTTGTAGTTTTAATATGCGCACCGGTAAACATAATGTTTGTACATTATATTATCATCCGGCAAAATAGGATTTTTTAATGGCATGATCATTCTATAAAATAAAACAATTGCTTACCATGGTAAAAATAATCGACATAAATAACAGACATAATGGATAATCCCTCACACTTTTGTTATTAAAAAAAAAGTATCTTCACGCACATATCTCCGAAGTGTTAGGCAGAGGCACAACCAGGGTACCCACAACTAACCGAAGACACTAAGACCCACAATGTGATAGGTGGCAAGTCTTATCGCCAACTGGGCACACATCCTATCCCGCGCAACCTTTTTGTTATTAGAAAAACTACATTTTCTTTTTGTCGCCCGACCTGGGAATCGAACCCGGGACTTCATGCAGTCAAGTCTAACACCTGGACCGCTAGACCACAGAGGATTGTTATTTAATTATGAAATAACATTTGAGTTACCTAACCAAATAAAATGGAAAATGATATTTTATACTCCAATAGCCAGAACAGCGGTGTTCTTACTGCAATGCAGCGGCCTTTTAATTTTGTGGTTTTATACAATATGCAAACACAAAACCTCGCTGACCAATTCTCGTGAGCTCGTTTACATGGAAATTACCATACCATAGCAACTGGTGTGCGGAATTGTTGAATTTTCAAGTACGGAAGGTATTTAAATTGGACTTACAATATTTATGCTGGTTTTAGACAGTATTTCGGTAATCATTGATACAATTTGTCAATAATTTAACAAAAACGGTCATCTATATATTAATAAGTGATGCCAAAACTTTGGACCCCTTTTTACAAAAATTGCGCGGAAGCAGGAGCATATAATTAGCACACTTATAGTTTATGTGTAGGCGAAATGCAGATAAATAATGCTTATAAAGTACATTAAATCAATAAATAAAACATTAATCATACAACCATGCATTTGACACATACAAATAAATATATTGATGATAACGATAAAAGATCACAGATGGCGCACTAAAAAGTTTGGAAACAAAGTAGTTGGTCTTAAAAATATATTGATGATAACGATAAAAGATCACAGATGGCGCACTAAAAAGTTTGGAAACAAAGTAGTTGGTCTTAAGAAATAAAGATGGCGTTGTTATCAACAAGATATTAAAAATTATTATGGTCGAATTTCGAACAACGGGCAACCACCAGTATAAATAAATAAAATATATATCTCTGGACAAGTTGCAAAAATTGAATCTAACCCCAAAGTAAGCAAATTATATGCTTGTGTTATGGGTGTTAGTCAACGATACTAATACATAGAAATACTTAAATAGATACAAGAATAAATTTAGTAAACACCCAGACCCGGAAATGCAGACATCTAAATGTTCATTACACAAATGTCTGCCCATTTCGGAAATCGAACCAGAGCCTCGCGGTTCGTCAGCTTAGTTAGGCGTGTACGCTAGCCACTCGACCTACAAGGGGGTCATTGGTAGCTGAATTCATGTTTCTAATTAATTAATGAACAGATGAAATTACGGTTCTCAAGATTTTTAGTTGTGCCAATTAAGGAAATGTCTCTGGATACAGCAATTCACTATTTTAAATCAGAGGATTTTTTTTGTATATTTTATAAACAAATCTAAAACTTTTTTGTGTAGAATTGTC
>NJDC01000552.1:79856-95499 GCA_002245475.1 Calephelis virginiensis | reverse complement strand
TAGGCCGGCGGATACGCAGCTATCTAGATTGCTTGAAATCCTGAGATACATTATTAACATTGGCCGTTAAAGACATTTTTAATGAGTTAAACTTAAGAAAATCAGCCGTGCAGAATTTTAAATCTGTTTGGATTAAACCACGTTTTATTTACCGAGGTGAAGTGCAAGCTGTTCAGTACTAAACGTAGTTTAGCGCGTTAACCAAATTAAGCTTAAGTTGTTCGCGTTTAAATTCGACGGTGGAATCCGGCCTTAATGGGTTAATTGTAAAAGTACACGATTCACACTATACCTACATATAAATTGTATACGTTTGTTTTTCGTCCATTCTTCTAACGCAAAAAACAACACATTTATTATAACATTGCAAACATGCAGACGGATTTCCTGATGGTAAGATGTTCACAACACCCAGACATACCAGCGGTGGTAACGGTGAGCTATCAACCCGAAGCCGAGATGTTCGGTCGAAAGCAAAAGTTTGGTTACTGGCTACCTTATCCTCCGAACCGAAACACATAAGCACTGACGTTATTGTGGCGGGAATAGGTAAGGCGATGGCACCAATCCGGGCGAGTCGCGGCATAACTTTACCACCTAGTCATATGTCACAGTATTAGTAACGGTAAGCCTATACTCCCCTTTTACGATCTGCCTGACATGAAGTTTATTCGCGAAGAAGCCCGGACGAACGCGGAAGTAACACAACAACAACACATAAACCTTGTATTTCAAAAGTTACTTTTTTTATAAAAAATGGAAGAGAGGAGACGGGATTTAGTCAAATGTAAGGTAAAAATTTCAAAAATATTTTTTAATAATTTAATTTTAAATTTTTAATGATTTTGTTTGCAACTCGAATATAATTATTGGTAGCGCTCGCCTAACCGTGCCTGACGTCTGTCTTCAAAGGAATACTGCTCAAAACAAAGAGTAGGAAATTATGTTGCCGTCTATTCGATTTCACTAACTTTTTATCTTACAAAAATAAAACGAACAAAGGTCTTCATACCCGACATCAGAGATTAACGTTCTATAAGTTTGAACCAAAAATCTGTTTTTATATAATTTGAAGGTAAACAAGCAGAAAAGGATCTCCTGATAGTGTGAAATATAAAAAAAATGTAAGAATAATTCTTTTTTCAACTCGGCGTTTTTTCCATCGTCGGCGCTTGGTAAAACTTCCAAATATTCATATTTTTACTTTTAAACTTATGAGTTTAAGTTTTAGCCCTGATGATGCTGTATAAGCGAAACCGGTTGGCTACTAATTACAAAGTAATAAATCATAAGTGATAAGTAAAACAGTACAAGTGTTTCTTTCTTTAAAAATATCTATACTCTTTGCCTCCCCGTAAGGGACTTGGACTGAAAATATTTATGTACGTATTTTTTTTTATGATAATGGAAGGCAAACAAGCATTCGGATTTTCCCATATCCCCGAAGAATTAGGCATAGACATAACTGTCCCACAATGTGATAGGTGGCAAAGCTATCGTCAACCAGGCTCATATCCTATCCAGAGAAATGTTAATTTTATTAAAAAAAAATATTAGAAAACACACAATTTCTATTTTTTTAGTTAATGTTGGTATTGGCCTGTTTCGGCTTTGCTCATATATAACCAGACCAAATTTAGGAAAATATTCAAATTATTTATTATTTATTATTATAATTATGTGTATAAACACTAAAATGGTCTGAAAAGCTTTTATATTTCTGGTTTCTTTTTCCTTACAAATAATCTGAAACGGAAATATCTCGACCGTACAGGAAGGATATTGCTACAATTTTCATTTTTGTCTCCGTCCTAGATTGCAATGTATAATAATCATCCGCCTGAAACACAGATCTTTGAAACATATATTTAAACGCTCGCTTAAACATAGGATTCTGGTACCATGATTACATTTTTCTTTTTTATATAAAGTATTATCAGAGATTAGTAAATATATCGACTTTGGTATTATGTAACGGTATACACATCCACTTAAATTCGAAAGGAATTTTTGGGTGTTGTTATGTATATTATAATAGAAAGTAAGTATCTTCACGGCCCATATCCCCGAAGAGGTGGGCAGACGCACAACCATGGCATCCACGGTTACCCGAAGAAATTGATTCCCACGATGTGATAGGTGACAAGCCTATCGCCAACCGGGCTCAAATCCAATCCCAAGCAACGTTGCTTTTATTAGAAAATTGAAAATACACACTTTCTTTTTTTTTTGGTTAGTGTTGAATTCGACTTTGCTCATACATAAAGAGATCAGATATAGGCATATACTCAAATTATTAAGGACATAATATAAGTATGTGTGTATAAACACTTAAACGGTCTGGAAAGCTTTTATTTTGTTGGTTTATTTTTCTTTACAAGTTATCTGAAACCGGAAAATCTCGAGCGTACAGGAAGGATATTGCTACAATTTTCATTTTTTTCTCCGTCCTAGATTGCAATGTATAATAATCGTCCGCCTGAAACACAGATCTTTGAAACATATGTTTTAAATGCTCGCTTAAACATAGGATTCTCGCATCATGATTAAAATTTCTTTTTCATAAAACAAAAAAAGTGTCTTCACGCCCATATCCCCGAAGAGGTAGGCAGAGGCACAAACCCACGACTAGACGAAGACACTAAGTCTTATAATGTGATAGGTGGCAAGCCTATCGCCATCCGGGCACGTATCCAATCCCGGGCAACGTTTTTTTTTATTAGAAAAATTGGAAAAACCAAATTTTCTTTTTGTTGCCGACCCGGGAATCGAACCCGGGACCTCATGCAGTCAAGTCTATTACCTGTACTGCTAGACCACAGAGGCATACCAAGTGTAATATAACGGTATATACATACACTCAAATTCAAAATGTTTTTTGGGTGTTGTTATGTATATTATAATAGAAAGTAAGTATCTTCACGGCCCATATCCCTGAAGAGGTGGGCAGACGCACAACCATGGCATCCACGATTACCCGAAGAAATTGATTCCCACGATGTGATTATGAAGAGGTAGGCAGAGGCACAACCAGGGCACCCACGATTAGCCGATGACGCTAAGTACCAACCAGGCACACATCCAATATTTGACTGGTAGTGTACTTATATATCGATGGATATAATGGAACTGATATGACACCGGCGGAAGGTGGTCATAGGAACTCCTAAAACTCCCAACATTATCCAATTGTGTTTGGGCTTCTTTGGCAATTGTTGAAAGTGCAGTATATCTGTCACAAGTGAACCGTGGAATAACCGTTGCAAACAAAATTTTGTCCCAGCAATGTATTTTTTTTTAACAATTAAAATAGATAATTATGTAGGTGTAACTATCACATGCCTATTAATACCCAGCCATTTAAACTAGAATTGGTTAATGACGAGCACTGTTTTAATGTTGCGGCTATTAGTATCAGTCAGGCAAGTCGTTGCAGAGCCAAATGACTGTGCTAGTGGAATCATCTAGACCAGGGTTTCCCAAACTATGGGTCGTGACCCACTGGTGGTTCGCGAGAGAATATTGAGTCAGTCCTGCCTGTAGGACAACACACCACCCGACCAAGCCAAGAGTTGATTGAGAAAATAGAAATTAAGTACAGATGATCTTCTAAGTGACAAAAGCGACAGTGAGTCCGAATTCCAAATGCCCTTAATGAGTTCGGATGGCACGAAACGTCAGAAAGTTATGAGAAAGTACTACCTAGAATATCTGAAACTAGAATACACTAGGAATCATAATACGACACAATTAAGTAAATAAATTATTAAGCTATAAAAAATCCTGTGTTATAAAATGTTATTCATAATTCATATTGGTAATAGTGAAATGTTCTATAGGTGGGCACCGAGTTTTGGGAACTTTTTGCAGATGGGTCGTAGTCCAAATAACTTTGGGAATCACTGATCTAGACGTTACATTTCGCCAAAAACACGTAACCTAGGTCGTCATATGGTCGACTGGTAGTGAAATGTAACGAAACCATTAAAGTGGACCTCCCACGGCACCGGTTCTGAAACGACTTAATAACTACTTTCTGTTTTGTCATTCCTGGGGGCCGATTATGTATCTCAGTTGCCAACTAAAACGGAAAAGTGTACATCAAATAGCTGTCAAATGACGTGTTTTATATTTGCTATCTCCAGTGACCAACAAAGATAGCAAACACAAATGACGTCATTTGATGTACACTTTTCCATTTTTAAGTTGGCAACTGAGATACATAATCAGCACCCTGGTAGCTCGTTATTTCTGGTGATTGGCTAGATTATTATATTTAATCGACTAAACTAAAGAAAAACAAATAAAATTTATAAACATTCACATTTCATAAATTTTTGACAATGATTTCTACGCTTTTTTCAATGTTTTACGAAATTAGATTTTACACTTTTCAAAAAATAAGTCGTTTTCGCAACTTCTTTGTCTTTAATCGTGTGCCACGGTTGTCATTTCTAAGTACTTCGGTTACTCATAAATAATTAACCATAAAATCACCAGTTCGAACCAGTTATGCACTTTACTGAAACTAGTGACGTGAAACTTTAATAGTGTGTGTGTATGTGTGCATGCGTGAATGTAAAATAAAAAAAAATACGTTTAACTATGACGTATGAGTATAAGTCATACTATAGTGTATTTCACACCGCTATGCGGTTATGGTATCCCTATGCAGTTATATTATAGTTTTTCTTTGATTTCAAAACAGTTGTATACTTAAATATTCACCCAACCACTTCCACATGACTGTTTTTACCGAGATTTTACTATCTAAATAATGTCATCGTATTTCTCACAGAACGTAATTATTTATTTGTTGAGTGACAGATGGGGCTACGTTCACCACATCTAACCTCACACATGTGTAGGTCATTCTAGAATCAAGATGCATGACACACTTGAGCGAAGCTTTGCGTTATTTTGACGTTACCACAGATTTTTACCATGTGTAAGTCATTCTAGAATGAAGATGAATGACATACTCACGGAAAGCTTAGTGTCATTTAGACATTTCAATTTTGATTGATTTATTTTAGTGGATTTTTACCACAGATTTTTACCATGTGTAAGTCATTATAGAATGAAGATGAATGACATACTCAAGAAAAGCTTAGTGTCATTTAGACATTTCAATTTTGATTGATTTATTTTATTTATTTAACACTTCATTGCACACAAAAACTAAAATACACAAAATACACGAGAAGTTAAAAATGCACAAAAGGCGAGCTTATCTCTAACTAAAAAAATTTCTTCCAGTCAACCCAAAAAAAAATTAAGCTGTGAAAATAAAATGGAAGGCATCGTGTACAAAACAATTAACTATAGCTATACTTAGAACAAATAAATAAAAATATGCTAATAAAGTGTGTAAAAAAACAGGTTATTTTAGTGGATTTTTACCACAGATTTTTAACATGTGTAAGTCATTCTAGAATGAAGATGCATGACACACTCAAGAGAAGCTTAGCGTCATTTTGACATTTCAAGTTTGACGGATTTATTTTGGATTGGATTATTCCATTCGTTCTCGAGTTGTAACCTCCCTAATCCCTATGCAAACCTTTTTTTTTTGCTCACTGGTCGAGTGGCTAGCGTACACGCCTAACTACATCGACAAACCGCGAGGCTCGGGTTCGATTCCCGACGGGGGCAGGCATTTATGCGATAAACATTTAGATGTCTGCATTTCCGGGTCTGGGGGTTTATTAAATTTATTCTGGTATCTACATAGGTATTTCTATGTATTAGTATCGTTGACTAACACCCATAACACAAGCATATAATTTGCTTACTTTGGGGTTAGATTAATTTTAAAAAAAGTAAATTAAGTACGTGTTTATCTATACGAATTTATTAATATGGTTAGATAAAGGTTTTGCTTATAGACATCATAAATGTTACTGGTGCGCTATCTTATAACCGGATCAAAAATCACGACCGCATGGCTAAAAACAGGGAATTTCTTAACTTTGAGCTTCAGTAAGCATGACAAAAAAATCATAACTGTTAAAGAACATTAAACTTTCTATGATTCAGTAACATTTTCATCTGATTTTTACCCGGCTTTTATAAAATACTAGCTGTTCCCGAGAACTTCTTCCGTTCAGTTTGTACGGGAAGAATTAAAATGTTGTTTTTCCCAGTTTCCTCACAATCGAACGGGATGAAAAGTACCCTATGTCCTTATCCCGTTTCTAAGCTACCTCCCTACCAATTTCCAGCTAAATTCGTTCAGCTGTTCTTGAGTTATAAATAGTGTAACTAACATCACTTTTTATATAGATAAATTAGTTAATACTGTTTGCAGAATTTACCAAGTCAAATCTGAAAGTCTAAAAGTTAAAAAAATCTAAACTTTGAAATTCCGTTAGTACGATAGTAAATTCAGCAGTCGCGTATGTTCGTGTAATATCAATCTATCTATTTTTCTATACTTTATTTTGGTTTTGATGTATATTTGGTCCCGACTGCAAGCAAATAACCTTATGATGCGCGGCAACGAAAAAGCACACGGCTCTCTTAATGGCATCAACCGACCGTGGCTTATACAAAATAATTGTTACTGTCACTAACACCATGACATCTGACTAGGTGGTAGAGTTTCTCAGCGACTCACCCGGATTGGTAACACCGCCTTACATATTCCTGACGCCATAACGTCATGACGTGTTCCGGTTTGCAGGGTAAGGTAGCCGGTAAACTTACTTTTGCTCGAGGCCTAACATCCCGGCCTCAGGTTGGCGGTACCATTACAACCTTTAGTGTCTCTCGGCGGCGTGAATTTCTTAACATCAGGAAATCCGTCTGATTGTTTGCCTTCCAATATAATAAAAAAAAAATCTAAAGCAGCGGTCGGCAAACTTTTGGCAGGCAAGGGCCACAAGGCGGCAAAATAAACTAAAGGTGGGCTACACTTGTAATATTTACCCTAGAAGCCAAATATACCTGCGTATAATTGGTCATGTCCCATCCAAAAAATGAAAATGGGCGTGCAGAGAGAAGCACGTTCTTCTGGCTGAATTTACACTATACGCCGTATATTATACGGTCCAGCGCGGAAGGTTAATGAATTTATTTTGATATTAGAATAATAGAATCCTATTAATATTATAAATGCGAAAGTTTGTAAGTATGGATGTATGGATGTTTGTTACTCTTTCACGCTCGAATGGCTGAACGGATTTGTCTGAAATTTGGAAGACAGATAGATTGTGACCTGGATTAACATATAGGCTATTTATAATCCCGATCGCACACCGGGTTTCTGTGAAAACGCGGGCGAAGCCGCAGGTAGCAGCTAGTGTGTAATATTATTGACCCCAAAAATTTTAGTTTTGAATCTTTAGTTCTGAAAATTAGAAATTTTAAATAATTTAATTTTTCCTCACCTTTATTCAGTAATCAATGTGCATGTGCTTACTATTAGATAAAGATGTGGACATGGACACTATACTTCTTCCATCAGAGTTCTTTCTCTCTCTCAACTCAGAAAAGCTAATTTTAGAAAGGTATAAATTTTTGGGCGATTAATTTAATGACCATTAGGTATTACAACTCCAAGTAGACAAAATTTACTATTAAATTTAATAAATAAGGGGCAAAACTGTTTTAAAATTATAATACGTGCTAATACGCCAAGTTATCAAATTCTTCAAGAGGTTCAATTATTGGACTTTCGTAATATACCCATTATAAACGATCATTAAAAACGTTCTAACAGATTAAAACTACACTTAGAAATTTCTCGAAAGGTATTAATTGTTAGGGATATTCTATTTATGATAAAATATATGTGTTGCACATGAGGAAAGAGAGAAGGAAGATTTTTTTAAGAATTCACCTTCGTCTCGCGCAATCTGCGCAATTCTTAAATGGAACAAAAATACTTACATAAATGAAAGGATTTCTAGAGAATTCTCCTAATCAAACGCAATGGTTCCATTTTTTGTTAACTGTAAATTAAAGATTATTTAATATTGAAAGTATCAAAATATCAGCAGGAAAGTTGTCTCTGATGATTTATAGTAGCGGAACATGTTTCGTGATCTTCAACTTTTGCGGCTCTATCATATGCAACGGTTGAAAATATTAATTCGGCTCGAAAAAGGATTTGCTTAATTTTTTGTTATAGAAAGACGAACAGAGGAATTTGTTAGTTAGAAATAAGCGTTGCGTGTAGACGCCAAATATGTTAAAGGTGTGTTGCTGAGCTGAACGCGCTTTCAGGCTAGTGTGATATGAATAAAAATGCATTTTATTTTTTGTCGAGAATGCAACGTAATGCGATTTTGAAATTTCACAATACTAGTAAGAAAATTTTTACGAGTATAGTTTAGAGGATGGATTATTTTTATAGAAGAAGAGGCAAACGGCCAAGTCGGTCAGTCGACGGTCAAGACTACCACCGCCCACGGACATTTGCACCAGTATAATAAATGCGTGAACTAGATACACACTAAGGAAATTAACCCCATAGCAAATTCTGAAATCGAGTGAAAATATTGAAGGAAAACCATACATCGGGTACACATAGCAAGATTGTTTTTGTTCCTTTAATTTACAGGGTGTGTATATCATAGCTTTTTTTGACGAACTTATAATACAATGACAGTAAAAATTCGAAAAGAATAAAATGTTCAATAAACGCAGCAAACGTTTGTCGACGGCAAAACATCCTTAGCGCTGATACTTATTAAAATTTATGAAAAACTTTTGTAATAATTTAAATAAGATGATTGAAATTTACTTATAATAGTTGAAAATAAAAACGTCTGGTTGACAGAAAAATGAGTTAGTTTTCAACTTTATGGACTGTTACTTTACTCTTTGGTTTTCAATCAGAGTAGAAAGGTAGAGTTCAACAATGACTCGCCTATATAGATGCCCGCTTTGCCTAGAATATTTTATTGTAAAAAACGCTTGGACTGCTTTACGTATGGCTTATAAATTGTCGCCTCTGTGGTCTAGCGGTCCGGGTGTTGGACTTGACTGCATGAGGTCCTGGGTTCGAATCCCGGTCGGCCAACATAAAGAAAATTGGAAAAATCCAATTTTCTAATTAAAAAAAATGTTGGTCGGGATTGGAAATGTGCCCGGTTGGCGATAGGCTTGCCACCTATCACATTGTGGGACTTAGTGTCTTCGGCTACTCGTGGGTGCCTTGGTTGTACCTCTGCCTACCTCTTCGGGGATATGGGCGTGAAGATACTTTATAAATTGTTTTTCTTTATTTATACAAAAAGCGGCAAACGAGCAAATGGTTCATCTTATGGAAAGTAATCACCGCCACCTATGGACATCCGCAACACCAGGATTATCACAGATGCGTTACCGACCTTTAAGGAATGAATACGCTCTTTTCTTGAAGGTCCCTGAGTCATAATTGTTTGTGAATACCGCCCTCGGTAACTCATTCGGTAAATGTTTGAATAGCCCACCAGTTTAATGTTTTACAGCATCACATATCGCTGTCATCTTAACGGAAGAGTTTGCCATTGTTGTGTTCTTGCTTAGTTTATGGGGTGACCAACAACACTTACTAACTACTTAGTCGTCTATATGCGACGAGAATTTTGCAACATTAGAATATTTTTCCCCTTGTAGGTCCGGGCTCCTTATGCAGAATAGACCATCTGCCTTCCTGCCAGGCAGCTCGTAAAAGGCGAGCATAGGCTTACGGTCACTAACACCGTGACATCTGACTAGGTATAGAGTTTCGCAGCGACTCACCCGGATTAATACTACCCACCTTTCCTATTCCTGCCGCCATAACGTCATAACGTGTCCCGTTTTGGAGGGTAAAGTAACTGGTAAACTTACTTTTGCTCGAGGCCTAACATCCCGGCCTCAGGTTGGCAACGCACCATTACCACCTTTGGTGTCTCTGGGTGGCGTGAATTTCTTACCATCAGAAAATCCGTCTGCTTGTTTGCCTTCCAATATCATAAAAAAAACACGGGATGCACTCCCGGAGTGCCGGCAAAAGTGAAAATTTGAATATTGGCGTTGTGCATTTTTGATATTTTGAAATGGTTAGGGAATAATTTTGCACGATTTTTTAATTAATTATCAGTATGAAAGTATTATCATTTATGCTCAATCATTATTTTCATATCAATAACTTGCGTTTCGTTTGACGAAAACACGCTTTCGCGTCGTCATATTATCTGTATAATGAACATTGCTAGTCTACACATAAAGCTTATTTTTAGGATGGAACAAATAGAGCAATGTCTTTTGATATTATACGTATCTGCTATGTATTATGTTGTCTTGTGAGAATGTAATGGTAAGTATATTGCCGCCTATTATCCATTGCGAATCCTATACTCTTCGGAAACATCTAAGCAATACAAAAACCACAATGAATCCACAATTTAATTTACATCTCGCACCGTCTTATTCGCGCATGCGCCCTGAGTCGTCTTACGATCTGACGATCTGACGCCGGTTTAGAAGTTTTTTAACCATTCTAAAAACTGTGCGCAGCGCCGCTAAAGAAGTTTTCACTTCAAAAATCCATGTCATTTATAAAAGTTATAAGCATGCAGAATAAAAAATCCTTTATCCAGATCACAAATTCCGTTAAATTGTTGTCACCATAACCACCTTTGCTGTCTCTAGGCGGCATGAATTTCTTAAAATCAGGAAATTCGTCTGCTTGTTTGCCTTCCAACATCATAAAAAAACATATTATTTATAAAAGTTATATGCATGCAGAATAAAAAATCCTTTATCCAGATCACAAATAACGTTAAATTGCTTATCTCGCTCGAAGCGTCCATATAACTTAGCGATAAAACTTTTTAAGATTGAATATTTTATTCATGAAGTTTAGTGGAACAAGCACGAGATACATTTATTACCCAGTTTATAAAGCATTATACATTTTTACAATAAAACTTTTTCAAACTTTATTGTAGTGTAATTAATTAATTACATATTGAAATGGGTTGATATCATGTAACAGTAATTATAACATCCAGAAAAAGCCATAAATCTTATAAAAATATCATGCCATTTATATAACGAAAGCGAAAGCGTGAATATTTTTTGATGTTTATTACATAATCACTTTAAAATAGCTAGACAGATTTGTATTAAACACATTTCTAAATTTACGTAGAGCGGTAAACCGTAAAGCGTAAAACCGGTGCCAGCTCAGGAGCACACACTTTGAGAACAATCGGAGGGATACCATCGGGCCCACTCGACTTGTTGACGTCCAATGAAATAAGTGTTCTACGCTGCTCTCTCTGCAGAAACTTTATTTTTTTTTTTATGATATTGGAAGGCAAACAAGCAGACGGATTTTCTGATGGTAAGAAATTCACGCCGCCTAGTGACACCAAAGGTGGCAATGGTGCGTTGCCAACCTGAGGCCGGGATATTAGGCCTCGAGCAAAAGTCAGTTTACGGGCTACCTTACCCTCAGAACCGGAACACGTCATGACGTTATGGCGGCAGGAACATAGACACTTCACATCGCGGAATGGTCGGCGGCGTGTTTCCATGGTCATCTAAATTCGAGTTGGAAGCAAAGAGGGAGCCTAGAAGTTCGGCTTTCTTTTTCGCATCATGGGCCAGCGAGGCATCACTCCGGTGTAAAGACGGTAAAGACGGCTTCGCGAAATTTTTCTTGGACAGCCTTGGCGAGAGACCAAAACGCTCTTGTTCCTGAAGGTAAGAGGGCCAATTTCTCGCCAATTCTGCCAATGTGCTCGGACTTTGTCCAGGCAATAGCTTTTTTGAAAGACCTATAGGCAGAATTATACTCCTTTTTAATCGAGGTGTTTTCGTCGCAAGACTTCGCTGCCGTTGCCCAGGCCTGGTAGAATTTCCGCTTATGGCTAAGCGCCATCTTACAGGGACGACTAAACCAAGAAAGGTAAGAAAACAAAATAATAAAGTTAAATGAGACGTGCGCAGGCGCGACAGTCGTATACACAAGCTAGTAGTGTGTTCTCCCTCACTTCACCCCGCCAATGCATAGTATATACTCATGAATTGTGTCGTTTCTACATTAGTCGAAGGAACTTCGTTCTTACCTGGTGTCCCACGACATCACATTTATAGTTTATTTAAATTATTAGTAAATAGGGGTTACTAATAAACAAAGCAAGCAATATCGAGAAGACTTTTACTACCATTTAAACAGTGTTTGATAAGCTACATACATCCTTACTACACCAATATGAAAACGAAAGGCACCATCTTTGGTTTCATAATAAATTACCACAACGGGTCGCCGGTAACAGCTTGCTGCCCCATTTTATACAATCGTAAAAGAGCTGTGTCTGTACAATGACGCACATTTTATTTAAGATATAGGGATGTAACGACCCTGTGAATTAAATATTCTAGTAATTTTTGATTTAAAATAATGAATTGTTCGATCAGATCACACATACTAGGCTTAGTCGGATAGATTTGCTAAATTTACTTTGTTAAATCTGTCTTCTTGTTTACCTTCCAATATCATGGAAAAATCTTTTTTTTTTATATATAATTTCAAATTTATATTTCATCAGGTGTGTTAAAGTTTTTTTTTACAAAGCATAAAATATGAGAAAACTTACTGAGAAACTTCTGTATCCTGAATTTTTATTAATTATCTTTGATTTATCTTCCTTTTCCCAGCAGAAAAACTTCTGCGATCATTTTAACCAGGTTTTCAATATTTAAAGATCTCTTATCTCTGTATGTTAGATTTTAAACTGTTCTGATTAATTTAAATGTAATTTTATTAGAAACTAGCTGTTCCCGCGAACTTCGTTACGCACGTTCAGTTTGTATGGGAAAAATTAAAATGTTGTTTTACTCAGTTTCCTCACAATCGGACAGGATAAAAGTATGTTATGTCCTTCTCCCGGTTCTAAGCTATCTCCTTACCAATTTCAAGCCTAATCGGTTCAGCCATTCTTGAGTTATAATTAATAGTGTAACTAACGCCACTTTCTTTTATATATGTAGATATAAATTTATATAAAAGGCACGTTATTGCCAAATAAGTAATCATGATACCTATCTATATGTGATCTAAAAAGTATCTTCACGCCCAGATCCCCGAAGAGGTAAGCAAAGGCACAACCAGTGCACCCACGACTAGCCGAAGACACTAAGTCCCATAATGTGATAAGTGGCAAGTCTATCGCCAATTGGGCACATATCCAATTTCGAGCAACATTTTTTATTGGAAAATTTGGAAAAACCTTTTTTTTTGTTGCCCGACCCAGGATTCTCTTGTCTCTTACCCGATCCGGGACCTCTCGCAGTGAAGTCCAACACCTGGACCGCTAGGACCTCATAAGCGATTGGCAATTGCTAAATCGAGCGAGTTCAAACAGTTAATCACAGTAGTGGACCACTACAGCAGTCGGTAAGTAAATAAATTGATAAGTGTAATTATTTTTCTGATATCACATATATTATACACACATACATACATATCTTCACGCCAAGTCCCTTACAGGGTAGGCAGAGAGTATCGAGTGCCAGACCTCACGATCCTGACAAACCTGTCTTGCTTCCTTCACATTCATAACCCTTTTCATACAATACATACACGCCGGTTTCGGAGACTCTTGACACCACTATCGGATAATATCCGATTGATCTGATCGTGAAATGTCAGCCTTGGTCTTCCCGGGTACCTACATCCATCCACATTCGCATTGTATATCTGTTTTGTCAATCTTTCATCTGTCATTCTTTCCACATGACCGAACCAGCGGAGCATGCCCTTTCGCATTTTAACACCAACACTTTCTTTCAATCCCACTCTTTCTCGGATCTCACTGTTACGATAATCTGCTTATACATTTGAATACAATTTATAGATTTGAGTACAGTGGATCCATTGTTACTGATATTTACACAAATTGGCGTAGAAATAGATGAGCCGTTAAAACAAATTACTTTTGGAACTATTCGGAGCCATAAAGTTCTCATAAATTCGCACAGAACGCACAAACATCGTCGTTTTCGTACTACGACCATAAACAAATTAGTTTACGAAATACGACGATTTTGTTTCGAGATAGTACCCTCAATCTACCTGATGAAAAGCCACACTTTATACTTAGTACTTTAACACGCTCTTCGCTTTCTTTAACACGCTCAAGAAGCTTATACTCGTAGATAGAACACGCTATCTTATATTTTGACACGAATATAACTTTTTTTACAATTGAGTCACCGGCATCGGCGAGTTACAGTCAACGGCAAAAGTAGATGATCAAAATCGGACATTCAATACTAATTATTGTAATTTTTGCCAATACAGTGTTGGTGAAGCCTGCATCTTTTAAACGTCGACGAATAGTAGACTTACGGCCAATGTTAATAATGTAACTCAATGTAATGGATTTCAAGCAATCTAGATAGCGTATCTGCCACAGATATGTTATTGGCAAGCAATAACATAAAAATGGGTCAAAAAATCTTGGACAGCAAGTTTTGGATTAAGGTTGATTATTAATAGTGGCCGATAGACACTTTCATATTAGTAGCGAGATTTTAATCAAGTCAGTAGAAATACTGAAGAAATGACAAAAATACCAATCTAGCTTCCAGTTTCAATACGCACTATTAATGTAATCGTTAAACGAAACAGTCAAACATCTTGAAAACTATGTGAAATTACTTTTTGACATTTCATTTATTTATTAAATATTGTTTATTATGGGTGTTTATTAAATTTATTCTGGTATCTATTTAAGCATTTCTATGTATTAGAATCGTTGAGTAACACCCATGACACAAGCATATAATTTGTTTACTTTGGGGTTAGATTCACTTTGTGTAATTTGTCCAGGGATATTTATTACCTATTTGTAAATATAGTAATAAATCTGTGGATGTTAATGTGAATCGCAGATTTAAAAGAAAACTACTTCTTAAATTGAATCTTTTCATATGTATACATATAAAGTTTCTTTATACATTTGAGAAGAGGTTGTACAAGATGCACATATACATGAATTATTAAGTCCTAAACCAAAACAAAAGCATAAATAAATCGCGGGGATACTCATTGAAATCGACCCAAATCATGTTTTTGTTTTACATCAGATACTTTTTTCATAATTATAATTATCAGTATTTTTAGCGATTTTGGTACATTTGATATTCATTTCATTTTTTTTAAATAAAATTTCTGGACAAGTCACACAAATTGAATCTAACCCCAGTAAGCAACTTATATGCTTGTGTTATGGGTGTTAGTCAACGATATTAATAAATAGAAATACTTAAATAGATACCAGAATAAATTTAATAAACGACCAGACCCGGAAATGTAAACATCTAAATGTTCATCACACAAATGCCTGCCCACGTCGGGAATCGAACCCGAGCCTCGCGGTTGGTCGATGTAGTTAGGTATGTGAATGTTAAACAATTTCGTAGTTTAGAAACACTTCACCGCACCACTGTTTTAACACAAATTACGATCATTAAAATTAAAATTTTGATCATCTACTTTTGCCATTGACTGTACCTAGCTCGTCTTGGAAAACAGTATGTTTCTAGGTTTTGTCAGAAGTTGTCGATTTTTTATTTAAAAATAATTTAATAAGTACTATATACTTACATTCACTTGTAAGTCGTATATTTATTATTTTTTAACTTAATTTTAAAA
>NJDC01000552.1:56445-67361 GCA_002245475.1 Calephelis virginiensis | reverse complement strand
AATTACTTTTATAGTGTCAAAAATAGTGATTTGGCGCTTAAGACATTTACTTTTGAGCGCAATATTTCATAGTAATCATGGAACGGGGGAGTGCGATGATTGGCTCTTCTGGCTGACTAAGTATGGGGCCTTAAACCTATCATGTGGGTTTAAATACCACGTACCTCAGTCCACCTCTTTGACGATACATTTGCCAAGATACTTACTTAAAGCTAATTGAAAAATACTATCCTGTAATAATATTGTCTGTACATATTAATCCCTGGACGCCTAGCTGAGGTCTAAGAAATAACTTTTGACGCCCCTTTGTGTATTGTACTTCAATCGATCAACGCCATCTCCGGTTACTTCATATTGTGATATATTGTACATGAATTGAGGAAGTTAAACTAACAAACCGAACATTTTATCCAATAACTGCGAAAACGATGGGTTTTGTTTTATGCTAGCTTTCTACCGGCGGATTCGACAGTAAAGTATTAACTTATAAGATTCTTTCATCCTCTATTATGGACCTTCTTTTCTTTATCTAGGTTTTGGCATTCGCGTTAGCATTTTGCCATTAGTCAAGTAGAAATTTTCATCAATTTGCATCAAATTTACCAAAATCGGGATTTAATTATAATTAGTTATAAGTCGTCAATAAGACATGTAAAGCGGTGGCCCCATTACTCAAGCTCATGTAGTGAGATTTGATGGCAATGAGGAAATACACAATACGCTAATTTCTTCATGATTAATTCATTTGTGCACTTTCGCTGAACAAAACTACAAAATGCCACCAAAATTGACTAATTTCACTCAATATAAACAGGAAATTCCCCGTGTTGGTCCGGGCTCCATTGTAGAATAGATCATCTGCCTTCCTTGCCAGGCAGCTCGTAAAAGGCGAGCATAGGCTTACCATCACTAACACCGTGACATCCGACTAGGTAGAGTTTGGCAGCGACTCGCACGGATTGGTACCACCGCCTTACCTATTCCTGCCGCCATAACGTCATGACGTGTTCCGGTTCGGAGGGTAAGGTATCCGGTAAACTTACTTTTGCTCGAGGCCTAACATCACAGCCTCAGATTGGCAACGCACCATTACCACCTTTGGTGTCTCTAGGCGGCGTGCTTGTTTGCCTTCCTATAACATAAAAAAAAAAAATCTTCGACCATCTTTTCTCTCGATGGCGCCAAAACTTATTATAGACCATTTACATTTGATTTTTGAAAAGTAAACCCTTTGAAGCCCAGCTTTTGACTAGGCATCTTAAATTATATCAAAAGCCATCCTCCTGTTAAGCCGTGAAATGATCACTGACGGCCATATTTTCGCATTTATAATATTAATTTTCAGGCGACCTTATCACTAAATATACCTGTATTCGAAGACATCGTTCTTAGGCCATTTTCTAGAAAAACTTGGCTAACATTGTAATTTCTCATGTTGTGAAAACACAAAAATAGTTGAGTATAATCTAAGTGAAAGTCAAACAATAAGATTAACTGACAATCCAACTTTTAAAAGACCTAAAACAACATCTAAAAAGTAAAATAAGCCTACTCAAGCGTGAACTGATACTTTGGCATTGACATATACTAGATGGTTGTAAATAATTAAGCATCATCCAGACGGTTGTAATTACGCCCCAATCAATTACGCCTTCCACAAAGATGACCTTGATGGATTTTTTTTTGAAATAAATCAAAATATGGATTAAATAGACATTCGATAGTTATGCAAACCAATGTTTTAATCCGTGTGAAACCCCTATTAGTCAGGTTATGTAAATTTTGTCCTAAAAAGCATTCTAGTTTAGGATATCCAGCTAATAGTTCCATAGCTTAGTTTATACAAAGAAATTATAACTGTGTATAAGTAATTAATAATCTATTTAGATATACATTTAGATGAATAAATATATATTTTCACATCCATAACAAAAGCCTACATTAAATTCATACACTTAACCAAACAATAAATCTAAAATCTGAAACACCTTAATACTCAAAACTAACAGAAAAAAATACCTGTTACTAGTATTTATCATGCTATATACAATGTATATGTTCTGAAAGACCTGTCAAGTATTTAAAAAGTAAGTAGGTATAAGTGGAACACCACAAAAGCCTCCATTATGTCACTAATCTCGTGCTCGTCGCAGAGGAAATGTTACACTCATTCTTTACTTTTTATTTCATTTTGTGATCCATTTTGTAACTGCAGTTCTATTACTGAAACTAAAGTCTCATAATTTGAAAAATAATTTGTATTTTATTTATTTTTTTGCTAAAATTGTTTCTTTTTCTGTTTAAGTCATTAGCAAAAGTTTAATTAACACTTTTATTTTTAAATTTTTAAAAATAATGTTAAATTGTAAACTTTTTTATGATATTGGAAGGTAAACAAGCAGATGGAATTCCTGATTGTAAGAAATTCACGTCGCCTATAGACACCAAAGTTGGTAATGATGCGTTGCCAATCTGGAGCCGGGATATCAGGTTTATCCTCTGAGCCAGAACACGTTAACGGCAAGCACTAACGTTATGGCGGCAGAAATAGTTAACGCGGTATCAATCCGCACAAGTTGCTCCTAAGCTCTACCACCTGGTATTCACGATGTTAGTGCTTTTACGACCTGCGTGGCAGGAAGGCAGATGGTCTATTCTGAAAAGGATCTGGACCAACACGGGGGACCCACTAGAAATAATTTTCACAAGATCATTTGTCATAAAATACAGACATGTTTTTCATCAGTGTTCGCAAATTTCCGCTGCATAGGAGATACCTGGATTATCCAATGGCATACAATAGGGATTTTTTTAAAAGAGCAAACAAACACACGAGTCTCATGAATGTAAGAGACAACCGTGGCTCAGAAACACCTAGATATGGATAGGTAACTGCTTCTTGCCGGGATATTAAGCATACGGCTACTCTCCGGATAGGTCCATGACATTGTTACTATATGACGACATGAATATGTAAGGTGGATGAATCCAAACCTGGGCAAGTTGCTGAGCAGCACTCTTCCCTCAGGTTGTTCTTGTTGATGATGACCTACATCACCTTTTACTAGCTACAAAGCAGGAAGGAATAAGTGGAATAATCTCTAATATTATGTTTTAAAACATGCAATACCAAGACTATATTCGTTACCTAAAATTTCAATCAGTTTTGGTACTTGCCTGACCTTATCTTTATTCATTGTAATGGACATAACGTTTCTAGCAAATAAAGCAGGCGCATTAAAACAAAAAATACGACGGGTTGTACTCCGGCAGTGCCGGCAGAAGTGAAAACTTGAATATTAACGTTATGCATTTTTGACATTTTGGAATAGTTAGGGAATAATTTTGCAAGAATTGCTTTAATTACCAGTATGAAAGTACTATAATTTATGTGGTAGAATTCAATATTCATTTATTGCGCTACCGTACACAAACATGACAACCAGTACATTCGTGAAAGCGCCCTAAGCCGTCTTATGAATTTTCAATCAGGTGACGTGTCCTGACGCGAGTTTAGAAGTTTTACCCATTCCAAAAAAAATACGCAACGCTGTCAAAGAAGTTTTCTCTTTAAAAACCGACTTCAATTCCCAAACATACAATAAAACATACCTACAGTGGAATTAATAACCGCTATTTTTGAAGTCTGTTTTAAATAAACAATATATGCAGTACAGCCTACATTTTAGTGCGCATTTTTATATATTTATACGGGCATTTGATATTTTCTCATACAACTCTTAGGTTATTTTTTAATGCGCGCTTGGGTTTGTGTTCGGATAACAAAACGCCACTTGCAATTCAGTCGATTCACACCCAAAAAAAAAATAATGAAGTAGAGACACTGTAGAAACTAAATCCTTTTTTTATGAAAATGGAGTACTGCTTTAAACGGGATATTTACTTCGCTATGACATGTAAGTACATTTGCCATTCACCAAATCAAATTAAAATTGTAATAACCTTGTATTAATATACAAAATTCAATAAACATTGATAATCATTATGTAAAAAAGTTGAATTGCAATTTATTTCCCAAAAAGTGACATTTTCATTTTACGTCCATTTAGGTACTTTAATTATTTACACAAACGGAACTCGACAAAAAAATCCTAGATACATGCTCGTTCGTTCACTTGCAACGTTGAGTGCTCTCAATTCCTTTGTTTTTTTATGATATTGGAAGGCAAACAAGCAGAAGGATCCTGTTGGTATGAAATTCACGCCACCTAGAGACACCAAAGGTGCTAATGGTACGTTGCCAACCGGAGGCCGGGATGTTAGGCCTCAAGCAAAAGTAAGTTTACCGGCTACCTTACCCTCCGAACCGGAACACGTCAACGACAAGCACTGAAGTTATGGCGGCAGGAATTAAGTTGGTGGTACCACCTAGCATGGCTTATTTAGATACTCCAAAACTAGATAACTACTGGGTATTCTTTAAAGTGTTACAACAATGTTTTTTGTTACGCGTGTGTAACAAAACTAGCGGATTGATATTAATAACCTTTTAGCTGTGTATATTGCTGTGTAACACACAGAATACTAAAGCTTGGGTTTTTTCCCGAAAATTGTGTTAATAGGAAACGTGCGCAGAGTAAGGAATCTACTGTACGAAGGGTTTAGAACTAATCGAGTAGAGAGAATCGAATAGCATCTAAATCGAGAATTGAATGTAATGGACTTATTCAATGACATTTATGATCAGCTTTCCTCGTCATTAGATTCATATGATTATGAATTAAACTCAAAGATCATGTCTTATACAATACATACACAAAAAGGCGTTTTTTATGGTTCAGTAAGCTTGGTATGATGATATACTACTCGCTTAAAGGAAAGCGATTTTGTAGGCAAAAATAAAGCTATGCTAAACCGGAAGCAGCCTATTCACTCTTGCTTTGAAAATGCCCAAATTGTAATTCTCCGAAAATAGGTACTTCTTTAGTTAACTAAGTGTAGCAAAACTGCTATAACTGACTCCAACTATTTCATTGAACATTTCATATTCAATATGAATGGAATGGACTTAATCAATGACATTTTTGGTCAGCTTTTCTCGTCATTAGAACCATGTGATTATGACTTAAACACAAAGATCATGTCTTCACATATGAATACAATACATACACATAAAAGCGTTTTTTATAGCTTAGTAAGCTTAGTATGATGACATACTACTCGCCTAATGAAGAGTGATAATGTAGTCAAAGATGGCTATACTAAGCCAGAAGCAGCCTATTTACTCTTGCTTTAAAAATGCCCAAATTGTAATTCTCCGAAAATGCTTCTTTAGTTAATTAAGCGACGTAAAACTGCAATAACCAACTCCAACTATTTTATTGGTTACCACTCTTGGGTACTACTTGGATCATTATTTTTTCTAAAGATGATAAAAGGTTCCGAAATGGTCCCTCCCACACAGTTACTTAATTTTATTAACATCCTACTGATAGTTTTTGGGTTACACTTAATAATGCATAATTTTGTCACCTATCTTGACGACCTCGTCATTAATGATATCAAAAACCACTATTCGGATCTTGATAAAATTAATATGGAAACCATGACCTATCTTTCTAAAAAAAAGTGTGTCTGCACTTATGTACACGCGTTAGAAGTTATACTTCTTTGGCGTAATAAGATAAAAATCTTTTTAAAAACTAAAATGTTATCTATAGCTAACTTCATAGCTAACTTCATCATGTCGATTTTTCGTGACGGTGTGCGCGCGCATCCTAAAAATTTACCCTCATCATTTTTTCCTAACGCGCCAATAGAAGTATAACTTAAAAAAGAACCATCAAAATCGGTTGGTTATTGACGGAGTAATCGCGTAACAAACATACAAAAAAACCATATAGTGGAATTGAGAACCTTCTCCTTTTTTACCGTCCGCGTCGGTTAGTAATGAATTCTAGCCGTTTGGTTTTGATACGCATAATTCTAAGAACCTGGCTCTGATAGTGTTAATTCTGTGTGTATATATCATATCTACCTATATATCATACCGACATGTTTAGTACCAACTCAATATTATTTTCTTCGATTTGTTTCTTTTAACTTAGTAGAATTATTATATCTATTTTTATTTTTTATTTCTATTTTTCGGATTTCAGTGACAACATAAAAAGTTACAGTCAGATTGCTAGTGTTATAAAACACATATTTGAAGAAAAATATTCAAACGTATATGATAGTGCCAACTGATTTATAACGTAGTTCAACATCGACATTTGACCAACAGAAATTTCCCCAGAGATGCATTCTGTCCAACCGACGTTATATTAAGCTGTTCCATTTTGAAACTTCTTTATATATGCGCCGCATTTTGCTATGTGATAAAGAAGATATTGATGCTATAATATATTTCAGGAATATATCTTTCTTCAATATTTTTTTGGCACCACAAATAAATTTAAACCTTTATTCGTTTACACTGTATTCGTTAAAAAATAATGCTAACATAAGCATCCAGATCTTCTGTGTGAAACAGACCATTTGCTTCTCTGCCAGACAGCTCCTAAGAGGCGAGCAAAGTTTGAATGGCTCATTATCTACAAGACTCCTGGTGGTAGAGTACCGCAACACAGATCGTCCGATTAGGAATCGGCCACCGTTACTTATTCCTGTAGCCATAATTTTCATATTCCGGACCGGAGTGTGAGATTGTTTGTAGTATTACACTATGGGCCTGACATCCCGGCTACAAGAACCGCCTCGTTGGTCGAGTCGCTAGCGTACACGCCCAACTACATCGACCAACAGCGAGGCTCGGGTTCGATTCCCAACGGAGGCAGGCATTTGTGTGATGAACATTTAGATGTCTGCATTTCCGGGTCTGAGTGATTATTAAATTTATTTTGGTATCTATTTAAGTATTTTTATGTATTAGTAACGTTGACTAACAACCATAACACAAGCATATAATTTGCTTACTTTGGGGTTAGATTCAATTTTTGTAACTTGTCCTGGGATATGCATTTAGTTATCTATGGTGTCTTTAGGTGGAGGTTATCTCTTACTATATTGACTTTTAATAAAAAATACATATCTGAATAAATATGTAAGCATTTATGAACAAACTATACAAATTAATCTTTCCTAGAAGTAAGCGGAATCAGTTAGTTTGGTTGGATGATTATACACGGAAATTGATAAGAATACGTAAAATGAAAAACACAAATACTGGGATCGACATTCTGCCGAAAAGTATTAGGGATGGATTATTTGTTCATAGTTCCAAAATCAAATTGTTGTTTTTTTTTGTTGTTATTAGATTGGCACAATTGTTTTCCATTTTGACGCAAAGTTTGAGTTTCATCTGCTATTAATATAAAATACAGTGCTGTTTTTAGTTAGATCATATTTAGCGTGTGTTGTAAAAACATCGAACAAAGTGTTTGTCTATAATTATACACCACCAATGGAATTCCGTGTTCAAAGTCAATAAAATGTTACACAAGGCTTACGATGAATCGCCTTTGGAAGCAAAAAAGTGGTCGAGATGTGATAGAGGATTTGGCTCGCTCTCATAGACCAACAATGTCTGCAACTGAAGTTAACATCGCAAAAATGGAGGAAACAGTGACTGAAAATCCTCATTCAACTTTGAAAAAATATTCTCCGAACTTTATTTATCTCCCAGATCAATCCGTATCATTTCAACTAATCTTTTTGGTATGAAACGTTTTGCTATCACGTCTCAAAAGATCTGAATTTTCTCCAAAAACTCAATCGCATGATAGTCGCTGAGGACATGCTAGAATGAGTAAATTCACCCAACACTCATGAATCGCTAGTGACGAGACATTGATATACGAGTTTGACATGCAAACTAGTCCACAAGCTTTAGAGTGGCAACTGAACCGAAACCGAAAAAAATACGCTCAACACGTTTAAAAGTCAAAGTCATGTTGAGTGTTTTATTTGACCATCACGATGTTAATTCTTGCCAGAAGGTGAGACGGTAAATAAGAAATATTATTTGAGTTTTATGCGGCGTTTAAGAGAGCAAAAAGAAGCCATGTTTTTAGAATGAAAATTCTTATAATTTACACAACGACAATGAGCCTTCGCACAAGGCCATCATTGTGAACGAATCTTCAATCAAACGCTGTAACATATTTACTTGTAATGTGTACATCTTACCAACCTTGTAAATATCTCTGTTTTATTATCTTCTATTTTACTGTTCATATTAATTACTTGTAATCCGTACATCTTTCTAACCTTGTAAATATCTGTTTTTGACTATTTGTAATATTGTGTCCCTCATGATTGTTATTGTTTCTGTTTTTACTGTGTTTCTCACAGATTTTCTCTTCAATAAAAAAAAATCAAAAAATGTTTATTCGATTCTTTTTTGTACATTAACACAATGCGATCGGAGTCTCCTTTTAAGTGCAAGCGCACTTGTGTTAGGTGACACCGCTCTTCCATTTAGAATGTAAACATTAACGTTAAGGCTGGTTGTACACTGTGAAATTTAATTTAAATACAAATTTTATAATGTTAGTTATTATTTCTCTTTTTTTTATAAAAAAATAATGTGTGTGAACGTTTATGTAAGTGTGTGTATGTGGTGTGCGTGTGTGTGTGTGTGTGTGTGTGTGTGTGTGTGTATCTGTGTGCTAGTAAGTAGTATGTATACATTATTAAGAATATGGATGTGTATGCTACATGTATGTATGTTAGTGCGTTTATTTATCTAAGCTAGAATTATTTGCACAGAGGTTCTATACTATTATAATTTTGTTTTTTTAGCCAAGACGTTAAAGATGATTTGCATTTGTAAGACGACATAGAAAAAATATTGAGATTCTTATTTATTCTGTTATAAAGATATGCAGATTGAGCACAAAATTGTCTTCAAGCAAACATAGTTTTAGTACTTGAGATTGAAGCCACGTTATATTTCCTTCGTCCAACCAGGTTCCTGGAATCATATTTTAACGATTTGTGCAGTTTTAAAACCGTATTTCGAATATAAAGTTTTCTTACAGTAAGAAGATCACATAGTCCATACATACTAGAAGTCGGAAATCTAAATGGCTTAAAAGTCATAACCTTTAGCAATGATCTTTGAGATCTTTCTAATTCCAAGAACCTAGTTTTGGCTGCCCCACCCCAAACTGGGATACAGTATTCAAGCACAGATTGGACAAGAGAGATATATAATTATGTCAATAAATTTTTGTCAGCCACATGTCTCATTTTTTTAAACAACCAAGTTAGTTTGCGTGTTCTGGTCATTAGTAACTCTAGATGAGGGTACCAGGATAATCGCTCATCAACTACTACACCCAAGTATTTTATATTATTAACTTTAGTTAATTTATTGCATGAACAATTATTACTATAGTTTTTACAGTTGTGGATCTTTAAAGTTAAACTTGTATTTGGTTGTGATTTATTGTAATTTGAAAAAGTTATAAAATTTGTTTTTTGAATATTGAGCGTGAGGAAGTATGATCTCAACCATTTAGCGACCCTAGCTAAGCCTTTCTCCGCAAATTGCCGGACGGAGTCCCACGAGTCTCCAGAGAAAACAATAGCTGTATCGTCGGCATAAGAGTAAATTGTTCCATTTGTGAGTTTTATATTGCAGAGGTCATTTATGTATATCAGAAACAATGTTGGTCCAAGAACACTGCCCTGTGGCACTCCATACGTTACCAAACATTCCTCACTGATATAATCACCCAATTTAATATATTGTTTGCGTTCTTTGAGATAATCAATTAGTAACTCGAGTGGCGTTCCTCTTATACCAATTACTTCTAGTCTTTTTACAAGAATGGGGATCGAGACAGTATCAAAGGCCTTCTTCAAGTCAGAGTCAGAGTCTACTTTCCTTACAATATTGGATGTTAAATTAAGAACTGCATCTTCTGTCGAAATTTTACGTCTGAACCCATACTGCGACATAAATAGGATTTCAAATTTGTTTAAATAATTTACTAATCTTTCATTTATTCGTTTTTCCATGATTTTAGATATAATAGGAAGAACAGAAATAGGCCTGTAATTTGATATATCGTCTCTATCACCATTCTTGTAAACTGGGGTTATTACTGCTTTTTTAAGTGGTAGGGGAAATATACCTTGGTTGAAACAGAAATTAGCTAAATGAACAATTATTGGCACTACCGTATTTTTGATTGATTTTAAGTATTTGTTTGTTATACCATCCCAGCCTGGGGAGCCATCTGTTTTGAGGCTCGTAAGGGTTGAAAGTACCTCATTGTTATCAGTTTCGAGTAGAGCAAATGATGAAGCATGCGATGTTACTGAAGATGTTATATTGTGATTAAATTTTGTAGATTTTTCTAAAATAATGTTATTAGATAGAGTTTTTCCGATACTAGAAAAGTAATTATTTATTACGTTAACCGATTCTTGACGAGAATCACGTAACTTTAATAGGTTTAAATTATCTCTTTCTATTTTGCTTCGATTTGTCATATTATTTATTACTTTCCATAAGTGTCTAGGACTATTTTTATTTAAATTCAGTAATGTTTTTTCATAATCACGTTTAACGTTTTTTAAGATGTTGTTACAATAATTTCGATAACGTTTATAGGTTATTTTTAGTATTTCATTGAATGGGTCACCTCGTAGTTTGTTTTGCATATTATTCCTGTTCCGAATACATCTCAAAATACCGGGGGTGATCCACGGTTTGATAATACGATCTTTACACGGAATAAATCTTTTAGTCGTACCAAATTCAAAACTCTGTTTCAATAAATTAACCATATCGTAGCTTAATTTTATTGGGTCATTTATATTAATGAGACTGTTGAAATTATATTCCTCCAAGTAGGAAATAGCCCTATCAAAATCGATTGATATTTTGTTAAGTACATTTGTATTTATTGTTTTTAATAGCTTTGTTAGTTACTTTCAGA
>NJDC01000552.1:0-23883 GCA_002245475.1 Calephelis virginiensis | reverse complement strand
AACGAATACGACTATGATTTCAAGCTAGCCCAAAAACGAAAACCATCAATCAATAAAGTACAAAATAATATATGCCAATCAAATATAATTTATCTAAAACATGCTATTTCTTGTTATAATAAATTGAAACGGTCCAAACTCACTCTATGATGTCATTTTTGTGAGTATCAGTGTCGGAGTGACGACCCTATCGCCTTCTATTAAAATAATAAAATATTTTATATTATTAGGTGACGTATATTGCCGCCAGTCCGGTTTTTGCTGGCATGCGCGGATTGGCACGTCCTTGCTCACCATTGTTATGTTCTGGTTTTGAGAGATTTCGTTAAAAACATGCTAGCGGTAGTGTTCCGCAAAGTATTGAAAGTATCGATACTTACTCGATACCAAGTATCGTATCAAAACTATCGATACATGGTAACGAGTACTTTTTTAATGTTGTAACTTTTAAACCGACGCAGAAAAAGTACTAGATAATATCATGTTCGACTACTACATTTATTAATGTATGGTAATAGATTTCTACGTCATTTCTGAACTGATTTTAAAAATATTTTTGAAGTGATAGCTTCTTTAGCGGCGTTGCGCACTTTTTTCGGGCTGGGTAAAAACTTCTAAACTCGCGTCAGGACACGTGACCTGATCGAAAACTCGTAAGACGGCGCACGGCGCTTGCGCGAATGTTCGTGTTGTCATGTTTGTATAAGATAGCGCAATAAATGAATATTGTATTCTACCACATTAGTGATAGTAATTTCATACTGATCATTAATAAAAGCAATTCGTGCAAAATTATTCCCTAACCATTCCAAAATATCAAAAATGCACACCGTTAATATGCAAGTTTTCACTTCTGTCGGCACTCCCGGAGTACAATCCGTTGTTTTTTTTAATACGGACAAGCGTATTTTTGAGTTGGTCCCATTGCCACCAAGTCTGCATTTGATAATGAAATTCCAGAATAATCGAGGATAGTTTTTGTTATTCTTTCACTGTTATAACATTTTAGTGTTCAGAAGTGATATAGTCTGTTTCGTTTAAATTTGTTTATTTAAGCCTAAGTTAAGTTACCTGACCCAACTTATAAATGAAAACGAGGTCCAAATATTTTTTTAAAATATTTTATAACCTCTTTTGCTTTAGTTTCAATTTAAAAAAAAGTACCTTCACAGCCATATTCCCGTAGAAGTACACAAATGTACAACCAGCGTATCCACGACTAGCCGTAGACACTAAGTCCCACAATGTGATAGGTGGCAAGCCTAATAAAAAAATGAAAAAAAACAAATTTTCTCTTTTTTATCCAACCCAGAAATTGAATATGAGTTGACCCGTTGATCATTGAGGCAATTAAAAGTTTAAAATAAAAAAAACTTATTTTCAAAATTCTTATTAGAAAAAAAACAATTTCTTTTATCAAAAAGACTTTGTATGTGTAAATTCCATTAAAAGTATGAAATCAGATGTTGTTAAAGTGATAGAAATCTTTGTTAGAGTAGGAGGAGTCCTCTCTGTAGGGTATAAAATTATAAGATAAAGAGTGTCCCTGAAACTCTGTTATTTAATTATTTATATTTGAAAAATGTCGCCTTATTATATCGCCTCTGTTGTCTAGCGGTTCAGTTGTTGGACTTGTCGAATCCCGGTCCGGCAACAAAAACAAAATTGGATTTTTCCAATTTTCTAATAAAAAAAAAGTTGTTCGGGATTGGAAATGTGCCCGGTTGGCGATAAGCTAGCCACCTATCACATTGTGGGACTTAGTGTCTTCGGCTAATCCCACGATTAGCCGAAGACACTAAGTCCCTAAGTGCCGTGGTTGTGCCTCTGCCTACCTCTTCAGGGATATGGGCGTGAAGATACTTTTAAAATGTACAATAAAAATTCTATTTTTATTGTTTGTCTGTCTACCAATTTAACAATATCGTTTAAATTTAATGGAACCCCAGAATAAACGAGGAAAAAATTTGTGCCCCAGATGACAAAGATATTGAAATTAAAGTTGTTTTATACAGTTTTACTACCATTATATCATAAAAATAAGTTTTTCAAATTATTAACTTAAATGAAGGGCAAATAATGAACGAAGTATTTCATTTAATAATTATTGTTTTACTACAAACTTACTAAAATATAACATAAATAAAAGAAATTAAAATTAAATAGAGGTGATTGTTACGTGTGTGGTACATATAGTAAGTATCTTCATGCCCATATCACCGAAGGGGATAGGCAGAGGCACAACCAGGGCACCCACGACTAGCCGAAGACACTAAGTCCCACAATGTGGTAGACAAGCCTATCGACAACCGGCCACATATCCAACTTTCTAAATTTTTATGTTGCTCGACTCTGGAATCGAACCCGGGACCTCAAGAAGTCAAGTCCGACGCCGGACCGCCAGACCACAGAACCAATTAAATTCCCATACCTTCTCTTTGGATACTCTGGTAAAAACTATTTTATTTTATACGTATTAAGTATATAGATAAAATAAAACTTGTTACTGGCGATATCAAAGAATAAAGACACAAAATAAAAGAATTCTCTGTGTTAAAAATATAAAGAAAAATACGTCCACAAAATTTATTCGTTTTCTAATTTTTGTCTGTCTGTCTGTTTCCTGCTGCAATTTCCACAAATCATTCAGAAATTTCGCTTTGCGGATACTCTATATTCCGAGGAAGTTATAGCACACTTTTTAACCCGTTTGCGTAAGGGTCTCTCATGTGAGAAAAAACAATACAAATATGGCTATACCTAATTTGTAAACGCTCGGTCCGATTTCGTTTATTATTTTTGGTTTGATACCAGCCGCTTGCATCCGGTGACTCCCCGCGAGTTTGACCTGATCATCAGTACACCAGGTGGGAGGTCGAAGCTTCAAAGTATCGAGTACCTCAAAAATTACCTTAGTAAGTATTTCAGTATCGTAATAAAAAGTATCGAGTACTCAAATACTTGGTATCGTAACGCAAGTATCGAGGTACAACGTAGTGTGAAAACAACTGAAGCAGTTAAGCAAAGTAAATATTACAATTTGGCAATAAAATTAAAAATGCATTAGTTATAATTTAAACCTACAACCCCATATATTTAAATTTGGCCGGTCCTTTAAAGTTACCCTGTATATCATATCATATCACCTTGACAAAATTTATCACACATTTCACCGTGCGCAAACATACAGATTACCTACCTGACCAGAAACCGAAAAAAATGCTTTAAGGTCCAAAATTTCCCAGCAATCTATTCCAACTTGTTTCTTTAATAATGAAAATTCAAAAGTAATCAGTTTATTTTAATACGAAGCAATATTTTATATTATAGGGTCAGTTTTTAGAGATAAGCCAATAATAATCATCATTCTAGTGTTGTTGTAACTGTGTCGAGTAAACCATTCCTGTTCCATGCGAGCACACGTCTTGACCAACAAGACCAATGGTAGTTCTGTACAGCAAATTTACCCAGGTAGAGCTCCACTGCTTTGCTTATTACTGCCGCCATAATGGGAGTTTGGCACTATCGTTTGACGCTCCGGAGCATAGCTGGTACTCCTGCACATAATGACCCATTTTCATTGGTCGATAACTCGGCCGTAACACCTCGCTCGCACAACAGCGGCCATCTGTAATAACCTGTAACATCAACGGTGTCTCTATGCCAAAGTTGTATTTTACCGTCAGGAGACCATCTGCTTTATCCCAAAAATCAGTAATAGTTTAAAAAACTAATAAAGTCGCTTTTATATCTAACTAAACAAAAAAAATAGAAAATAATGTTCTATAAGTTGAAATAAAAAATGGAGTGATTAAAAAAAACAGTTTAAAAGCGCGGGGTGCTTGATCATACGCGTGATATTTTATAAGTTGACTGTTTTTTATAACAAAAAAGTTTTTAAAACAATTAAAACCAAGCACTCCTAGCTTTTAAACGATAAAATGTTTTTTTCTGAATTACATTTATTTGAACCTATAGAATATTATTTTGTCATTTCTATGTTTCGTCAGGCACGAGTAAGCTATAAGCTGAAATATGTGGCGCATTTTTCCAAACACCCAAATCAAGGTGAGGTCGTGCCGAGAGCTGAGTGGCACCGGGGTGTAATACGATGTCATGATGGTACCACCTAAGGGTACCTAGGCGAACCCTGTTATATACTAATTCTTACCCTTCTAAATGGAGCTTTGGAAGGGTCGACAAGTAAGGTTAAATTATAAGAAAGTCTCCTTATTGAAGAACTGGATTGTACGAAATTAACCAGCAAACGACCTTGCAACAAGGCTGCATTGCATCAGATGAACAGACTTAAAAGGTAAGAAATAAATTAAAAGCAAAAAAAAAACTTTTTATAAAAGATCATTGAATCAGGCGTTATTCTGCGGAAATCCATTATAACAGATAAAGATAAATAGAAATTCAGAAATAAAGACTTATTTCACATCTGTGTTTAGAAAAGCTTTTATTTAAACACTCAAAAAAGAAGAATTTTTTTTATCTATAAACTTACCTTTGCTCGAGGCCTAACATCTCAGGAATCGAGTGCCTCAGGTTGGCAACGTACCATTACCACCTTTGGTGTCTCTAGGCGGCGTGAATTTCTTACCATCAGGAAATCCGTCTGCTTGTTTGCCTTCCTATATAAAAAAAAACACAAGTCTTTAGGTATACACAACTTATAAACTTACTTATATAACTTATAAACTTGTCGCGATTATCAATATTTATTTTCATTAAAATTTAATTAATTTAAACTTAATAGCAGATTTTAGAAAAATCAATAAGTAGATACTTACTATTTTATTTAAACAATAAACTAGCGCACAAGAATTTATGATCTTATAGGTAAGTTGTGTATAATGAAATTATAAGTTCATAGTAAATATTTGAAAAAAAATCTTTTTAGAGCATTTAAATAAAAGCTTTTCTAAAAAGTTGTTTTTTTAATTTATATGATGACATAAAACTATTTTTGAATAATTTTATCCCGATTTTGTGAAAATGGGTAACTTAAGGCATATTACTTGACTTGATATTTTAAGCGGTATTTGTTGACAATACCGTATACAAACGATAATTTATAACTAATACCGTATTCTTGAGATAGTAACTTATTTAATCTTCGTCTAATAAAAAATTTAACGGAGCTTTAAGTCGAATATGTAACTTCAGATGTCCCACGCAGAATGCTCAGAAATTAAAATTATATTTTGACAATCATCTGTTGTACTTACAATTTACAAAAATATTTGAAACCAATATTTTTATATACTCAGGTATGTAATAAATTGAGTCTATTCTCACTAATAATTTCATAAATCCCGCGCCTTTCAATTCGGCCGTCAGGCTCACCAACCATAGTTACATGAACGGATTCAGTAAAATACTTATTTTAAAAAATATATGGATTCGGCAATTCCTACGCCTGGAACCACTTGATGAAATAGTTTATAATATTTTTAAATAAACTATTTATTTATTGATAGTTATTTACCGATTTAGCAAAATAATTTGTTTCGTGTACTACTAAATGAGACGAGTCATTGAACAACAAAGCATCCGGTCGCAATAATTAACCGCCAGGCGGCGCCAGCAGTACAACGTCATTCGTGTGTAATGTGTATCTATAGTTTCCTTCTGTTTTGAAACCCAAGCAAGCTTAGTGAAATTGTTACTCGAGTGATTAGCAAGACTTTCAGTAGTGATTACAGTGAAAATTCTACTCTCAAGAAGATGGAAAAACGGCTTGCTTTAGAACTACGGGGCCGTAATCCTTCGCAGGTAAAAAAATTATGCTACGTTTATGTTGGAATGTTTTGTCGATACGTATTTTTTCGAACATCTTGTTACATCTAAAATTGTACTTATTATCACATAGAGTCAATGTGGTTCTTGTAATTATAGTAATCCCTAACTACTTTTGTTGTAAATGCACTAATTACAAAAAGGGTTTTGTTTATACCCATTGCATTTACAGAGTGTTACATTTCTCTGATGTCCACGTTCTCGAGCTATTTTTACGTGATAATTCACATTATTTCCTATTTTTGTTGTAAACAAGACCACATTTTAAAGATAATTGATGTATTGTGTTCGGGATATCAAAATTTCAGGATTTGAGGTTAGGTTTTGAAACACTTACCCAAATGTTGGAATAATTAAATTTCGAAAAAAAAATTAGTTTAATTCTATTGTATTTTTATATTTTGTAGATAAAATAACGTTTACTTTTTATGTTGCATAAATGAAAAGGTAATTTAAGAAATAAATATGCAAGTATACATTTACAGATTTTGATGATATACCTATAGGGGAAGAAAAAGTCTATTTGCAATACAATCATTAATTTTCACAAAGAAATTGAAGTTCGATGATATAAAAAATATATATATTTTATAGTTTAGTTATTTGCGTTGTAGAAGATAAGTATATGTACATGTAGTGTGTATTGCTGTAACTATGCAACTTCATTTCGCGCCCTTTCACTCAACCCAATTTTTGAAAAAAATATGAAAACGAAAGTAAACAATTTTAGGAAAGGTATAACACGAATTGAGCTGCTTAATAATATTGTTAACTTTAGCTTGACAGCTTCTGATTGCAATAGCAATTGATTGACGCACGCCTTACCGATTCAGCGGCCATTTTTATTGCGTCGCGATGATTCGTGTCATCCGCCATTGTAAGACGAAAACTATTCAATCATATTAGCGATTCAACCACTACTCTTATATGATGACTATAAAAAGAGCTTAATTTACACATTCCCAACATACTCAAATATAGAAATACTATCTTTTAACACTCGTTAGTATGATTTTATAAACTACGCCAGTCTAAACTTCGACAACGCACAACATTTTGACATTTCTCTAATCAGTTGACTTCTCGAGAAATCTTTATTAGTCAAATCCAATTCTAATTTATTTACTTAAATGAAACGCTAAATTTTCAATTTTGAATTATTTTCTAAAAAAGAGTCGGATTTTTTTTTTAATGTCCTTGAGAAAAGTTGTCTGAAACATGTCGATAAATAATATCACATCACGACATACATACATAAAACTACAAGTGCCACCTTACGAAAATAAGATACACTATACTTACTTACATACCTCTGGACTCAAAGCATATTGAATAATTAGGTCATTGTATACCTACTTATGTTAGCATTAGCATATATATAATATGGTATTTTTTTCATTTCTATTAGATTAAATACACAATCACATAGGTACACATTCTCTGTACAACTGAAGAAGTGATTGTAATGTTGAGAAAAAATGAAAATTATATTTTACTGTGTGTTAGCACTTTCTGTAAAACACATCCCCTATTTTAGATTTTTAGAGGTTGATTTTTGAAAAAAAAAAGACAACTTGGATCTGTAGCTATATGCAAACAAAATTTCACCAAAATCGGTTTAGCAGTTAAGCCATTAAAGACCAACAGACAGACAAACTTAACATTTGTAATATTTAATATCAACGTTTTCCAAATGATATATTAAACAATGGTAAAAACTTCATGTATAGACTAATCTGACAGCAATTAAAAGTTGTCTCTTTCTGTTACTTTTGTTAAAAAAAGAAAGCAATAACTTGAAATGACTTTTGTTTTTACATTAAATCTGTTCAATTGATTTGTTTTCAATCTCATTTAGATATATTCCATCCCATTATCTTCAGACTTCATGGGTCCTATCAAAAAAATAATATGCCATTAAAATTAGTTCTGCAGTTTTTCACAATGTGCATATGACCAAATAAGAATTATAAAAAAATTAAACTTAAAATTTGAAATATTTTTTTCTAAAATGTCTAATCAAAGAAGAAAAGTAGGAGGAGACTCCCTTTTAATCAAATTGATACACCCAGATAAATTACCTTGAAAATATCTGTGCACTGTAAGAAGTTCTTGAGCTGATAAATTGAAGATAAAGTATCTTCATACCTGAAGGTCGAAGTAAAACCAGTGCATCCACAACTAGCCAAAATCTCCGCCTTGTTGGTTGAAGGGTTAGCATACATTCCTAACTCTATTGACAAACCATGAGGCTTGGTTTTGATTCCCAAACGGGGCAGACATTTGTGTAATTAACATCTACATTTCTGAGCCTGGGAGTTTATTAAATTTGTTCCGGTGTTTGTTTAAGTATTGTTGAATGAAATTTGTTCTGGTATTTGTATTTCTATGTAGGTATTAATATTGTTGACTAACACCCTTAACACAAGCAAATAATTTGTTTACTTTTAGAGTTCGAGTAACTTGTTTAGATATATTTATTAATTTATTTCAATTATCACTAAATCCCACAATGTGATCCCACACCGGACTCTTATTTAGTCCAGACTCTGGAGCAGTATTGTTGTTTTTATCATTTTATTGAAAAATGAATTTTTTTATTATGCTTATGAAATTGAGCTACGCAATTGTTTTTTGTTCACATTTTCTACTTCCAATTTTTTATTTCCAGATAAAAGAACTCAACTTAGACAACTGCAGAAGCCCCGGTATAGTTGGCCTTACAGATGAATATGTCAATCTCAAAATTTTAAGCCTCAATAATGCTGGACTTACATCTTTAAAAGGGTTCCCAAATCTTCCAAAATTGTGGAAACTAGAACTTTCTGACAACAGAATATCCAATGGGCTAAACTTCTTAAATGGTTGCAAAAAACTGGCACATCTCAACTTGTCTGGGAATAAAATCAAAGATTTGGAAACACTCAAACCATTAGAAGAGTTTGAAAATCTAAGGAATTTGGATCTCTTCAATAATGATGTTACACTTATAGATGATTATAGAAACAAAGTGTTTGCATTGCATCCTTCACTTAAATACTTAGATGGGTAAGTTTTTCTATTTCTCAGAATTGTCATTATTAAATTTTATTTCAAGATATTTACTTAATTGTTCTTAAGCTCTTTCATTATTTTAAATCTGAGTGAAACAAACAAGCGTTTAGGATTTAGTCATAGGTCAAGATATTTGTAAAGACATACCTATATAAATAGAATGACTTTACTTTAAGCAGCAATATGCTAAAAATCAATCAATTAAAATTTTGATCAATATTAGTAGGTATAATATACCTTATGAACTTTGCAATATGTCAATACATATAGGTGCCTACTTGATATTCTCTTCAGTGCAATGTGGAATCAACAAGAGTTAAATTCTTATTCTGAGATACAGGAACACACTTGTTTGGCTTCAGGAATGTCCTAGAAACCTATCCATATTATTTTGTCTGGAATATTTCCAATGTATACATGCAGTGAAAATATTATGTATTCTAGAATTTGCCTGTTGCATATCCAATAATGAGATATTGAAGACACATGTTTGACTTTCTGTATTTTTTATTATTTGGTCTTTTCAGGTTCGACAAAGATGACAGAGAGGCTGAAGACAGTGATGTTGAGGACGAAGATGAAATGAATGGAAACAATGATAGTGCAGAAGGTTTGTTTATTTAAAAGTACTTGCAGTGTAAGCTCCATTGAATGAAGTTCGTTAAAATAAGCAATCCGTAACTCTTAGTAGTATTGTCTTGAAGTCAATTAATTGACACTTAAAAAGAGAATGTTTATTTAAGTGTATTTGGTTTTCTCAATTTGTGGTAGATAATTTTGTAATAAATAACAACTAGTAAAAACTATTTATACTGAATTACAGATTTGGACATAAGTTTGGGCTCACTAGTGATTGATGATGAAAATATACCAAATAGAGCACCGGAAGACTCACCTAGTCTTGTTGTATCATTGTATACTGTATTCGGTCTGCTATTCCACATGGGGTATCTTTTAAAAAGTAAGCATCATGTACTGTTAAATGATGCTTATAGAAACAGATCACGCGAATTCTTATGGGGTAGGAAGAGAGTATTAAATTCAATGCATAACTTTACGATTCAACCTGCCTCTTTCATCTTCATAAATCTGACTTTTTTGAGTAGCTGACTCTACTATACTTTCAACCATGTTCATATCAAATATAAAAAATACCTAACTCAAACTGCCTCCTCTTTACTTCAATTTTTTTTATATATGAAGCTGCTCTTGCAATGTTGTATCATTTATGTTGCTTATTGTATGCAACAGCCTTATTAGTTATAATAATCTTAACAGTCATGAAGATATCTTGTTCTTTGTAAGTGCAACATATTTAACAATTGTATAAGAGACAGAAAGAAAACTAATATTATGGATGATGTTAGTTTAAGTGCAGTATAAACAAATGTCAGTAGGAATAAAATATCTTCTTATTGCGGTCATTCTCGCATGTCCACCCCCTAGTTTGTCCCCGCCGGTGACATGTGGGATTTTTTTTTGAAAAAAATTCCCGCATGTCACTAGGGGGAACAAACCCGTGAATTGATTCATAAACATTTTCCACTAGTAGCGGACATTAATATTTATTTCATATCTTTAAGGGTTCTTTTTCAATAAATTAAATTTACATACGGTTTGAAATTAGATAGTTTAGAAAGTTTTTTTATGTCAAATTCAAACTGTAACTTAAATAATTTATCTTACCTTTTCATCGTAAAAATTAACAATTTATTACACGTTAATTACTATAAATTTATTAACGAATATTAAAATATTCATCCTTTATCGTTTCAATTGCATTCTATTTAAAACATAGAACATTTTAGGTTACTTTGTTCTATGTGAATATAATCATCCAAGAAGGGCCTCGTCGATAGATCAATCTACTATTTAGCCCAATTAATGAATATTGTAGTCTAGTCAATTAGGTAAATGAAAGTAAAGTATTCTGTGATTATGAGCTAGTGAATAAAAAATTTACTTCGAAAAGACATCTGTGATTTTACAAATAATAGTTATGATTAGTACGTACTTACTTTTGATTGTGTTGAGTGTAGATTTATGTTTAAAACCAGTTGCTTTTGAAAATATAAAAAGTCGAAATTGATTGTTGATTAATTTTTAGCCAAAAAATGTAACTCGTAAATTTGGAACTCCAAACAGTTCTTTTTCTATCTATAGTTCTTAAACAAGTGTTCATTTCGATGCATGTATGTTATATATACATGCATATTAGTTTTCATGTTAATTTTTCGATTAGATTGACCACGGGGTGACATACGGGAATTTTGTTTTCTGGATTCCCGCTTGTCTTTCCCCCCCCCTTCCCCCGGTGACATGCAGGAATGACCGCTTTCTTGTACTGTTTATTATAACAAAAATTTTGTTAACTTATAATAAAGTTTGTGCATTAGGTGGTTTAAGTGTCATTTCATTAACTGTTATATAAAAAAAATAGTAACAACGTGGTTGGCGATATAAAATTTTTGTTCTTATAAAATAACTACAATTTTCATTATTCCATACTACTGCTTTGTGTGCTTGTTACCTTTCATCATTAATTTGTTGCATGTTTTTCTTTACTGTAGGATCGGATATTGAGGAGGAGGAAGATGAAGATGATCTTTCATTAAGTGCAGTATACAAAGACAACTTAGGTAATTTTTCCATATAAATTTATCCATTTTATCTTGTTTTACGTGCTTAGTTTTCTTGTGCTTAATATAACTCAGAAGAGTCCGCGGTTCTATGTTCGTGACATTGTGTTTGTCCTTTTATGTTGTATATTCAAAGTCCTCTGAAGTTTTGAATAAAGATGTGAAAACTTGAAAGTTTTTAACAACTTTTTTTGCTGTAATGAGATTCATATTGTGTCATTTGACAGCATATTTTGCGTCTTCGACTTCAACCCCTGAATGTTGTTTCTGCCAAATGCCCCTAAAAACGGTTATATATAGTATTACGTAAACACATCGACAGAAAATTTACTATAAAATATAATTTAGAGACTATTTATATTATGGGATATATCTCAGAAAAATTCCTTGCATGTCAATGAATAGGATCAGTGTGATTTTTATTTGTAAAATTAACAAGTAGATTTAAATACTTTTTTCAACTCAAGGTGCGTAATTTTAAACTAAAAAAATATATAACCCAGGATGGGACAAGTGTCCGGTTAGCAAAAGGTTTGCCACATTACGAGATTTAAGTGATACCTTTGACTAATCTTGGATATGCATCTGCCTACTACATTTAAATAAGATAATATATTGGACATGTAAAATTCTAATGACTAAAATTTTACCTATCTAATCTTATTTCAACGAGTGTATAACCAAGTACAACAGTTGTCATCACTACTGTAACTATTGATTGTCTAAATAATGTAGTGATTTATTTACAGAAGAGGAAAGCTCAGCCAGTTCTATTTATGAAGGCAGTGATGTAGATGAAGAAGAGGAGGAGGACGAGGATGAAGACGGAGATTTTTGTGACACCCTTAAAGCACAAGGTATAATATTATTATACTAACTGTGATTCGCTTATTTCCTCTTAATATTGACATAAGAAACTAAAGCTTTTTGCAGTTTTTCTAGTAACAAACAGTAGTAATTACCTTCAACACCATAATATCACTGCTGGTAGAGTGCAGTGTAGCATCTTGCCCTGGTAGGAATCCACCGCCTTACATATTCTTGCCGCCATTATGACTTGTTGAGGTCCGAAGGATAAGGTGGCTGGTAGTCCTGCATAATAGGCTCAATATCCTGGCCACAGGATAGCAACGCACCTATATCATCTATGGCGTCTATTAGCTACGGTCGTTAATCACCATCAAGAGAGCCGTGTGCAGTTTGCTACTCTCACATAAAAAAACTTTTCACATATAAGAAAAAAACTTACCAGTAAGTGTAATTAAACTCTTGTTAATTATTAATTAAATTGTTTATTAAATAATTAATTAAATAAAAGCCGCTAATTGACTACCAAACATTAGAATTAAATATATCAATAATATTACTTAATTCACCATCCATTCAGATGTTAAAGTTTTAAGGTTTTGATTTCAGCCAGCGTCACTGTCAGTCGGTTTATTCTTGAACATTGGTCAGGTTTTATTTTATTCTTGAACAGCAAAACGACTACATACAGATTCTGCTAAGTTCAGTATGTAGGTCTCGTGATCTGGTTATTCAAAGTAAGCTAAATTATATACTTGTGTTTGACTAAAAACTCACGAGGCAGTTTTCACCCGCGCCCGCCGCGTTTGAAAAATTCTGTAGAAATAGTAATAGTGCGTCTTCTGTAGAATGTAGTGTTCTATGTTATATATGTAAAAAGTGCGAGCACATTTCACGACGCGTTTTCACATCGCACAACCCGCAACGCCCGCGGTTGTTTGCGGTTCCCGCGACACCAATTACCCGCCCGTACAATCGTACAGATTTGCGAGCGTTGATTTTAACTGCGACGGTTGCGTGACCGTCAAATCACCGCCCTCTTCAGTTTTGAAATAAACCCACAGTTCCACGGCCGCGGCGGGTGCGAGTGAAAACCGCTCCGTGAATTCTTAGCCTTATCAACGATACTAATACATAGAAAAATATACCAGTATAAATTTAATATGTACACCCTGATCTAAAAATTATGTTCATCACATACGTCTGCCTCCAACGGGTGAACGTGTTCGCGTATTATGTATTATCAACCTACAATACACCGTTGCGCCAGCTTCGTCGATGAAGACTTAAGAAAAAACTTAAAAAATAATAGCGGAAAAATAAGCGTCATTACACTTTTTTTGTTTCACTTTGAAACTGACTTGACACATGTTGTGATCATATTAAAATCAAATAAGTCCTTTGTATAAGCAATTGTACCATCAACTTGAACAATAACTTATATTACAGATGGAGATGAAAATGCACACGGTGAGGAAGAAAGCACTCGAGGTAAAAAGAGAAAACATGAAGACGACGAAGAAAATTGAATATTGCCTTAAGCGGAGTTATCTTACTAGGTTGTAAGTGTACAGAGCTCCGATGCATCGGACAATAAACCTATTCTCTGATTCGATGTAATTAAATGGTTACCTTGTGGTAAAGTTCCAATGGTATTACAGTAATTTATATTATTTCAAAAAAATCCCTTACGAACGGATGTGGTTGCGTAGACTATTTTAGTGAGATCAGACTGGACATTCTGACGTATATTAAAAACTTACATGCGGTGTTCTTGCCTTTAAATACATATCTTCAAGGTATTGAAAGTAAGAAGTTGAACTCAGTATGAATAGCCCATGTAAATACATTCTGCCACACCAAACATTTTTATCCGTTTAGTTAAACTTTGTTAATATTAGTTTGAAAACCTAAGGTAGTGAAAATTTGTCGTGATCTATTTTTAAAAATTCATCAAAATGCTTTAAATAACACAACAAAGTCTGAAAAAAGATTAATGGGTTGTTGTCGATTTACTCTTTGACTAAGTCTTACTTTATTTTCACAAAATTTATAAACTTGAGCGGCTGCTCACCTTGCATAGTGAATTATCTTACTGTTATACTATTGAGACTAGAATGAAACTATTTTATTATTCAGAATCAGGCCCCGAACGTGGTGTTATGAGCCGCATCCTTAGTCAAACCATGACATGTCAATTGTACATTTCCTTGTGACCATACATTGAAACGATTTTTAAAATAAAATTGCAGACCAAAAATATTGCATATGTAGTATTTATTGAAAATCGTAAAACAAATTTTTAAAGTGACCTTCAGAACGCATAAAACCGCCTCGAACCTGGCAAAAACGCAAACATTGACTTACATTACAGCTATTAGATATATTGTTATATATCAGATGAAGTGTGTTCGGACAAGCAACAGAACGACATTGATATAGAGTAATACTAATCACCACCAACATTGTCAATGTTCTTCTGATCTATATTTTAGAAATTAAACTTCTTTATTATGGCTCCTCCACTTGTCGATATTTATGCAATAATTGAGACAGCACGGAATCTCATTATATAAATTGTTCTTGCATTACCTAAAAAGTCCCTGTAATTGACGAAAAGCTACCTTCATAACAAATATTTAACTGGCAATTTAAATACAAATTTAATTTTATTGAACTTCTTTTTTATTGTTTATATAGAAGGTTAAGTATAGATTTTATCAAGGATTAGTAATTTTATGAAAATTGATACATTCGTTATTTTTAGTCAGATTAGTCTTTTATATTAGTTGCAACCCTCGAAAACTATCTATAAGATTTTAAAGTTAAATACCTAGTACTCATACTTAGGTCGGCAACATATCTGATTCTCTTGATGTGGATGTCTGAACGGCGGCGATCACTTACCAGCTGACCCACTTGGGCGTTTAAAATACCCTTCTATGTACACGATATGATACACGGACCATCCGCGAGGTTCAGGTTTGATTCCCGACAGTGGCAGATTTCTAGATCGTAATTAATAGTAAATTAGCATTTAGTATTTTCAAGTCACTAATATAATTTTTCATGGAGAAAAACTTCATTACAATCAACATTTTATTTCTTTATAAGATGCTTTTATTTACAAAAATACTATTCGTGGTAGACTCCTACGAAATGGCTAGGCTGATTTTTATAGATAATATGTATATTTGGCAGAATTAACAAGAGTTAAATAAGTATATTATTTTCATAACTCGAGGTTAAACATATGGCGAAATTCGATTGCCAGATCAGCTAGTAATATCTAAAATACTACATGTGCATTATTTCTTGACATCCATGTCAGATTTTTCTGAATAAATTAGTTTTTCTCTAAAAAAAAGTACTAATATTTCGCCTTGCAGCTATTAGTATCAAGAAGTCATGTACAATGATGATGCTTGGCCTTGGTCTCGAGGACTTCCATCTGCTTCGTTGCCGAAATTTTATAAGCTTTGTGCGGACTGAAATTCACCTACTGTCCTTTATAATGTAGGGAAATGCTACTTAATAGAAAACAATGTCATCGTGTTGTATGGATTCCCGTAGTTTGTTGTCCGACAAGTTGATATATCAATTTAAATTGTTTATGTAGTAATCATTTTTATTCTATTGACATGCTTGATATTTTTAATCTAATCATTGAAATAAAAGTGCATGATTTAGAATTATAATAGCTCTCAGGTTTTTTTAATGAATTAATTAGCTTTAAGTAAACGTAAATTGTGTAAATGTGATCCATGTCGTCAAAATTCCAAAAAAAAATATATTTTATCTCGCATTCCGCCTGCATTCAATTGTCACTGACATGGGTTTGGATAAATTTTTATTTTTGAGAAGACAATCGGAATTATTGGTGTCATAAATCTAGGTATATGGAGTGTGGTGTATATTAAAATTATACAATATTTTTGTATAGTAGTAACAGAATAAGTACAGGTTGTATTGTTTGTTATCACCCCGCTAATTGTTGTATCACTCCTGTAGTAGTTATAAAACTAGCTGAATACAAAAATGTTGTCTCAAATATGTTTTAGTTTTCGGAAAGTAAAAGTAGTTGTTTGGGTAGATAACTTCTATTATTTAAATATCAAATGTGAGGTTTTGTTAGCACTTGAGATTTAGAACAATTATACATATAAATCTATAAAACAAGATCATGGTGTTAGGAAGTACTAAATTTTCAGGGCTCGTATAGAGACCTAGATGGAAGATTTTAATGACTTCTAACTCAGCACAAACGGATTATTAGGAACTTGCGATTTATTATTTAAGGACAAAGCTGCAAAAAACCGACTTAATAATTTAATTTAATAAACCGATTTAATAATTAAATCATCTCCGTAAACAAAAATTAAGTGTTTTCCTCGATTTCCCTAGGATTCCATCATCAGATCCATACTTGGTGGCAATAGGACCACATTAGAAGTACGCTCCTTCAAATTAAAACCAGAATTTTCAAAATTTGTTCAGAAAATACGGAGATATCGATTAAATTAAGTACATAAAAAATTAAGAGTCGAACATATAACCTTTTTTCAAAGTCTGTGAAAAAGAAAAAATATATATTGGTCAGGATAATCGCGTCATAAACGTGAAAACTTTTCCCCGCGAATCATATTGCCAAAATACGTGTGTCGGTAAACGCACAGTTGTCAAGGAGCTTTGCGTATGTAAGAAGCGCATAAATGCAAGACTGACGGACAAAGCAATGTGCAGAAAATTTCTAAACATTGGGATAAGTCGTGTTCGGTTACGCTTTCTTCATATAAAATTGCGTCCAGCATAAAGCTTTGCAGTGTGTCTATCTGTTCAACGTACGTTAACGTTAACGGAGTACATTAAATAAGGTGTAAATTAAAGAAAAATCCAAAACGTTGGAAATCCATTTCAAAATGATACGGAGAGGTTATTTGTTCGGAGTGGTTAGTCTCTTAACACAGGCTGAAACCCTGTGATTTGATACGATTATACTATTGTATCCAAAATTTTACATTTAGTGCGATCAAGATCAAACATTTTTACACCCAATCTTTTAGTCTCATTTTTTATAATTAAGTTTCTCGTATTTGAACTACATTATTTAATGGCATTAGAAAACACTTATTAAAAAAGTTTAGATGCTTATTAAACTAGCTTGGTCAATCTAATGGGCCTTATTAATTACATGTCCATAATAAATATGCAATCATTTTTGTTAATATTACGTTTGTCTTACAATTTTGTATTTATTATAGACTTTCAAAATAGCATTGCAGCCATGTAAATAAAATGCTTATGATGCTGTGTACCTTCGACAAAAAACTTGTAATTAACGATGAGCTTAGTGCAATTTCGGCACTCATTTCCTCTAATTTGCATAATGCTTTAGAGAGTATAATGAAGCTTGAACATCTCCAGCGGCTCCATGAGTAAATCGAGTCGTAATCGGTCGTATAAATCTGCTGGCTCGCAAGCTATAACTGAATTGAAGTAATATTTAGAAAATTAATACAATTTTATACTGCAAAACTGTACATAACATTTCCATTATTATGTACAAATTGAGAGCATGACTACAAATTATTAAAATTATACAAAGTCCTGAGGTCAATTGTTTTGTATGAATAAAATGTCACAAAATATTGAGACAAGCACCGAAATCCCTCAAAATATAGTGTGTACTTTTTATACTCTTAAGAAATAAAAAAAAATAAAAGAAAAAAGCTATTATAAGAAGTTTATGTACACTCATTATATTGTTTTGTAATCTCATTAATAAATTAAAAAAAACTGCTCGTCAGTGTTTAAATTCGATTACAATGGGCGTAGTATAAAATATCTTATATAATTAGATTAAATTATTTGGTATGAGTTCAGAGTATTTTTCTACAATATTTTTAAATCTGAAGAGCGATTTATGCACTATGTATATCAATGATGGTTTACAGTGTTTGGTTGTAGCATCATGGTGAATGTGCCAGATATGTTGAAGAGAATTTTAGTTAATAATTTTATTGTATTATGTAAGTCATTAAGTTTAAGTAATTTACAACTTGGCCTGTTGATATATATTATATAATCCTATTAAGACTTTATTTCTGGGATTGTAAAATAAAAGATAAATACAAAGAGTTGTTTTAATGCACAAAGCTTTACTTTACATAAGAAAAATTGTTTATTTTTTTCTGTAAACAAAATTAAGTTGAAGTTGAGACCGCGTGCCATCGAATATAGCTTGATTAGCGTAACTCTGTTTAAATAAATTAATATTAAATAATTTATAGTCACACTGCTTCATTTCAATTAATTACATCGCCCAATTTTCAAGATATTTGAAAAGGACAATTCCATTATATAGGGCAAAAAAGTGAGGTATAAAAATACTTAACTGGCAAAGCCACGGGCAAGATGTAACATTTAAAGGAAAACCATAAGTTATATATGAATTGAACAAAATTTAAGAAAAGTAGCCGTAGGAATATCAAATATAATTCTGATAGTAACTATTTCTCCATTCCGATTGTCACACATTGTTCTGTTCCTCCAAAAACTGTTGTAACAACGCACTTTCGATTGGTATAATTAAATTTTCACTTCCGTCGTATGTCCGCTTCATTTTAACCAATTTATGGTCCAAGAATTCCGTCAGCTGCGCCCTTAAAGCTAGATCTGAGCTCACCAAAAAGTTCTCCCGAGCCTTCGAGTATAAATCCTTAAAAGGTAATCCTGAAAATTGCAAAGTTTAGTAATTTAGGATATAGCATTCATTAAAATTAAGATTTATTGGTCTTCTTTTACGTTATAAGATAGCTAACCTGTAGGCAGCTCTCCTAATGGTAACATACAACCGTCGCCTATACACATACATATGTTACTGACGATCATAATGATGACGATGCGTGCAAGTCTGCCGACTACTACCTATCTACAAGAACACTACAATGGCGAGCTTGAACGTAAAGGGGTAGAGCGGTGGCGTGAAACCGGGCGAGCTGCTGCACATTATATTAACCACGTAACTTTTACTGGTAGAAATTTGATAACCTAAATACCAATCAAGTTGAGCGTGATGAAGTCTAAAATAAAAACTAAGTTATGTCATAACTATCTTCATGTTTAACATGCGAGATCGCCCATAGGTGGGCTCGGCGTTCAAAGTCAAAACTAACTTCTCAAACTCCTAAATGTCTAACGGCCATTTTGGTTATAAATCAGTAACTATCAAAACAATCATAAAACGAGATCTTACAACTATCTAATGTGTTTGTTAGTCAACGGGTTAGGGTATACGCCTAATTCTACCGACCAACTGCGAGGCTAGTTTCCTATTCCTGACGGGGCACTTTGTGTGATGGACATTTAGAAACGCCAGACCCAGAAATGTAGATATTTTTGGGTGTGGGTGTCTATTAATTTATTCCAATATATATTTTAGTTATTATTATTAGATTAAGATTAATCTATGTTAGTCATTTTTATTATATGCTTACTTTGGGGTTAGATTCAATGTGTTAAACTTGTGCATAAAAAAAATTTGGCCGACGTAATCAAATTTGGTATATGAACGCCAATAAGCGCATGTGAATTATAAAATATCACCCGTTGAAGGTCGACCACATCACTGAATAACAACTGGCTGAATACGTTTTTTAGGCCCTTATTGGCTGTAACACCGCTCAGCAAAGATAACATTATAATCACTAAATTGTATCACTCAGGCCGTCCGCGTCATGACTGCCTGGAGCATAGTAGAAATAAATAAAATTTGCATTTATATTTTACGAAAAAATAATTCTTATTATAAATGATTTACTTTATTATGCACCAAAGTTCACAAAAATACTCTTTCATTTATAATACTCAACATTTAACTTAAGGTACACAAACGAGGCTTTATCTTTTCGGAACGATCTTTGTTTTGTTAGACAACCTTAGGGTAAAGGAGATAATTTATGTACTTAAAAACTAAGATAGGGCTTTCAAAAAAATAAACATATCTAAACTAATGTTAACGTGTCTAATTAATACAATTTTTATTTACATTCATAGCGGCGCAACCATATTAGTTTAGCTGAAAAACTAGAATAATTAAGTTAAATAATTTGATTGTCGTAAAAATTAGTTCATAAACCATCAGATGATTACTTTGAGTTTGTTACGATGTAAAATTAAGGTTTTCATTGTTATTTCAATACTTAGCCTAACGATTTGTAAACACGTGCACGTGCGCCGAGCCCTATAAATACGGCCGCACTGTAGGCGATAAGGGATTCACACGCCAATCGCCGCACAGTACACATCTCTCTGGGATGTCGTTATGTTCCCCGTTAAATAAACGAAGTTAATAAACCGCTTGTGAAGTTTGTTTGAGAAGACCCAAAATGAGTTATCCTCATGCAAACGACAATTGTGGCGTCAAAAATGCTGACGTCACACTTTTTAAAAAACACTACGGAGGTTCCTCCTCCGTCATATATCATGATTAATGACGTATAAAATACACATACTTACATACATTAAATATATAACCTAAAAATACATATAAAATAACAATATTTTTACCATACGTATTCATTAAATAAATATCTGTGGCCAAGTTACACAAATTGAATCTAATCTCAAAGTAAGCATAGTAATATGCTTATGTCATGGGGTTGTTTACGTTTTTTACGTAATTTGGTAAGCATTTTCGGGTCTGGGTGTTTATTAAATTCATTCCGATATCTATTTAAGTATTTCTATGCACCAGAATCGTTGGCCAGCACCCTTAAAAAACATAATTTGCTTACTTATAAAAAAATTAGAACGCAATATAAATTGAAGCTACAACAGTTAACTCGCGCGTAAGATCCCCCTTATGCTCTAATCAAAAGCAAAAGAGGATCTCAATTTAAATCTATAGGTACTCCGATGCCAAAAACGCTGACGCGGGCAAAACTGTAAGGTAATTATTTTTATCTGAGTACCTACAGTTATTCTTGAACACCCTTACAAAGTCTAGAACTTTGTAATAGTGTCGATTTTTAACAAAAAAAGAAACTTAATTTCTTACCTTGATAATGAGATTGTTTCTGATTTTCCAACTGGTATGCGATTATGATTTGGAATATGCCCTTTGCGTTAGACGTGAGGGACTGGTATACGCTTTTGAGAGATGACAGCTGTAACGCGCCAGTACGCTGCGTCATTAACGAATTCTCGAAAGATGTCTCCTCAATGTATGGCAGAAAAGTCGTCACATCGAACCACGTAAAGTTGAATTTGCTTAGTTTCGTGTGATCCCATACTAAAATGAAAGTTTTAAAATTAACCTCTACTTCCAATCTTATATGTATACTAGTTGTACCCGCGACTTCGTTAGCAACTGTTTGTAGTCAAAGATAACCCGATTTAAATTAGTAAATGAAAATAAAGGGTAATAGGCAGCCAAACTTTAGCTTTCACAATATTAGTATGTTTTCAATTTATTACGAAGTCCGAACGCCATCTTAAGACAACCTGTGATTATATTCAAATATTTGTCTACATTCAGGATTTTACGTACGATAAGATAAGTCACGTAAATTTTGAGCATAATTTTCTTAGCTACAAAATTGATAACTTGGAAAAAACACAAGACAATCTCTAAAACAAAAAAGGATAAACAAACTGGGATTCCGTGGTAATGTAATATATAGCCAACATACATTTTTACTTTTACCCCTTTCCCACGGAAACCCATCTTCGTTACGTTCGATGTAGTAGATTCGGTGTGAATCGCGGACATTATGTCTGTCTGAATAGGCAAAAATTCTATAAATCCATTTGTTGACACCTGTCGCCTGCGCCTATTTTTGAAGTGAAAACTATTTTAGCGGCGTTGCGCACTTTTTTTGGACTGGGCAAATACTTCTAAACTCGCGTCAGGACACGTAACCTGATCGAAGATTCGTAAGACGGATAGAATGTAAAGCCGGCGCGGCGTAGGAGAGGAAGTAGCCCCCTCTCTTTCTACGGTGCGTCAAAAATGGATGCCTGCGCCTTGTTTCGTTTAGACGGGCCGCTTGCGCAAATGTTCGTGTTGTCATGTTTGTGTACGATAGCGCAATAAATGAATATTATATTCTACCACATTAATGATAGTACTTTCATACTGATAATTAAAGCAATTCATGCAAAATTATTCCCTAACTATTCCAAAATATTATCAAAAATGCACAACGTTAATATTAAAGTTTTCACTTCTGCCGCACTTCCGGAGTGCAACCCGTCATTTTTTTAAGTACAGAATTCAGGCTTCTACGATTTATATATACGATAGATATAATAATATGTCTGAATAGTAGCGCCAGAAGACATTTACAAATTTAGGCATGTATAAGAGGTAATTGCATATTTTATTTAAGATCTAGTTATGTGTTGGATATCCATCATTTAAATGTTAAATAAAATCTATGCATATCTAAATGTGATTAGCGTGGAGCGAACGACAATTTACATTTAGCAAAACCTTTTTTGTAGACTTTTTTTAAGTAATTAGGAATTGTCAATTACATTAAGGCCGCACTCAGAGACATTTAAATTATCGTTAAGTTACAATTAGACCCGTCACAAGTGCCTTTTGTATGGTCTACGTGAAATATACGATATTCTGATTCTATTTTTTTTATGGAAAATGTATATGTATAACAGACGAATCTGGCTGCGGCTATTAGTCTTGAAAGGATTCGTCCATTAATCACGTAAGTATTAAAAGGGCGAGGTTCAAGGGGTACGACAAAAATTACGTAGGGGGTTATTATGTTATTTCGTGTCTTTATTTTTTCATTATATCCACTTTTTAGTGTTGAAAATGGTAACGCTCACTAGCGTTTCGAATGTGGCTAGTACATTTGTTATATTTTTCACATTATCATATTTTTTCTGTTATTTTTAAGCCCGTCTAAATCAACCTGAAAATCTAATACTAAAGGTAATTGGTGGGAAGGTGCAATCTTAAGCTTCAACGTGTTTCACCATATTGTGTGGGGTTAAAAATGCTAAAAACCCCAAAAAAAGAACAGTATTGGCAAAAGTTATCGGAAGCATAATCTCAAATTTATATATTTAAAATGAAAGAAAAAAATACTAAATCCAAGATACATTAAATTTTAAAATTATAGTCATTAAACAGTAAAACCTGTAGTGACCCACACTAGGTGTAACCTGTGGCGTAGAACCGAATAAATATTGAATTGTAGAAACACTTGCAGTGTTAATAATAATTTCATAATTATTATATACGAGGGTCAAACTGAAAGTTCTTAGAAAATCAAAAACTAAGCATTCTAGCAAGTTATTAGTTTTATTATAACTTTTCAAAATAGCGTCCATTTACATCAATTCGATGGAACCATTGAGGAAAGCACCTTGCCCACTCGGCCTTAGGGGTCTCTTCGACGGCGTTTTGAAACGCAGCCACTGCTTAATAATAATAATAATAAATAAAATGTTTTCCTCGAAGTTTTTCTTTTATTTTCGGGAATATATAAAAATCACAGGGTGCGAGGTTGGGGCTATACGGCGGGTGACCCAGTAATTCCACGTCTGAGGT
>NJDC01000551.1:416704-438742 GCA_002245475.1 Calephelis virginiensis | reverse complement strand
CTAAAGAAGTTTTCACTTCAAAAACTAAAATTAGCATGTCAAATTACAGTAAAATCCATTCAGTTCCGTTTAAAAAACTTTTCCATATATCATAGGAAAAATGATACAAAAATTTGATTGATGAAAATTTAAAACATGAGAATGTATGACGCGGCAATCGGCCACTTTATTATGTTGATTCAGTGGCTCTAACATCGCGAGGGTAAGTGACCCTCTAGCTCACCCCCTGCTCTTCTACCTACAGGTTATAGAATACTTAATTCAAAACCTAGGGTCTATACAACTGTTACATCTGTCAGGAACTAACGTTTCTTTGTCGGTTTTTAAAATAAAAAAAAAACAAATTTTGAAGTTTTGTATGTTAATGTTTATTTTATTGTTGTTATAGTTTCTACACTTCTTATCGTCGGTGCTTGTTGGAATTCCATTCGAGACATAATTTATTAATTTCACTTGTACTTTCCACAGTATGTTTTTATTATTATACTAGCTGTTCCGGCGAAATTTCAGCCTAATTTATTTCACGACTGTTTCATCTTTCATATATTTTTTTGTTTTTATTGTTTTTTTAAGGTGTATTCTGCTATTCGGGGCGAAGACAAATCCAACGAATTAAAAACTATGAAAATTGGTCCAACAGATCTCGAGTTATAAGTGTTGTTATTAAGGCAACCTTTTTCGCTATTAAACTTCAGTTGTTATAGCCCTAATGATGCTCAAATAGCTAACCCGTTGGCTAAAATGTAATAATAAAAATGTATTGTCGAAAATACAAGTGAGATTAACAGATTGTCTTCTGCTGTTTTGTTATTTTTTTTAATCAGTTTAGTCTTGTTTATCGTTTATAACAAATTGTCTTTGTAAAAAGCAAATTTAGTGATTGTGCTAATGGATTTTAGTTTGTAAGTACTCAGCAGTTAGATAATAAAAATAATGTAAGAAATGTATAAATTCAAAAATGACAGTCACATTCATCGCCTCGGTGGAGGCGTTTACTACTCGTATTTCCGGATTCGATTCCCAAGTGGGGCAACTCATAACGTGTATTTCAATGTTCTAAAAAAATATTATCTGGGATCGGACTGGTGCCCGTTACGATAAGGTATACCGAAGTCTGGATTGAGTACCTTTGATTAATCGTGTGTGTCCTGGTTGTACCTCTGCCTGCCTTAAAAATAATTATTAACTCATCTGTAAGTAATTAATCATCATACAACATATGCCTATCTCTATAAACCCGAGCCTTTGGATGGTTGGTGGCGTTAAAGCGTATAAAGAGATAGGAAGGGAAATACATAGTGCACACTAAAAGTTTTGCACTTCTATTTAATCGGAACTATTTGAATTTCGAATGTTATGTTTTTAAAACGTTGCAACTTTCTTAATAATTAAAAAAAAACATTGGCGGGAAATACTTTGTCAATTGTTTTTTTTATCACACATCAAAGTATGTACGCAACGAAAATGGAATTAAGTCGAAAAGATTTTAGAGCGATGGTTGTTTACGGTTTTAAAAGTTCGCTTTCTTCGCACGACTTACTCTTGTTGTTTTAAATATTAATGTTAAGACTGCATAAGTGTAAGTATAAAAAATATTTCGGAAACTTTGTTGTCGTTAGATCCTTCATGAACTGATAGCGGAGCAGAAGCGGGCTCTCTTGAAATGGTGCTCGCAGATGCTACTGAACTACGACATTTTAATGCTGTTTATGACATTGTCACATGAGATGGAACGTAGATTAATTGTTGTTTTGAACCCGAAAAAAAACTGCAATCTTGTGAATGGGTGTTTGAAAATGAGAACAGGCCAACAAAAGTGAGACAGGTGAGAAACGTTCTTAAAAAATGATCGCGTTTTTTTTCTCAGCTACGGGTCCCATCTGTATATTTCCACTTGAAGATCAAAAGAATGTTAATGCCGTATTCTACCATTTGTTTACCCAGGGTGTTATAAAAAGGTCACGAAAGACTACCCAAAAGCCGCATTCTCCTACACCATGATAACGCTTCTTCACACACGGCCAACAAAACAAAGCCATTTTTAGCTTTCGAAAAAGTACATCTCGTCACTCATCCTGCGCATGGCCCCGACCGCTAGGTCGGTCGGTTGATCGATATGACCTGTGATTTCTCTATTTTCCCCAAAATCCAAGATATGATAAGAGGTTTTCCTTTTATCAACTCCGAAGAGGCAGTGATAGCGTTCAATCAACACGTAGAAAACATGCCTTCAGATCTGTGGTCCTCCTGTTTTAAAAAATTGTTCGATCGCATGAAAAAATGTTTAAAATGTAAAATAGATTATTTTGAAAAGCAATGAACATAATATTTTGGTCATAACATGCTGTTTTTTAAGTTACCCTAAACTTATAGTATGACCTATGTGTTCTTGTTTATGAAGGAAAATACTAATTAATAGTGGAAATTAAAAATTTCGCCACAGAATTTGATCCTCAGTAGCTCAAATGGTTAAAGCATTCGTCGGCTTGAGACAAAAGGGTACAGGTTCAAATCCTGTCTGAGGTGAAATTTTCTCTTTTACCTAATTACTTACTAGTTTTTCTTTAATCATATTGACGTGTTACGAGTAAATGTTATTGTTTACAAATAAACCTTACCTCTTTATACAATTAACAAACAAATCGCCTCTGTGGTCTAGTGGTCCGGCGTCGGATTTGACTTCTTAAGGACCCGGGTTTGATCCCAAAATTACCGGTCAACAAAAAAAAATTGTGCATTTTCAATTTTCTAATAAAATTTAACGTTATCCTGGATTGGATATCTTGCCACCTATCACATTGTGGGACTTAGTGTCTTCGGCTAGTCGTGGGTGCACTGGTTGTGACTCTGCCTACTTCTTCGGGGATATGGGTGTGCAGATACATAACATAACATTTATACAACTTAACTAACATATGATATTACTTACAGATACTATGGATATATACCAAGTATAGATATTTTTTCCCAAGGGGGTTAATTTGAAGGCAATTAGGGGAGGATTATGCTGCGTTGCTTCTTGAGCAGTTAAACCTCGGTAATAAAACTGGCACTACTCTTTAACTACGTTTCTTTGTGGATGAATGAAAATTTTCCTAGAATCTTTTCGGTTTCGTTTGCGTTTTATATTTATTCAGTACAAGTAGCCCTTCCCTGCTTTGCATGAATGGACAAATTTCTATGTTAATATACATATGAACCTTTCTCTTGAATCACTCTATCTGTTGAAGAAACTGTATCAAAATCTGTATCGCAGTTTTAAATATCTAAGCATACAAAAAGAACATTAGCGGTAAGCAAATTTGATTCATACTTACTATGTAGTGATTGATGGATTTGCTGTTCAAAAGAGTTAGCTCAGAGGCTCATGTTCGATTCCTGATCAAACATCCATTCCTGTGATAAACATTTAGGTGGGTAAAGCCCGGCGAAGTTGTAAAATCCGCGAGGTCCGTGTTAGATGTCTATATTTTTTTAAAGTTATTTAAGTATTTGTATATAAGGTCAGTTATTACCCATATCAAGGTTTCTTTGAGGGTAGATATTTTTTTGCAATTTTTCACATATATCAAAGACATTATATATACTAATACATATACATCTTTACCTTCACGCGGTCCCTTGCGGGGTAGGCAAAGATTGCAATTTCTCTAGGAGTAAGTAACTATCTATTTAACCCTTCCAAAGAAGATTCATTACATATCGATACCTAGGTATAATGAAATAAGTACCTACATAGGTACATACGTTAGTAACTTCACACCAAGTCTCTGACGAGTTACGACTACCTCGTAACTCGAGTCGAGTGCCAAATCTCACGATCCTGTTGACGCCACCCTCGGACAATATCTGAGTGATCTGATCATGGAATGTCAACCTTGGTCTCCCCGGGTACCTACGTCTATCCACATTTGCATTGTATATCTGCTTTGCCAAACCTGCCATTATTTCCACATGACCGAACCGGCGGAGCATGCCCTTTCTAATTTTAACACTAACACTTTCAATCCCACTCTTTTTCAGATTTCAGTTACGAATGCGGTCAGCGAGCGTAATAACATAGAACTCCATAGCGCTCTTATTTTAATCGCATTTACACTACATTCATGCTTATAATAAAAAAAAAACAAAGTTTGATCTTGAATAACGTTTACTATCAAATCTATTTAAAAGCTAAAACTGCTAATTTATTGCCAGTATTTCCCATTGTTTATTTCAGTCTCTAGGTAAGGGTAAGGGTAATCTTACGTTGCTAAAAACTACAGTCTCAAGTTGGCAACGCACAATTTTTACATCTGGTATTTCCATAATCGCATATTTGTGAACACCAGGACGACAATTCCGACGTCACAAAAGAACACATTTTTCCCTGTTTTGTTCATTTAATGTTACACTTAAAATATTTGAATAATAAAAAATAATTACGTTAATTACTTTTAATGTCCGGCGTAACTTGTTTTTAATACCACAGACACTGACTTGTCTAGGGTTGGCAACTGATTTTAACATTTTGGTACAACTGAAAAAATAACCATTAAAAAATTCATTTCTCGACAAGTTGCTGCAAGCACTATTACTATCTACTGGCCTTGTTGGTCCTGACCTATTTATGATTTAACACATGATCCTTTTTTGTGAGGAGCCAAGTAGAGTGCGAATTTATTTGTATTATCGACTCTGTGGTCTAGCGGTTCAGTTGTTGGACTCGACTGCATGAGGTCCCGGGTTCGAATCCCGGGTCGGGCAACAAAAAGAAAATTGGGGTTTTTCAATTTTCTAATAAAAAAAATGTTGCTCGGGATAGGATATGTGCCCGGTTGGCGATAGGCTTGCTACCTATCACATTGTGGGACTTAGTATCTTCGGCTAGTCGTGGGTGCCTTGGTTGTGCCTCTGCCTACTTCTTCGGGGATATGGGCGTGAAGATACTTTTTGATTTGTTTTACTGGATTTCTTGGAACCTACTTCAGGATTTACTCTCTTACAGAATGGCTTATTGAAGACATTACAACCTTATTTTTTTTGAAAATGACTAATATGTTGCCAACCTCGAGGATTTTACAATTTCACCGGGCTTTGCTACCTTATATTTGTAAATTTTGTATACCAATTTGTGAAGAATTTAATAAATAAATGTTAAATGCTTATTGCTACTCAGGGAATCAGATCAAAACGGGAAAAATTTGGTGATAATGTTAAGGCTGTATCTATTTTTATGAGATGGTAATGATCAGTGCAAGTGGCGTTAGTGCATTTTTGGGCAAAAGGTGATGATTGATGATTTTGCATGATTTCTAACTCTGTGCCAGTTGTGCTACGAGTGCCGGAACTGCTGGCACCGGTGATTTTGTCCTTTCTTCTCTCCCTGTGCTTCTATTTACACACAGGCCCTGTAACTACAACAACTGATATATGTCGTAAACACCCAAAAGTGGAATCGGGATTCGGTTTGGCTTGTTGAGGATGGCGACAAACATGTATCCAGGACGGTTCTCAGAACAATAAGTACCTACTAGACAGCCAAACAGCCAGGAAGACAAAACTTTGAATTTGCAATTGCAATTGAGTAGGTATATCGTAAGCCGAAAAAATAATGGACGCAAGTTTTAGCAACTTTGTTTCAGATTAGTAGTGCAAAATACGAGTATGTCTGCATCTATCAGCAAAGTGTTTTTTAACCACTAGATAGCGATTTGATCAATTTTACTATACTATAAAAAAAGTTGTTCAGAAGCATGTGTAGGGGGAAGATATTATGACAAGTGGCAACCCTAAGTATACTTTACCTTGTAAAAATTTAATTTAATTTAAAACTCCTTGTTCGTAAATATCAAAGGTTAATTATAGTAGCATTAAATTGTGAAGTTATAAACGTTTAAGTGGAATGCTTAACAACTAAATAAATATGTGCAAGAAAAGAAATGCAAGAGTATATTCACTTCCATATCCCCGAAGAAGTAGGCACAGGCATAATTAGGGCACTCACGAATAGCTGAAGATACTAAGTCCAATAATTATCAACATGACTTAGATTCCTTACAAGTATAAGAGATATACATCACACTTTGGCATCACATCACAACTGATACCAAGCAGTTCGTAATAGGCGAGCGCCGTTTTACTGTCATACCATTCTTTAAAAGGACGGTAGGTTTTTAGACACACTCAGATTGGGTCTAATTACAGTTTTGATGTCCGTCCTCCTCACTTTTTATATGGGAGGCTGATGAAGCTGCTGCACAGCAGTCTAACACCTTTTATTGTTGGTAACCTATTTAAATTGTGCTCGTCTTTTACGAGCTGATTGGATCAACACGGGGAAATCATGCAATTTAAGAAGACACACACACACACCATGCTCGCACTCACACAAGCGACCCGGGTCATTTATGTTCATTGATTTATGGTCTTTTCCTCCTCACTTTTTCAAAACTAGACGACCACCTGGGGCGCGACGCTATGACATGGCAAGCGATAAGACCACTAATTAGTGGTTGAACACTAATCGATCTTAATATCTAAAAATAGTTGTAGATATTCATGCTTGGCCACAGAGATTGTTAGTAAAAAATAAAGACGGGAATGAATAAATGAATACAGCTGTAGAATAACAGGCTTCAATACAGCCCTTTAGACGTTGAGGACAGTCACGACATCAATATGAGCGCACTCTCGCCAATTTTACTGACGATGACATGTTTTCTTTTTGGGGTCTCCAAATCATCATGGTATTTAAGGTATATCATACTTTCAAAAACTGACCAAAAATTAAAATCCGGTAGATTAAAATCTGTAATAGATGATAACTATCGATGTAGCACCAAACGTCCGATTTAAATCTCCCTTGGATGGATCTAGCTCTATGACCCGTCTTATCTTTTTAATGCAGGAGCACTGAATATTCTTTATCTAACTGCGATTAACTACAACGACCATACCAAATGCACTTCCTCCTGGGAGATTGAATTTCGATTTGATAACATGTTTTAATTAATGTAGGAGAGAAGTTTCTGTGCTTGTCACTGGACGTTAGTTACCAGGTGGAAGATGTCTTAGTCAACGCAACTGGCGCCTACTGTGTAGCGGGGGTTTGTGTTTGGGTTACGTTTATTAATAGCAAATACGTTGCTAACCTCTCAGCTTTTTCAATTTCACCACAATTTTATGCCTGTGTTACAAGTGAAGTTCGCATTGGCTATGTGAATTCATTACATTTCTCCCATGTTGATCCGGTTCTCTTGTGCAGAATAGACAATCTACTTTTTTGTCATACAGCTCGTAAGAAGCGAGCAAAGACAACAAGATATCTGGTGGTAGAGTGCCTTTTTTATGATATTGGAAGGCAAACAAGCAGACGGATTTAGAGAAACCAAAGGTTGTAAAGGTGCATTGCCAACCTGAGGCTGGGGTGTTAGGCCTCGAACAATAATTAGTTCACCTTATAACCGGAACACTTCAACGGCAGGTATGGTATAAGGAATAGGTGAGGCGGTGGTACCAATCCGGGCGAGTCGCTGCGAAACTCTACCACCTAGTTAGATGTCACGGTGTTAGTGACGGTAAGCCTATACTCGCCTTTTACAACCTGCCAGACAGGAAGGCAGAAGATCTATTCTGCAAAGGAGCCCGAAACAACACGGGGAAGAAGATGCTGCAAAAATATTAGCATTCTGCTCTTCTCCTACTTAAAAACTATAAGTGTGCCAAATTTCATACTCCTACAATTTTCGAAAAATGGGGTCCAAGGTTTTGGCATCACGTATTAATAAATAGATAAGGATCTTTAATATCTTCTGAAAGTTCTAGTCTGTCTTTACACGTGTCTGGGACTGTACTAGAGGAGGAGTCTATCATAGAATGACTATGTCAGGTTTATTACAAATTTGGTTGAGATGCTCAAATTGTACAAAATGCATGGTTTGTGTCACGTTGTTGCCAGTTCATAGCTTGCTTGGCATTAGTTAACTAGAGGGGTTATCCGCTCCTACTAATTTAACCAAAAAAATCACTCTTTAACGTTTGTAGAAATCAAGTATGAGTAGTAACGCTTTTTTTCTTTTTTTGTTCCTAAAAATAACATTAATTTCATAAGTATCTTCACGCCAATATCCCAAAAAAGGTAGGCAGAGGCACAACCTGCTATCAATAGTCATCAACCCAAGACTAGTCAAAGACACTGTCCCTCAATGTGATAGGTGGGCAAGCCTATCGCACCGGGCACACATCTAATCCCGAGCAAAATTTTTTTTAGAAAATTGGAAAAACCGCATTTGTTTTGTTGCCCGAAATGAGAATGGAAATGGAAACCATGTGGAAACCTCTTAAAGTCAAGTCCAAACACCTGGACCACTAGAACACAGAAAGATTTCATTTTTGTCAAAAATGGGAAATCGCACTTACCTGAGGAATAAACCGTTAGGTAAGTACTAATAAGTAATCGAACAATTAAATTATTTAGTACTTATTACAATTTGGTATTTTTTTTAAATTCGTTAAAATTAAAAAAAAAAAACTTAAAATAATTTTCATATCCCACACACAACATCGTGATAAATAATTAGGTAGGTAGCTATATACTTAGCCTTTAGCTGCTGTCCTGCCATTGTAAGACATAAACACTGTGTTTACGTCTGAGAGACGTAGTTTTTGAGAAGACTATGTGGGTGTCTAAAACCTTATTTTAGGTGTATATTTTTAATTATTATTACTAATTAGACCTATCTTTCGTTAATTACCTACTCTACGGGAAATGCAAAATAAAATAAAATAAATAGCAATAATCAACATTTATTTGGAGATCTTCAAAATCAAAATTGTTAATTCTAAGTTTTGAAAGTGACATTTTGTGGCCTTAATCAGTCATATTAATAATCTTTTTTATAAACGAAACAACATAAAAACACAATTCAGAAAACGGGAATCTCTTAGAATAAAAAATGACAACACTTGAAATTGCTCCTTTTCCGCGGAACAATTCAGTGAATAGCTTTCTAAAATAAATCACTCCATTGTCCCGCGGAGTTGTTGGAAATGTGATTGGTATTTGGAATGTTGTCATGACATGGTATTTTCATGCCCATATCCTGAAGAGGTAGGTAGAGGCCCAACCAGGGCACCCACGACTAGCCGAAGACACTAAGTCCTACACTCTTATAGCTGGCAAGCCTACCGCCAACCAGGCACATATCCAATTCCGGGCAACGTTATTTTTATTAGAAAATTGAAATTCGACAATTTAAAATTTTTTTATTGACCAACCCGGTGATAGAACCGGACCTCAAGAAGTCTAGTCCGACCGCCGGACTGTTAGACCAAAGAGGCGACAATGTGCAATTTAATTATATGCCCTGACATGGCGGTTGTAAAAGAAAGTCGCATTGGCATTTCATCACCACTTTGTTTTGAATCCAAACTGCGATCAGTCTAAATTAAAAAGTCTGGATCGGCCACACCGTCGCGTCGTCAAAGCAGCTGAAATCGGCATCACTAGGGTTGTCGAGGGGTTTTCCAATTTTTCCATCATTCAGGTGGATTCTAGATGTCTTTGGAGGTAGACCTCAGCTATTTTTTGCAGTTGTTTCGCCAGAAAAGGACCTAGTAGATGGCCGAGGATCCATATTGAAATAAATAACATCATGAATAACTTAATAGATGGGGCGACGTCAGACACTATGGCAAATAAAACGTCATTAATGTGCTGACGACTAATAGATGGCGGATAAAATATACGTAACTGCTAACCTGACGTCAAAGAGACGGCGGGAGCCCACCATGGAAACACGGAATACGCGGCGCTAGCGCAACAGTCACTGATAGATATCTTCCTGTATTGTATGAAGGTACTGAGGGCGGTGGGTGGGTGGAGCCCACCTACATTGAATAACACACCAAAATCGAAGTGCGGTGTCTGTGAGACGGGTACGACAGCACTTAAAGGTTAGTTACATACATTTACCACCACCATACTTATTCCTGCTGTCTTAACGTCAGTGCTTGCCGTTGACGTGTTACGGCTTGGAGGGTAAGGTAGCCGGTAAATTTACTTTTGCTGGAGGTCTAACATCCGGGCTTCAGGTTGGCAACGCACGTACATGACCCAGGTCCTCTGTAAAACAGACAATCTCCCTGTCGTCTGCTTGTTTGCTTTCCAATATCATAAAAACCAAATGTGAAAAAAATACGAAAAACCCTAAAAATGCATAAGATCATCAGCTCATAGGCTTACAGTCACTAACACCGTGACAACCTACTAGGTGGTAGAGTTTCACAGCGAATAGACCGGATTGGTACCACCGCCTTACTTATTCCTGCCGCCGAAACGTCATGACGTGTTCCGGTTTGGAGGGTAAGGTAGCCGGTAAACTTACTTTTGCTCGAGGCCTCAGGTTGGCAACGCACCATCATCACCTTTGGTGTCTCTAGGCGGTTTGAATTTCTGACCATCAGGAAATCCGCCTATTTGTTAGCCTCCAATATTATAACAAAAATGCAGCATAATGATTTGGGCAGCCCTACTTTAGACTTTCCTTATAGTGATACTTCCTCGCCGGTCCTCGATGTGATCGGCCTACTGTAACTGTCCGTCCGGTCTATAAGACGTGGGCTTTCATGATGATGAAGGCAAGATGCAGGGCTGCATTCGGAAGCGGAAGTGACGGTGGGCGGGCCGAACCGCCCGCCACCCGCCCCCTCGCCACGCCCTACCCACAATCATGCATTTACTAATTACAACTACAAATTACCCACTCATTATTAATAATACTAAACATATATCTCTCATCCTACGTACGTATAAAGCACAGACTGTGAATTACCGAGTTCAAATGTTAGAGTTCGGAAGTGATCGGGTGTGTTCGGGTGTTTTCGTCATCATAAGATTTTGAGCATAATTATTATCGTTCACACATAGATTAGGCGTCAGTGGTCCGATGTAGGCGTTGGTTCGATTCCCGAATCCGGTCAAAATGTGTTTTTCTAGCAAAAACAACACTACCCGGGATTCGATAAGTGCTTAGGTATACGGTTACCTATGTTGTGGACTAAGCCGTACCTTTAGCTAATTGTGGGTGTCCTGGTTACACTTTTTCCTATTTCCTCATAAGGACACTTACTGATAAAAGTATATTTTTCCGAACTTTATAATGATAGATTCATTTTAAACGACTAGTTGAGCATTCCAAACCCTAAAATCTGTTACAAGAGGGATAGACAGTAGTCATGGAATCATCACTAGAGCAACCAGCTTCTTTGACATCACACATAAAAAAATCCATGTTCTCTAGGGTCTGTGCTAGCCGAAGCTCCTGTCAAATAACTGTAAAATAACCTGTACACGAATAACTTTTTTTTATCATACCTATTGAAAGGCAAACAAGCAGACGGATTTGCTAATGGTAAGAAATTCACGCTGCCGAGTGACACCAAAGTTGGTAATGGTGCGTTGCCAACCTGAAGCCGGGATGTTAAGCCTCCAGCAAAAGTAAGTTTACTGACTACCTTATACTCCGAACCGGAATACGTTTATGACAAGCGCTGACGTTATGGCGGCAGGAATAGGTACCTATCCGGGCGAGTCGCTGCGAAACTCTACCGCCTAGTCAGAAGTCAGGTTGTTAGTGACGGTAGGCCTATGCTCGCCTTTTACGAGCTGCCTGGTAGGAATTCAGATAGTCTATTCTGTAAGGGAGCCCGGACCAACATAGAGTGCAACGTAATAATGTATACATTTTTCACTTATTCTGACAACCTCATCCTCACACCCGTAGCCAGAAGTACAACCAGGACACCAATGACTAGCCGGCTAGGTTGCAAGCCTACATATTCAATCCCATAGCAACGTTATTTTTTAATAGAAAATTGGAAAAACACATTTTCTTTGTGTGGCCTGACCCAGGGATCTTTTTTTGAATGACTAATGTGTTGCCAACCTCGCAATTTTTACAACTTCACCGGACTATACGACCCAGGGATCGAACCGTGCAGGGTTAGGATATCTCCAGCACCGGATTGCTAGACAATATTATAGAGGAAATTAGTATACTTAGGTAACTGGGACACTAAAATAATTATTTTTGGAGCTATTTTCCATAAAAAATGGTTTCCTCGTTAGCGTGTAGTTTCCCTTGAAATCGTTTATTGTAATGTCAAGTTGAATTCGCCAAGGCTATGTTTAAACCGAACTCTGAATGTAAATCACCTTGATGTACGTCTAACAGTTTCTGCTGTAGGTAAGCTTGCAGGAAAACAGAATTTTAAATGGTCGTTAAGTTTTTTGAAAACTTCTTTAGAGGCATTGCGCACTTTTTTTGGTATGGGTAAAAACTTTTAAACTCGCCTCAGGACACGCGAACTCATCGAAAATTCGTTAGACGGCGCAGTGCGCTTGTGCGAATGTTCGTGTTGTCATGTTTGTGTACGATAGCGCAATAAATGAATATTGTATTCTACCACATAAACTATAGTACTTTCATACTGATATTTAAAGCAATTCGTGCAAAATTATTCCATAACCATACCAAAATATCAAAAATGCACAACGTGTATAATTTATGTTCAAGTTTTCTCTTCTGCCGGTAATGCCGGAGTGCAACCCGTCGTTTTTTTTATAGTACCAGTGCAAAGCTCTGTACTGCTAGTGGTCTTGAAATAAAATGAATATAATTTATTTACGGAATTATGAGTGTTAGTATGTTATAGTATGGAAACAAGCGGCTGGTGACTGTGACTCGTGGCGCTCTTTGGGGAAGGTCTATGTCCAGCAGTGGACGTCCTTAGGCTGATGATGATGATGATAATGTTACAGAAATAATTAAGTACCATATTCTACAACATTTTGGTATTTCATTCATATCATTCATAGTAATTTCAAGGCATTTCATAGTCGATGGTCTAATATACCAAGCAGCTCGTACGAGGCGAGTGTTGGTTTGTTTGTCACTTATTAATGTAACTATGACTACCTAGGTGGTAAATATTAGCGATTTTTTGTTGATAATGTAATAAGTGTAGAAAAAAAGCTTAATGATGATACACTTCGGTTTATAGTGTTTCCCAAAGTAGGCGATAACGCCCCCTTAAACAGGCGCTAGAGGAGGGACTCAGAAAAAATTGGGAGGCGTTGAAATGATTAAATATGGGTAATCTGAAACGTCAGCTACAGGATATTCTAAAATTTACTGAAATCAAAATCTTTTTATTACACGACATTATTGTATTAACTAAAGATATGTTACGTATTTATTATTTTTATTGCATTCGTTTTTTTCTTTTATATCACATCCATATCGTCGTATATCTTTCGTTTTTCTTCTCTATCATATGGATATTTAGTAATAGGTTATTTAAAAATAATCTTATCTTCAAGCGACGCTAATGTTTCCACCTACGAATATACGTAGGTATCTAAGTATTTAAAATAGGCATTCCTAACTGGATAAACTTAACACTTGCCAAACGCCCGAATTTTAAGTAATAACTCCAGTAAAAATAAAGAAAAAGCTTTTTTAAGAATACAGATTCGATAAAACTCCATGCTATGGAGTTAGAATAAAATGTGGGCGCTAAAAAATAACGGATTTTTATTATAAGCTTTCGATGAAATAATTTTGAGAACCTCTGGCCTATAGTGTAATTTTATCAGTTAGGTACCTTATTTTAAATAGAGCACTTGCTACGAGCACATTAGGTTTTTAGCGAGCTGCAACAGCAACAGAAGTCATAGTTTTAGTTAAAGTTCTAGCTTTGTAGAGAAAATTATTATACTAGCCTTAGGCTAGAGACACCAATAATATTTAATTGTATTGTAATTTATTAGATGGTAGAGTTTCGCAACAACTCGTTCGGATTGGTACCACAGCCTTACCTATTCCTGTCGCCACAACGTCAGTGCTTGCCGTTGATGTGTTCCGGTTTGAAGGGTGAGGTACTGAGAGACGGTAAACTTACTTTTGCTCGAAGCCCAACAGCCCGGTTTCAAGTTGGCAACGTATCATTACGCGGCGTGAATTTCTTAGATACCATCACGAAAACCGTTTGCTAGTTTGCCTTCCAATATCATTAATATAAAAATGTTATTTTTTTAAATATCTTAGATTAACTTTTCTAGAAATTTATTAAAAGTATAAAATACATACATACATATCTTCACGTCAAGTATCTTACGGGGTAAGCAGGGAATATCAAGTGCCAAACTTCATGATCCTGACAAACCTGTCAGGATTAAGTTTAAGTATAGATATTTCATTTTACTTATAAATAATAAAAAATATAAGGTTATAGTATTAGTTTTATAGATCACAGAAAAAGCATCGTACAATGTTGCACTATAATTAAATAATAAGAGACAATGCATTTAAAAGGGACGAAGGGTTGCTTCAAAGGGCGGCCGGTGTGCTTTGTACTCGACTCTACAAATGCGAACACATGTAGGGTTGCTGCTCCAGTATTATATCTATAGAATATAGACGCTTGTAGATATGTTAAGTGATCCTATAGCACCCAGACTTTATCTGATAAGAAATACGACTTGGGAAACTTCAAGAAAGGTATTCACAAATACCACAGTAAGTTTACCGGCTACCTTATCCTCCGAACCGGAATACGTCAACTCTAAGAGCTGACGCTATGGCGGCAAGAATTGTTAAGGCAACGGTACCGAAACTCTGCCGCCTAGTCAGATGTCACGGCGTTAGTGACGGTAAGCCTATTCTCGCCTTTTACGATCTCCCTGACAAAAAGGCAGATGGCCTATTCTGAAAAGGAGCCTTACCATCAGGAAATCTGTCTGTTTGTTTGCCTTCCATTTCATAAAAAAAATTGTGCAGTCTATCGACTACACTACCGTACGGACTGGAGCATGTTACTGATAATGGCATCAAAAGTAGCTAAAGGCGGTGGATCTCTACTTGGAATATACACGGCAGCACGGTACTTTACCATCAGAGATGTTGTTGGTAATTTCTATTTTAAGTTGGCACATACTTATCTAATTTTTTTTTTATTCCCCGACTCGGGGATCGAAGTCTCTCAAGAAGTCAAGTCCGACGTCGGACCGCTAGACTACAGAGGCGAGCATAGAGATTTTTAGTATGATTAATAAAAAAAATCATGTCATTAAAATTTCCATAATTTGAATTATAATAATTAATAATAAAAATATATTTAACACACTTTACCTAGAAAATAAATAATACAATATAAATAAAAATATTCACCGGATCGAAACGCGGCCACCGAGAAGAACTATTCATGAACCTAGCAAAGTGGTTGTAAGTAGGATTACTCTTGAATCTCGATTTCATGCAAATGGGAATCGGATATTTCATTATAGGTACTCTAAATAGGTGTTCCACGCGGATTAAAACATTGGTTGCAAACATTGGTTTGCATCCGTGTGGAACTTAGACTTATTACAAACTAGCTGTCCCGGCGAACTTCGTTCCACCCGTTCAGTATGGGAAATAATAAAGTATTATTTTTCCCATTTCCCCTGCAACTTTTCTGATTTTTCTCTTCATAAGAACCTTCTCCAGTTAATAACTAACACAATAAAAAAAAATAGCTAAATCGGTCCAGTCGTTCGGAAGTTATGCGCTTACCAACACATTTAGCAATTCATTTTTATATTATAGATTTTGATTCGTTTCGAAATTTCCACTAAGGTCATCTTGTGGAGGCGTGATTACAACAGTCTGATGATGCTTAAGCACAGTACTAGCGGATTATTACTCGTAACATTTAGTCTTTAGGACATTTAGTATTCAAAGAATCCGATAAAATAATGTATTGTATAATATTAAGTAAATGCTAATAACTCACTAGTATCGTGTTCAAGATTATTTAAAATGGCATATCCGATTCCAATTTCAATGAAATCGAGATTCAAGTGTTACACTACTGGACATATGCGTGGTCTGGTCTGGGTCTTTTTCTTTTTTTTTAAATGGCTAATATTTTTTACAACTTCACCGGACTATACAGGATCTTTTTCAAACATTTCAAAACTCTACATGCAGATTTTTGATCTTAATTTCTATATTTCTCTTTATCAGTGAACAATTTTTCACGACTAATTCGAATAGGGTTGACAATTTCAGTAACAGCTGTTCGTTCGCCTAACAGCGGAAAAATATTCAGTTTATGTCGAAAAACGAGCATCAGACACCGTGTTGGTCCTGGCTCCTTTGCAGAACACACCATCTGCCTTCCTGACAGGCAGCTCGTCAAAGGCGAGCATAGGCTTATTGTCACTAACACCGTGACGTCCTACAAGTTGGTAGAGTTTCGCAGCGACTCGCCCGTATTGGTATCACCACCTCGCCGTTGACGTGTTCCGGTTCGGAGGATAAGGCAGCCAGTACATCCCGGCTTCAGATTGGCAACGCACCATTACCACTTTTGGTGTCTCTAGGTAGCGTGAATTTCTTATCTGAAAATTCGTCTCCGTGTTTGCCTTCCAATATCAAAAAAATAATAAAAAAATATTTTTCTTTAAGAAGGCAAAATAATTTTCCACGAATAACTCGAATAGGGTTGATAGTTACAGTAACAGCTATTCGCCGAAAAAACCGGAAAAAAACAGTTAATTCCCAAAAACCCGAGCTTGTTTTGGAACAATTTTCAAGGGGCAGGCAAGAACATTACGTTTTCAAATAGGGCAGAGCCTATTCCAGCCCTCTACACTAACGTGGTACGCCCCTGCTACGTGAAGTTTACTAAAGTGCACATGCATTATTGAATATATAAACTGGTAACACTAACCTAAAATGATAAAAACACATTTTATTAATTATACGTATACGATTCTTTTAAATAAGTCTATGCTGCAATATCGAAATAGCGCTACATTAGGAAATCGAACTTTATTTTGTAGGACATATGATACAAATTGTAAAGATCGGTAATGAATTTAACATTGGGAATTACTGAGCGACCTACCTATTCATTTGGTTGCATCCTTGGTAGGCGTGTAATTGTTTTGAAGTCGAGTTTTTTTTTTCCATATAATGTTGAGTGTATATTTTTAAATTCACCAAAACTGTCTTCTTTGTACCCATACTTGTCTAGTCTTTTCTAATGTTTTTGTCATATGTAGATCTATCTCTTTTATTATGTATCTATTAATAATATAATAAATGAAATATTGATGTCCAATTTTTTTATTGTCAATTTTTTGTTATGAAACTAATAACGGTACCTACATTATTATATATTTATATATAAAAAATAGGTACCCATATTCCGTGGCCAACACGCCTGAAAGGTGGGAACAATTTTGCTATTTTTAGAAGGTTTTTAAGATAAGAAAAACCGAGAAAATTGTCGGGAAAACAATGTTTTAATCTGTATAAACTGTGAGTACCTATCTGTTGATGTCAAGCGATACGTCAAGTTCGCCGGGTCGGCTAGTAGGTAATAAAAATAGTAACTATGAATAGCTAATGATGATAATGAACATGACTAGTTTTTGAATCTACTATTTTGGTGATACAAAACGACTAGTTTTTTTAATTTTTTTTTTACCAGAGCGTAGTAGTGAGAAGTGATACTTTTGCTTTTACGATAGAAACTAAGTAGTTCATTATATCTTGAAAAATAATAAAATCAACTATTAATTCAAGTTTTAACTGATACAACAGACGTCTGGGTGCGCACGAAATATTTTTTCGAACACTAAAGGTGTATTTACAATAGCCAAACTGCTGCTAGCATTATAATATTAATTTACATAATTAATAATAATAATTTCATTCCATCTGCTGCCTATTGAATAAATCTTTTTTATTTGTCATTGATTACAAAACAAATATATTCTCAGATAATCACTGAGATGAAATTATGAGTTGGTGGTAGAGTTTTTTTTCAACAACTGAAAGGCCGTGCTACATTTACTAATTGAAAGTTCTTATTAAATACCTATCTATAAACAACTCTGGTTTGTATTTGTAAGTGTCAAGTTAAAGCTGAATGAAATCAGCTACTTTGGTCGTGCTGTGCAATGACTAATTAAGTATCCGCAAACAATATCTCGTCACTCGGCTACCGCATGCCGCGACCTGCTGAGGTACACCCATAATAGAGCTCAGACAAATTAAAAACGAAACAGAACTCGATTTACTGTTAAGTAATTATGGACTTTATATATGACGCCCATAGAATTCTAAATTCAATGTCTTTAGAAATGAACTGTTTACTTAGAAATTCACGTAGCAAGATAACAAGACGATTTATTTTAAACGTTATCTGATACAAGATAAAGCATAGATTACTTTGCGGGTCTTGGAGATAATTAAGCCAGAGACATACGCTCTCTCGGGGCGGCTGCTCATTCGTGCATAATGGACTCGGGGCGAACGCTGACGCTTGACAAAACGTGGTCCAACTTTCACTCTCATTATCAGACTGGATTATAAATAATGTCACGTTAGTCTAGAACAGTACTTTGATTATTAGAATGGATTTATGGATTGTGTATGTGATTTACTACTCTGTTTTCAAACATAAATAGCTTTGACGTTTTAATTTATAATTTCTTTTTTTGTCAACACGTTTAGTACAAAAACATATTTGAATAATTTATTTTCACAGCTGCAAGCTATTTGTACGTATGTTTGTCGTATAAAATGTGTCATTATAAAGTTTATTCAAAACAGAACACGTAACTTCGACTACGTAGCGATTTATAAACAGCAACGGTTTGAAAGTTGATACAACAGCGATAAGGAGGTTCTCAGAGTCGTATGATGTCGTAATCACGCTCGAGGAATCATGTGAACAAAGAGTTGCAATCGAGTGCCCTTATCTGTTTTCCAGGCACTTCTTGCTAAGACGCGGCAAACAACGCGACATGTGTGCATTTTTTGCCCGCCCAAGGAGGCCGCGGGCGCGAGGTTATACACCCATTATTACGTCCTTCCTACTTTCAATTATTATTATCGGGCGGCGGCGCCGCACCCGCGACGGGGAGGAGAAGAGAGGCGCAGCTGCTGCCTACCAATAATCAAGATTTGGTTTGGTTAGAATGGGACAGAAACAACTCAAGTTTACCCTATTATCTTTAATTATACAAGCTTTAAAGTTTAACTACAGGTACCAAATTGTAGAACAATAATTATCGCATCTTCGGGAGTGTTTTTGGACTTCCATGTAAAAGAAAAACTTGAAAAACTTATATAAAATATTTGACGTGAACGCGATAGGAGGCGGATCTCCGAAGTTTGACGAACGCGTTCGTTTTCCCTCGCGAAGTTGCCAGTTTGCTTGCCGCAGTTTGGCGGCCGGTCGTGAGAATGGTGCAAGTGCGTAAACAAAGGGAAATAAATGCTTCCAAGTGTACAATAGATAATGTCGTCTGAGCCTTCTAAAGTGCAAGTGGAATACATTAGTGAGGACAAGATAGCAAAGGTAACGTGTTTCTGGTGGTGTTTTAGTGTTATATTGTGTAACAGATTGGACGCTAGCGGGCAGTGTCGTGTGTCGGTCGGTGCAGGGGGAGGGCGGGGCGAGCGCGGCCCCGGCCGTGTGGGGCCCGCCAGGCCACACGCAGGAGGTTGTGACCGCTCGCTGAGCTACACCCTTGCCAAAATACCATCAACATATGCCAACACCATGGAAGGAAATCACCTGCATAAGCTGGCATTAATTATCCATAACCTTACAAGCAAATGACGCACTACGTGGAGACAGGTTTTTCCAGTCGAATTTTTGCTTCACCAGTTCAGAATGTGCGCAAAACACTAACTAGCATCACTGTGAAGAGTGATTACGCGTATTTCATAAATAGTGCTGTCGAATATAACCTACTTATTAGAGATGCGTAAAATAGCAGTCACGCGATCCAAGGTGGGTGGATCAAAGGGCGTCGGCGGCCTTGAGAGTGACGACTCCCGGCTCCCGGCACTTGTTAGGAAAAGGCGTGTCGACACCCAACTATGCAATTTTACAAGCACGTTGCTCGAGGAGCACCTTACAAACTATGATTCTCGGACCTTAGGGACCTTACCTCAGTGCTCATGCCAAAAGTTAACAAACATTTACCAAAGTGTAGTGTATAGGTTCCCTTATATTGACGAATAAAATTTATTCAGTCACAAATATTTCTTAGGGAATATAAAATCTTAAGTAATTCTTGAACTTACAATATTTTTTAGGTAGGTATACTGAATTTTGGACGAAATGATTTCGTAGCGATAGAAAAGTTGCACACATAGCAATCACGTTTAACATTTGTGTAACTTATGAATAAGATGTTAATCCTACTACCTATTACCCAATTGTGAATTATACCCAATTAATCCTAACACGTATTTCAAAATATTGATATTTGATATGAAGATGACGTAAATGGAAGTAGAGTATTTGTAAAAATATCGTGTGATAAAAACGTTGCCATCTAGTTAACATTTGCCGTCTTTGTAAATAATGCCACATCCATCATTGTAGGTTCTTTATTAAACAGAAGTCCAAAGAAATAGAGCTGAAAGACTGACAATTAGTCAAACGGTTGGCTTTGGTAATATTTGTTTTTCATTACAGTAAGAACAAATACGGTAGTTAATGGTTGCGCTCAAAGACGTCTATTAACATTTATTCTATCAATTTGTATAGAAAAAAACACAATGTTGTTTATAAAATGGTGACTTACCTAATCACAGTTTAGAAGATAAGTGACGTCTCTGAGTGCCTCCGTAAGTGTTTTTTTACATGTTCCATCTTGCTGAAACGAAGTAGTTAAAGTCTTAAGTAATGAATGTATGGATCTAAAACGTGGTTTCAAAATCTACCGCCCTAACCCTTTTGGGCTAACATTTTTTTAACCTCAACTCTTCTCAACGTTGAATGCAACAGATTTAGAAAACGACAATTTCTTAAATTTTGCCTATTTCCATTTTTAGACTTTAGGGTTTACAAATCATAAACACTAATTGAAGACATGTTAAACACCACCCTAAATTTAATTCTCAACCAATAACAAGCTGCCACGTCAGCCACATGTAACAATTTTTAAAATTGTATGTCAATTTTAGATAGTGTTTAGTTAAACACGCGCCATTTGTAATGTGGTAATGAGGTTTCGGTCTTAGGAAATCAATTGAACTGATAAAAAATTCTGTTGTTTTTCCTTATTCTATCTTCTCTTTATAATAAGCGACTAGCTGTGACGGTTTTTGCACGAGAGATATTGTTCTCCCAATTCATCCGTTTACAAGTTCAAATAAAGCTACGTGTACTCATAAAATCTGTTGTTTGGTTATCAATAAAAATGGATAAGAATTTTATCACTATAGGCCCAGCGTTTTAGTTAATAAGTACTAATACATATCGACCAAGTTAAAGATTTATAATCCCCGCTAAAACTTTTTACTCATTTAATTAAACGATAAAAACGTAAAAATGTGGATAGAAAGAGGGGTTATACAGTTGGATGTTTTATACCTGCAGTAGAATGTAGACATTGATTGAATAGGTTCGAGCCGGCAGCAGGGCTCAGCGCGGCCTCTTTCCCCTTGTATTTGCGCCTTTTATCAACCATTATTATCCTTGTGCTCGTTTATCTCAATACATTTTTATATTCAAATGTTATCAAAAAGCACGGACTGAATATTCCTGGTTTACCCATTATATGCATAACTTGTTTTGATTTTTTCTTAACATGGAATTGAAAAAAAAGCTGAAATGCAGAAAAGTAGTAGGTATCTTAAAAATAACTTTTAGTAAAACTGCAAAAAACCGACTTTGATTTTGATAGTTATTTGGATACACTAAAATGAAACATTTTTCTTGATTTCCCTTTGATTCCATCACCAGATCCAGACTTTGTGTCAATGGAACCACCTTGAAGGTATTCTCTATAAAATAAAAAAATCGGGCTAGAAATGAGGGAGAGACATACATAAAAAATATAGGAGTCGAACCTTATTCATTTTTCGTAGTTGGTTAAAATAGGAAAACACCCTTAAACTAAGAGCAAAGTCAATTTAGTTTAGCATTTTTAGCAAACCCTTAAATATATACATCTAAGTACGAGTATGTTACTGAGAT
>NJDC01000551.1:359707-398610 GCA_002245475.1 Calephelis virginiensis | reverse complement strand
CCTTGACCGGCAACCAGATGGTCACTATCCCCGGGACAAACATAACTATCCCGGCGGGGATCCAGATACCGACAAGTCAAGCGATATCAATACCGAGCAGTACGACGGTTCAGCTGCCCGTGTGCAGCGTGGCGGGAGGGGGGGACAAAAGTGGGGGGAACAAGGACCAAAAGTCGCCGACCAGCCCCTCTGCACAAGGTAGGTCACTCACACTCACCCCCACGAGGCTTTCCTACAATTTCATTTGCAATTTTGTTAAAATTTGTACAACTATTGAAAGTTTTCTTTTAATTATTTTTGCTAACGCTTATCTGTTTATATTGATAACATAGGTTGTGTTTTTTACCCATATCCATAACTAGACTAAGCCGTACGGTATTGCAAACAGAACGGTCGTCGTCCGAACCAAGTTCTGAGACGCGTCCTAAAGATTTTGTACTAAATAAACCAGCTTCAGTAGGGTTGAAATCATTCGTCATATCTATACATGATTAAACAGTAATAAAGCTAAATATTTAGACGAACAATTTTTGAAAACAATAAATGCTAATACGTAGCGTTTATTGTGTATATGGGATACAGAACTTAAAACAGGGGTTATTACAATTTTTGTCAATTTTTGAATGTTTGTCTGTTAACATTTTACGAAAAAACTCCTGAACGGTTTTTAACCAAATCTTGTGTAGAAGTAGGATCAACATTTAGGATACCGTATTTTTTGTTTCCGTCACTATCCACAAAAAACATTTGAACGCCAATAGTCAATAGTAAGTGTTGTTTGTTGTGAAGCTGGTGGGGGCGTGGCAGTGCGCAACGTGGGCGGCGTAGGCAGTGTGGGCGGAGTGGGCGTGGGCGTGGTGCCCGTGCAGGTGCCTGTCAGCGTCGCCAACGGACACACCGTCTACCAGACCGTGCACGTGCCTGTACACGCACCGCATTTGCAAATCATTCCACAACTACAACAGGTACTCATTCAACTACACTTAGTGCCTTCTTAGGGTATCAACTAAAGCAAAAATCATTCCATATTTTTTTTGTGAAAGGTTAGCATTTAATTTATTTTCTTTAATCGTCTATTGCTTAGACTTTAGTGGGCCAATTTTGACATTGACTACATGAGATCTCGGATTCGATTCCTGGGTGAAGCAAATCAAAATCTGTTTTTTTTTTCAATTTTCTAATAGAACCAAAATAGCCTGGTTTTAGCTAAGTACCCGATTGGCGATAGGTTTGTAAAACTATTACATTCTAGGAGTAAGAACCTTCTGCTGATCGTAGGCGCCCTGGTTGTACATCTGCCTACCTTTCAAGGATACCGGCGTGATGCTACTTTTTTCATTTAGTTAAAGTATGATTTAGTATCATGGGTATTTTTTATGTCTTTGTTCCAATCCTAAAACTTTGCATGTAAATAGTCATCCAAACTATCCATACTTATATCTCAAAACCGAAAGTGTGTTTGTTTATTTGTTTAATAGGCTACTTTTTATCTCAATATCTGAACGGGTTCCCTCTAGAATACCTGGAACTAGATAACTTTGAACATGCAGACGTAGCTGCTGGTAATAACTAGTTTTCTGTTAAAATTTATCTAAGTACCCAGCGTCGGATATACCTAGGCTTTAACGGTCTATAGGCAGAGCATGTAGTGAAGGCCCTTAATCGTTTGTAGTAGCTGTCGAAAGTTTCTATATATATTTGTCGAGTTAAAGAAGAAATCAAATGAATAAGTTGGCTACCTACCATAAAATTTATTCAAAATGAAACTAGATGCACCTATAAGCAATTTTTTTGATGTGAAAGTTTATTGCTCAAAGTAAAATAAGTTCTTAGTCTATTTACTGTAACAAAATTTAGTATCTTCTGTGTCTACAGAGCCTAGACTTTTTGTGGTGTGGTAGCGGCCCCCTTGTGGTGCCGGCAGGCATTTATACCTATGTGCCTATGCCGAAATCCGGAACAGTACAATTGTATAATAGACAAAATATTATTATTATTTTAAAAAATATCTAATGTTACCATAAAACAACAATGAATATTAACTATCTCGGAAGAATTGTTGGGTATGGTGCCACCAACTTATCCGTATAATATTCAAAATCGGAACTAAACTGATATTTCGTGAAATATCATTTCTGCTGTCAGTTTCTGAAGTATGAGGGCCGAAAATGAAATTCCCACTACTACATACTTTATCTAGTTTTGTAATGGTTATCCATTCAAAGCTATTTTTAAGGTAAACTTTTTACTCAAACATACCACACACAGGTCTCACGCCACACTAGCAGCACCGTTTACTGAACAGTTGTGTTGGTCGCACTGTAACAGTGTATGGCCTAGGTTTTTTTATATTTCTTTTAGGCTTTAGATTGTTTGTTATGCTGCCTAATAAAGTTCATTGTTTACAGATGCAAGCTCAACCCCAAATGGCCAATGTTTTGACACCTTCGGGACAGATACAGCAGATACAAATTGCGTCTCTCGGAAACGTCCAGGTAAGCTATGTTAAATATTTTAATACTAAAATTAACACATGGGACATGAGGTGGGTTACATCTCACTAGAACGCTTCACTGCTAGTTTGCAAACCAAATACATACTATCATAATAAAAATAATCCCAGGAATCTCTAGTAAGTCACTAATCGATAAGTTAATTGATTGCAAATGTAGATATATAGCTCTATCTATTTCGTCTCCATTGGTTTAGATTTATTTTGTAATATAAATAATGTGCATGTTGCCTTAACAGTGTCCCAGTGAAAGAACATCCTAAGTTCTCGGCTTTGTGGCAAGTTTATTTAATCTAAAGTGGTAAAAGAAAATGCTTGGAAATTAGGACGAAGCAGAAATAGCATGAGCCAGCTAATCCTATACAAGGTTTAAACGAAACACCGGGTAACATTTTTACTGTATAATCCTAAATTATATTTAGCATCCATCACAGAACGTTTTTCTAATAAAAACTTACTAAACAGTGTGCTGTCACTGATTCACCACCAGCGAGTGAGTGTCTCCCACCAGAACACTAAGGGTTGTCATGATAACAAGTAAAACATAGACTTCAAGTTTGTATGTTAAAAGAAACGATTTGAACGTAAAATTTATTTTTATCATGATATTTATTTAAATACTTACCTTACAATACTATCATGTGTTTTGGTCAAACCTTGTCTATATTTTTGAAATTATTACACGTAAAATATGATCAAAAAACCAGCCACAGATGCTACGACTAAAATAAATTGGAGTAAAAATAAAACAATAAATAATAATGGCGAATTTATGAAATAAAATACGACCATACATATTTGTTGTAAGATCGTATGTTTGTACATATTTGGCAATAAAATTTAAAAAAAATTATATCTGTAGGGTTCTTCTGCTTTTCGGGTTGTGCTACGCAGGTTCTTTATTTCAAAAATTTGTAAATAATTTACTTCTTTGAATGATGTAATATACGGGGTTGGTTTGGCACAGCAAAACGGCGGGGGTCAAACGGCTACCAGCGGCACTCCAACGCCGGCAACCATCACACTGCAGGTATGCACCGCTTCTCCACCCCTAAGTAGCAATATAACGTAATTTCCAAACTACGAAAAAGATTTAGGTCGTTTGCCTTAAAAACGAAGCCAGTTCAATTTAGCCAAATACCTAACTAAAAAGATCGTAAAATTTCTAATTATCTGCGATTCCATTACGGCGTTTGGTTAATGAATTAGGTTCTATGGGTACCGTTAACTCCTGTTACTTCGCCTCTTGTACCATACTTCACCTAAAAAATTAAAACGGTCCTTTTCATAGTGCATATAGGATTGCTGTGTGTTCATTGCCAAACATGGCAACATTATAACTAAATTTAATCAAATTAAACCTGCCATCTTATCACAGTCAAAACGTAGCATAAGTTGCTTTAAATTTTTTTCGTGCATCCCACAAAAGTTACACAAAGTAAAGAAACTACCAAAGGTACAGTTCTGATATCTGTTATAGGAGGTAAATTACATTAGGTACTGACTTTTTATTGCACCAATAATAATCAGGCTGTGTATGTTGGTCAATAAAACAAAATTATATGAAGAGGCAATGTTAGGAAGGGTATCTCTAACCACAGTATTTAGGTAATTATTTACACGGTGCTTTAACAATCATGTTCTATACTTCGCCTACCCATAGGGTTGGCACTTGTATCACATTAATATTATAAATGCGCAAGTTGATATGTTTGTTTGTTACTCCTTTACGGAAAAACTGCTGAACTGATTTTCACGAAATTGGGCATACACATAAAGGATTTGGATTAACACAAGTTAGTTTTTATATCGAAAAAATATTTCCGTAGGACAATTAACCACGTGGGCAACGCCGCAGGCAACACCTAGTTAAAAATAATAATGGATAGTAATAACCATTCGTATGGACTCACCTTATTGGACTTAAATAAAATCCCATAACTTCACCTTTATTTTTTAACATTGATTACAAACATTCACTGCAAGGTGAATGTTTTCCGATTCGTGTTTCACACACTCGAAAAGGTGTTATCGAGTATGTTAGTTCATTAGTCAGGTTATTCAGCGGGAAATTTGAAAAACGTGCAAATTTTTATCGAAATTAGGCGAAGTTACATAAGTTGACGGTACTAATTATACCACAATTGCTAAGCTACTTCTACTGTATAATATATTAGGTGCGTGTCCCCACTAAATATGATATATAGTAGAGTATTTTTAAAATGCATGTTTAGAATCAATTGAGATACCTAATATTATGTAAACATGTATATATGATTTCAGTATATCACTATGTTGTAATATAAAAATTAAGAGTATTAGATATATATGTAATACTATTAAATGTACGTAAATAATATAGACGTTATCTAATTAATATACTGTACAAAATTGGTTATTGCTGCTTGGATATGAAGGCTGTGACGAACCCAATGCAGACGGATACAAGTGGAATACAACAACAACCGACACAGACTATTATTACCAGTACACCTACTGGCCAGCAAGTGACTGTCATACCAGCTACCAGCAATGTAAGCAATGTAATATGTAATGTATGTACCGCTGATGTTGTGCAGGTATCTTAGCCACCTTGGCTTCGGAGTCGGAAAAAATATCTTTTGTTAGCGGTTGCTGTGATCTCAGCAATTAAAATTATATGAAATGTATCAACTACCTCCTGGTCAAAGTTTAGAAATACTGGTTACAGCTTAGCGTAAGAGACTTACATACACACAGACTAATTACTACCTACTAAAACACTATTCTGTGACAGGCTAAGACCTTGAGGCCATAATGTGTCGTCTCCTTTATGATCAAATTATTTTTCTTGTTGTTTACTTTCAATTCATGTCTTCAGTTTTTTTTATTATATGGTCATAACTTGTCATCAAAAGTCATGTGATACACATAGATAGGCACATGTGATAGACATAGTGAGATTTAGAAACAACGAGGTACCACACGATAAACATTTCACTTGTGTATTTTATCTAAAAAAACAATAGGCACCAAAATTTACTTTTTTTCTCAATATCAACACGAAATTCAATAATTACCTACGATAAAACTATACCCATATTTTTCTCGATGGGCCATAACTCCAGATTCTAATGATTTTTGTTCAAGAATTTGACTTAGTCATGCTGTCCATTCTTTCCTCAATGGTCATTCTATATTTTATGTCTTTAGTTTCTTTAAAAATAGTCTTTAGTCACAATAGTAATGTCAGGGTACCAAGTAAAGGTAAAGCGGTGATATCTTTGCCTATGTTCAACGAGTGAGTTTTGGCAGCAACGAGAAAATACACAATCCTAATATAATTTCTTTATGAATATCACTCACTTCATTTGTGCACTTTTAAAAAACTCCATTAGACCGTTTCATCGAAGAGGTAGGCACAGCGAGACAACTTTGTTTTATGCTATTTGGTGATAAGATAGAAAGAAGATAGATAAAAATGCTTAGAAATCATCATAAATCTAAGCATTTTTTCCAGAACATCACCATCGTATATCAAAAATTCACGAAATCTAGTGACAAAATTACCAAGGTTGCAACACTAAATGTTAATTCGACGTTTGTCAGTGTCAACTGTCAAGTGTCAATAAAACATTGCCAACTTTGTGACTTTTTCACTAGTTTTAGTGAATTATATTTATATGAAAATTATATTTAAAAAAATAAATCACCAAAAATAGATATAATTAGTGATTTTTAGCAATATTTAACGAAACTAGAACTATTTAACTAAATTAACAAACGGCACCTATTTATAATAATCGCCATTTACTCCGATTTCAGTGAATCGTCAACGTGTATATATTTTTTAACATAAATACGCATATCCATTATTAAATAATTATGCAATTATTATATTTATAACAATGAAACAATAACTATATGTTTTAAAATATTCATGAAAAGGTATGAATATGGGCTGATATTTAACTTGAACCTTACTTTGGATTCTATCTGATTGTGGTAAACCTAATTAATGAATTTAATGGGAATAGGAATTAAGTAAATATTTAATAGAAAATATAAATAACGTTAAACTAAGAAGTGGGTTAGTGTTTGCTATATCTTAACACGTAAATGGGATGACGATTGAGTTACAAAGTGGTCAAAAGAACTTTTCTTTCACTTTCTATCTCTTTTTTCTCCCCTAACACTATTTTTACGATGTTTGAAATGTGACAATAGTTTTAAGCATGAGTTTTAAGAGTCACATCACGAAGCTCCCTGTATTGTATTAAGACCAAATCTAGTGAATTTTATTGCGAGGTGGCATCACTGAACTTGGATCACGGAATATTATCCACGGTGTAGAAATTTTGCTTTTCCGTTTTGTAATTTGTGTTTGGTTGTTTGGTTCTTCTAAGTTTCTAATCAATTGTTTTGTTAGGTTAGGTTACTTAATTTTCTTTTTGTGGAAGTTGTTCTTAGGTACCAAAACCAAACTATGTTTTTGCAGCCTGCTGTTTACTTTGTTTTCTTGAAGTGTGATAAACATTTTAACTGATAAAAATCGTCGCTCTCGTTGTTTACACTTTACCCACTTTACCTCAAAGCAGTCAACTTAAAACGCTTTTATATGTGTTTGAGGTTAGCGTGTGTTAAATTGGAATTTAAAATGTTTTAATTTTTACCACAAACTACGAACAGGTTAGTGGGTAATAATAAAAATAGGTATTTAAAGAGAATAAAGATATTTTAAAATGTTATTTATAAACCACTTTTACTCAAAATTTGGTTATGTTTTATTTAATTTTGCTTTAGACAGTTGATCCATGTTTGTGGGGGTACCTTGTCATATAAAAGTTTCCTAATTACCTCTTTTTAATTCATTCTGCACTTAGCTTTTATACCAAATGAATTGAGTATATTCTGGATTAGAGTCTTAAAATAAATCAAAAGTTTCTGTGATAAATGTTTCAAGCATTACAATTTGTTATTTATTAGGGCTTAAAGCGTCATCTTTCCTTATTGGCTTGAAATTTTTATGCCACATAGGTTTTATTTGACTGTCTCATTGGCCTGAGGGTTAGAGTACATGCTTAACTAGACCAATCCAGCAGACAAACCTAAGGCTAGCTTCTGCTATAACCAAGGGCAGGTGTTTGTGTGATTAACATAGAGGACTCTATTTTTAGGTCTGGGCATTTCTTAAACTTATACTGGTATTTTGTTAGTATTTATTTTTGTTGCCTTACACATTAATTACAAGCATATAATTTGCTTATTTTAGGGTTAGATCAACCTGTTTTATTTTTATTTATTTATTTATTCATAATGTCAATTGTGGAAATCAATAAATTTTATATTATTTTTAAACTTTTTTTGAAAATTTAATATATTTTCAAAAGGACATAAGTTAATTTAAAAAGAAATTGTGATTTTCCCTCTGTAAATACAAGGAACAAAGACAATCTTGCTGTGCATGTGCCTTGTCTCACAGAATAAGCTATTTCTTCATTGTCAATGTGTATGTTTTTACAACTTTCCCGAGCACATTAAAACCACACTTTTAAAAGTATAAATTTAGAAAATAGATTAGACTACAGGCCCATAAAAAAATGGATGGGTCATATGAACCACCAGGTGACGTATATAAGACGATATAAGAGCATAAAATAATAAGATTCAGCACTATGTCGTAGTTTGTAAGCTTTGGACCAACAATAATGTACGGCATGTAAAAAAATATTATCTATGCATAAATTACTTTCAAAATAAATTAATTTTATGTTGTTTAAAATCACCCCCCGGACCACGAAATTTCGATTTTTTGGCCCTAGTCGCATGATTTTTGTACAGTGTTGCAGAATAATGGATAAGAAGCTGTATTGAAACAGTGTGAAACTGATGCCGTAAATAATGAAATAACCAAATTACCTTTGAAATACCAATACCAAAAAATGTACCGACTTTGTGGTGCACCATTTTTTTACAGAGGGTAAAAATGCCATACAAAAACATATGACTAAAATGTACTCACTCTACCTGCACTTTTGAATTCTCACCAGCACTTAGTTGGACAGCTTACAAGTTACGGCATAGTGCTGAATCTTACTCTTCAAATTAATAAATATAATGGTATTCACAATAGGAAGCAAAGACCACCTAGACCTGTTCTTCTCCGTAAGAGGCCATGTTCCAATGTGGTGGTAGCTTTTAGAATTATATAGATGCATCACTAGTACCCATGTTAAATAAACATCTTTAAATTTCAATCATAAATTAAATTCTCTAAAAAATCAATGTGATAGGCATTACATACAATTGGCCCTCAAAGTCAAACAAAACATCCTACTAATATTATAAATGCGAAAGTTTGTAATAATGTGTGTATGTTTATTACTCTTTCACACTCAAAAGGCTGAACGGATTTGTCTGAAATTTATTACACAGATATATTGTGACCTGGATTAACATATAGGCTACTTTTAACCCGCGAAGGGCGATGGGCGAAGCCGCATGTAACAGTTAGTATCACATAAAGCAGAACTCTTTTCAATTTGATAAGATTTTAGCCAAGACCAGGCAATCTTATCTCCAATGGATTTTGGTTTAACTGATAACTTTGGCTAGTTGATCCCTTATCTTTGGGTAGAAGTATGTAGCAGTTGACAACAGTTAAATGAATAACTGACACAGGTTTTTCCTACATAATATTGTTACAATTTACCAATTCCACTTCTAACCAGATCATCACAAATTATTATCTACCGAGTGGTTTAAACATTTATGTATGTTTTTTTTAATAAATAGATGTTCCTGAACAAGTTACATAAATTGAATCTATCTCCAAAGTAAGCAAATTATATAAAAAAAGTATCTTCACGCCCATATCCCCGAAGAGGAAGGCAGAGGCACAACCAGGGCACCCACAACTAGCCGAAGATACTAAGTCCCACAATATAATTTGTGGCAAGCCTATCGCCATCCGGGCACATATCCTATCCCAAGCAACATTTTTTTATTATTAAATTGGAAAAACCCAATTTTCTTTTTGTTGTCCGACCCGGGATTCGAATCCGGGACCTCATGCAGTCAAGTCCGACAACTGAACCGCTAGACCACAGAGGCGATTATATGCTTGTGTTATAGGTGTCAACGATTCTAATACATAAAAATACTTAAATAGATACAAGAATCAATTTAATAAATACACAGACCCGGAAATGTAGTCATCTAAATGTTCACCACCGCCTCGTTGGTCGAGTGGCTAGCGTACTCGTCTAACTGCATCGACGAAACGCGAGGCTTGGGTTCGATTCCCGAAGAGGGCAAGCATTTGTGTGATGAACATTTAGATGTCTGCATTTCCGGGTCCGGGTGTTTATTAAATATATTCTGGTCTCATTTAAATATTTCTATGTAATAGCATTGTTGACTAACACCCATAACACAAGCATATAATTTGCTTACTTTGGGGTTAGATTCAATTTGTGTAACTTGTCCAGGAATTTTTTTTCACACAAATACCATGTCGGGAATCAAACCTGAGTCTCATTGTTGGTCAGTGTAGTTAAGCGTGTATGCTAGCCACTCGACCAATGAGTTTATTTATGTCTCGCTGTGAAAAGACAACCGCATTGTTGTTTGAGGGGTTTGCATGTACTCCTAACTGCACCAATTAATTGCGAAGCTTAGGTGCAATTCCTGACAGAGAGACACAATCATGAATCTGTATTTCTGGGTCTGGGTGTTTGAATTTATTCTGGTGTCTATATGTATAAGTATTCCTATGTATTAGTATTGTTGATTAACATCCATAATACAAGCAAATAATTTGCTGCTTTGTGGTTTAGATTTGATTTGTATAAAATCCATTTTTCATTTGTTTTAATTTTAAAATTACTTAAAGAGTTATGTACTTACAGGTTCCAACATTAGGAGTTGGTGGTCTAGGAGGTGCTGTTCAATTGGTGCCAGCTGTAGGACTGCCTGGCACTGTCCAACTGACACAGATTCCGCAGGCCCAGCCTCAGCAACAACCTCAACCTGTTATTGGTAGGTTACAATCTATGTTAGCATCACTAAGCTAAACAATTTATATTAGGAATCAGAAAATTTTTAAAACCTCTTGGTTTAAATAACAAATTTTAAAGATATGATTTGTCGTAGATGTCAGCGTGTTTGAAGCTGTAGGGTCCTACATTTGAATTGTTTTATATTCAAAATTAAACAATTCAAAGCAATATGTGTGTTTTGTTATGTAAGCATGTAATTATTTCTACACAAATAAACAAATATTTCCAGACGTGTTACACAAATTGAATCTAACCCCAATGTAAGCAAATTATATGCTTGTGTTATGGGTGTTAGTCAACAATATTATTACATAGAAATACTTAAATAGATACCAGAATAAATTTAATAAACACCAACAACAAATTAACAGATGATTTTAGGGATACACTTTTTTTTATTTATCTTTGTTAACTTAAATATTGCCAATGAATTAAAATCAGTATATATGTTGTAGTCATCGATTTTATCTATTAAATGCCTGATTTTTTAAAGAGAAAGGAGTTTGTTAAAAGAAATGAATTAACTCAAATGAGAAAATAATTAAAAATGATATTATTTGTCAAAATTTTCATTGTCTAAATCTCAGATATAGACTTAATTTCTATTTTAATATTTTATTTTGTGTAATATATAAACATTTCTCTACATAATATCTTGCCATATTAGTTACACTATGTATAATTCGAAAACGGCTGATCTGGTTTGGCTGAAAATTGATAAGGAGACAGCTTTGAACCAGAAGAAAGACATAGGATACTTTTTATCCCGCTCAAATGCTAGTAAGCTAGGTGAAACAACATTTTAATTTTTCCCATGCAAACTGAACAAGTGGAATGATGTTCGCAGGAACATCTGGTTTAAACATAAATTAAACTTGTTTGTTGTTGTCAAATGAATTGCATTACAATTCATGTTTCATATTATTATTTCAATCTTGACCAACATTAGACTCATTTGTTGTTGGAATAGGTTGATACATCTTCATAATATTCCAGAAACACCATTTCCAGGGCAGCAAATTCAGCAAGATCCAAACGAGCCAGGCAAGTGGCAAGTGGTGGTAAATTCGGAGTGCGAGAACAAGCAGGGACCTACAAGCCCTAGCGGCAAGAGACTAATGAAGCGAGTGGCATGTACCTGTCCCAATTGCGACCAGGGAGAGAAGTAAGACCTTTTTTATATTATGAAATGGCTAGTGAGTCAATGGGTCAATTTATGGAAAGTGTTTGAAATGAAATGAATTAACGAGATTTATTTGCAGAAAATTTGTGTTTTAAAGTTGTTACAAAATATTTTTTTGTACCTAAATATTCTATCACATTGTGGTGTGCAAATATGTAACTAACTTAATTAAGCAGCTTTTATTACTGTTTTTTATTATTGTTCAAGTCAATGGGATGGCTTTTGCCACCTCTTCTTCTCCTACCAATTCGGGGATGGGATGCTAACATTGATTTTTTTTCTTACAGTAGACTAGTGGATCGCAAAAAGCAGCATGTGTGTCATATTCCTGGTTGCAACAAAGTGTATGGCAAGACCTCTCACCTTAGGGCTCATTTGAGGTGGCATTCCGGTGAACGACCCTTCCTATGTAACTGGCTCTTCTGTGGCAAAAGGTATGTATTGTGGCTAGTTTTTTATTCTCAGAGTCATGAAGTTTTAAAATGGTTATAAAATAAATACATTAATTCTCAAATGCATTTTAATATCGTCTCTGTGGTCTAGCAGTCTGGTTGTCGGACTTTAACTCATTTAGTCTCAGGTTCGATCCCCGGGTCGGACAACATAAAGAAAATTTTGTTTTTTTTTTCAATTTCTTGATAAAAACAACGTTGCCTGAGATTGGATAAGTGACCGGTCGGCAACAGCTTTTTTGGAACTTTAGTATCTTCAGCTAGTCATGGATGCCCTGGTTGTGCTCTGACTAAATCTTTGGGGATGGGGACGTGAAGATATTTTTTTATTTCTTGCTCTATATTATGTAGGTATATTTTTTAAAGACCGTTCAAATTTTAATACATGGAAGTAAAGGCTAAATTGATAGTGCACGTTAGATATTACAGCCAAATTTTAATATTTACTAATTATAAACGTTAATTTAAAATAGTCCATTAAGATACTTCGTTTTGTCATTCCATGTACCTAGTACGATTTATGACGTCATCAGCCTGCGCATGCAATTGTGATCGGCAGAAATCGGTCGAATGCTTAGTATACGTTATAACCAATCGTATTGTATTTTGCGTATGATACAAATTATAATCAATTGTATTTTATTTAAATTTTTTAATTGCTTCGTAGATCGAAAGTGTTATCGATTTTGAACTCTCTTTCAAAATTTGGCTGGTCCTTTAAATGTAACCCTGTATAATAATTAAGTTACTTTTAGAATTTATATTTTTCAACGTCGGCGTTTTGTGAAGCTACATTATACTCACCCAAATAACACCTGTACTATTCCATAATTTACTTTTCAATAATATTTAAATTGCGCTTAAGCGACAATTACTTTCGTTTTTACGGCATCATATTTGCAATAGATAATAAATAACTACCTACCTACTACTACCTACTTCATTTTAACGTGTAGTACGATTATGGATAAGTACAACTGTTATTGCATGATATACACCTGAAAATATTCTGCTTTAAAATATGAAAGGTTTAATAAGATGTTTTTTTTATATTAGGTTTACTCGGTCGGACGAGCTGCAGCGACACAGACGCACACACACGGGCGAGAAGAGGTTCGAGTGTCCCGAATGTAGCAAGCGGTTCATGCGGTCCGACCACCTCGCCAAACATGTGCGGATACACACCAAGAACAGGATAACGGTAACAACAAATATATTTATTTTCTCAGAAAAATATTAATAATTGTAACAGTTTTTTCTTTCCTTAAGCTTGTTAAAGCTTGGTGAAACTTGACTAGAGGTGACAAAAAAAACTAAAAACATTCCTTTTGAGTTACACTGGTACAGTTCACGCAAAATTTAAATGCACCTTGCGCTAAGATCTTTCTATAGTCTGGCGCAGGTACAGTCAAGTGCAACAATGCAATAGCAACATTCAACGCCAGTTTAAAAAGACATCTTTTTTAGTATATTCGCTGTTATAGTTTAGTATATTAACTGTTTTTTTTTTACTTTATTGTGTGTCATAATCAAGACAATAATGCATGCGCAATAAAGTAAGAAAATATTGTCACATTCTATTGAATTTTGTTGTTTGTCAAACTTTTGAAAAAATATTTCAATAATACATACATAGTACAACATAAGATATTTGTTTAACAAAAGTTTTACGCAACTGTATTCAAGCAAAAGAAACGAAGCACTATTATGAAAGGCGATGATCCAAAGCGCGGTACGCTCCCTCACTTCCCCGCACATTTTTCCGCCGATAACTTGAAATGATGATGTTCTTCGTAATGACATGTTACCTACTTCGGAGGCGCATTCAAGTTTTGCGTGAACCTTAACATAATATTTATTTTGTCATTTTCACCCGACCACCTCAAGTATGACGGTATTTAGAAAGATAAACGGTGATTTGGTCACCGATCAAATTTGATCAATATATTATAATAGCAAAGTTAAAGCTATAAATTAGTTAATATGTTTACTATACAATGAGATTTTTCGAATCTCGATCAACCGAAATCTGCGGATACTAGACTAATAATTATTGATAAAAAAAATGTTCGGCACAAGTTCCCGAAAATACAGGCACGTTAATTTTTTTTTTGATTCTTTATTGTAAGTTTGCTTTTTAATGATGTATTTATTAATTAGTCTTTGACAGCTTGAAAGTATGCATATCTGTTTGACTAAAATAAAAAAAATAAATAGGAAAACATAGTAAAAAGTTTAAAATTTGTGATGTTTTTTAAAGTTTTCTTAATTGATTCCTCTGTAACTTTAAAACTAGGTCTTTGTGGTACATTTATTTGCATTTAATTCAAGTTAATGATTTTTTCATTTTTATTATCGGTAGTTATTTTTTTAGTAACTGCACATTTCGGTTGATCAAGTTTCGAAAAATAGCAAGGCATATAATTTTTTACACTATATAGAATATATTTGAGTGGGACTGGCTTGTACTAGCAGACCACCAACCTGGGGAGAAGGGAATACTGAAATGTGAGGAGTAAGAGACAGGACTCAAGCAACGATTTCTACCCGCGCCCGTCGCGGTTTTGCGATTTTGTTTCAAAACTCACGAGACGGGTAATTTTTGCAGTCCCGCAGCCGCTGCGGTTGAAATTATCGCCCGTAAACTTGGCGGTTGATTATCTCGCGGCTGGCGGTTGCGGTTTAATAAACCGCACACAACCGAGACCCGAGACCCCCCCCCTACACCCATATTGCATTGCATTGCGTATTTAATGTGTGTATTGTATATTGAAAGGAATTAAAAAGTTCTCCACAGGACTTGAATACTCAGTAGCTCAAATGGTTAGAGCATTCGTCGGCTTGAGACCAAAGGTTACAGGTTCAAATTCTGTTTGGGGCGAATTTTTTTCTTTCTTTAAAATTTATAGATTTTGTATTTATGTTACTCCCGTGAGAAGATTTGTACGATCTAGGCCGAGTTAAATAAGGCCTGTCACGTGCTTTCGGAATTTTCTTACGGAATTTCGTCTTGAAAAAAATTGGAACGCAACAAATCCAAACAAATTTGAGGACTTGACACACACGTCAGGAACTTTTCGGTACGGAATTTGACTGAATTTGTATTTAGAACTATTTTGTTTCGGAATTTCGAAACGGGATTCCGGAAAGCGGATATAGGCTGAAAGTTTGTTTAAATGGTGTCATGCTGAGTACTTACCTGAAACGTATTTGCAGGAAGTGGCCACGTCAACGCAGTCCATGTACTCCGACTCCGGCTCCGACAGCTGTGACGAGAAGATGATGCTGACGATCGAGACCATGCACCCCGAGGAGGACAAGTTGGTGGTGCTCCGGCAGCCCGCCAAGTTGGAGGCCGACCACCCGGACACGTAGCCCGAGGACGCGCCCGAGGATGAGATCTCGCTCGTGCCTTGGGACTAACACATAAGCTACAACGCTGGCTCCGTCTATTTGTATTTCAATTTTTACAGGGTTGTTGGGAATGCAAAATTCTTTCAGCTCATGATTTGGAGGACAAAATTTTGGTTCTACGACATTTAAATGTACCGCCCACGCCTCCCCATTGTCGTGTTCCGTGAAGAGGTAGGACAGCTGATCAGAAACCCGCCGGCTTGTTCGTTATCTAATAGTGTAAAAAAGTCACCTTGCCTGTAATGTGAAGTGATAGACTACAATAAGAATTTTTCATCTTCCCCACATAGATTATAAGTAAAAGAAATATAAAACATATTAAGTGATTCAAAATATTAGGTTTATGTCGATATATGTATGCTTTTTATACAATTATTAGAAGTAATCGACAGCAAATCTAAAAAGAATTTGGCAAGTTGACCAAAAACGATCCTTAATTGCACTAGAAAAATGATAATACGACGAGTAGGGTCGAATACTATACGTCATTTTGGGAGTCGGAAAAATGTTTGAATATAATATCCCACGGGTTTTCTTAGTAAGGTTTATTTAAAAACCGTTACTGAATTTAAAAACTACAGATATTTACGAGTTAGACCAATCTACAGATATTTACGAAATTCCATCACAATTGGTTCAGTAATTTTGGAGGTTATATTTAACATATATCCTGACACGACATGTTTATATAGGTACATAAGATTTTCATTCCATAACCATGGAATGAAAATCTTTTTTTATCATATTTTGTGGATTTAATTCATATCGCGTACAGTACTACAATTTAAATTATGCGCTACGGCATTACAATTTTTACTCCTTTTACATTTTATACTTTTATTTTTGAATTGGCTGACCTAACCTAAATTTAATCAAAATGATTAGTTATGTGTAATAACAACTCTATATAAATATCTTTAAAATACATTCGGATTTCCGAAGCTTGACGAATATAGCCGAAGCGCATAATTTAAATAGTACTACTGTCACTTGGTCCTTTAATAATAACGAATAAACAATAACAATATTAATATGTAATAGCAGGCCGTCCCAGCTAGGCATGGGTGGACAAACTTCTTTGGTATACTTATAAACCTTGTTGAACTTCTCTATCTATTGACGAAACTGTATCAAAATCTGTTGCGTAGTTTTAAAGATTTAAGCATACATGGACAGATAGCGGAAAGCGATATTGTTTTATTATGTAGTCATATTTAGTATTTTTTTTATAATTTTCTTTTTTTTAATTTAATTGAATCACCTTTGTATAAATCAGTATATAAAATCATGTCAATAAGTGTATATTGTTCACTAAACAATAAGGAAGTTCATATTTTAATACTAATTATGACTAAATCTATTATTTGTTTTTCCTAATGAAGAAAAAAGAAACCCAACATCAGGCAACTCTCGTGTTCTCTGTTGTTTGTCGAATATATGATGAATATTTTATACAATTTTTGGGGCTCAGATATTATTTTGTTTACAATAGTGATGATTTTGCTGTAGTTTCGGCCGAAAAAAAGTGTTCGAAAGTTCGGTTTCGGCCAAAAATAAGAGCATGATCGAAATTTCGGTTTCGGTTTCGGCCGAGAGTGAGAGCATGACCGAAAGTTCGGTTTCGGCTGAAAAACCAGTTTTGGTCGGACATTACTTTTCATACCTATTGTTAAAAACGAGACTTCAAGTTCGTTGCTGATGTTTTACTAATATGATGGCTTTCATTTAACACTTATGTAACACTTATTATGGATACATTTAATTCTATTTTGCAACAACCATATTGGATCTAGAATGACGTCACTTTATTGTATTTCATTTTTCGAACTCATTTGATTGTAAAAAAAATCATATATTTATACTATCTAGGATCTTGAACTCGACTTAATTTGCCTCTGACAGCTAAAATTTTTTTTTTCGAATAGTTACGTACCTGATCTGTGATCGAAATTGTGTTAGAAATTACAACGATAGACAAATATTAAATTAGTTTTTAATATTCTATTAATAATAGTAATAATTATGCATTATTGATTGTACAGTACTACAATTTTTAATTATGCGCTTCGTTTTTACACTTTTTGTACTTTTATTTTTAAACTGGCTGACCTAATTTAAATTTAAGCGAAATGAATAATTATGTGTAATAACAACTCTATATGGATATCTTTAAAATACATTTGGATTTCCGAAGCTTGACGAATATAGCCGAAGCGCATAATTTAAATAGTACTACTGTAACTGCATACACGAATCAAACACTTTAAAATTTAATACCCAGTGATTTTTTCGTTTGTATAATACTGTAGATGTATGTATATTCTAGTTATTAGACTAACCTTGTAACTGATTGTTAAATATTACAATTGATCGCATACAAAACCCTCTTGCTTATTATATAATATATTATATTCTCTTGCTTATGTAATATATAATATATACTAGTAGCCCGCATCGGCTTCGCACGGTTATGAAATATACATATAAACCTTCCTCTTCAATAACTTTATCTATCATAAAAAAACCGCATCAAAATCCGTTGCGTAGTTTTAAAGATTTAAGCATACAAAGGGACATATAGGGACAGAGGAAGCGACTTTGTTTATACTATGTAGTGAAGCAAGCAAAAATATATATTATAATCTTAGAAGTTTTGTTTCTGTTGCATAAACTAAAATAGCATAAACATTTCTGTGGTATATAAATTTCACGGCTGTTATGTAAATAGCAATCGACGATCGAAACGCGATCAATTGCTAAGTGTCAACAGCAAATTATTATGCAACCTTAAACTTTTGCATGTTATTAATACATAATAGTCCTGAGGGAACGATATTCATCAATATGTATCGAAACGCGTATATATTTTTATGTTTATTCCTTTTTTAAGTATTAAAGAGGTTATCCCTCTTTAATGTACGCAAAACATATTATTTTTACCTTTTTTGGTCATATAAAATAACATGGTATTTGGAATATATATCGGTACAAGAAAAATATTAAGATATTTATTTACGTGAGACTGTTGATGGTCTGCATTCTTTTTGAAAATATTCATGTAATATTTATTTTAGGTTTAAATATTTTAATATATTCCAGAGATAAGTGTTTTAGTTGTAATTGTTTCTTAGTTTTATAATGTCACCATATGAACATTTATGTTTGTACTATTTTCAAAAAGAATGTGACAAAATAGGCCTTTCATTTTTCACTTGGTACACGAGTGATACTTTTCATGTAAAAAATATTTTGTTATTTTTTTTTGATAATTATTAAACTGATAATTATTTTGGACACTAATAACTAATAGATTTTGCATGGTAAGTAAAAAGATTAAAGCACTCTTGATTGGTTAAGATAAATAAATACATATCCATGCTGATTATAATTATCATGATAATGATCAAATATTATGTGTACTTGAATTTCCATATATTTGATGAGTGCAGTATTACTTAAATACTATCTGTAGACTGGGGCCTATACTTAAGGTTCTGAATTAAAAAAAAATACTGCAGTAATACGAGAAGTACAATTTTCAGTTATTCAACATTTATAATGTATACTAGCAGCCCGTCCCCGCTTCGCATGGATAGAGAAACTTGTATGTTATTATACATATAACCTTTCTCTTGAATCACTCTATCGATTTAAAAAAAACTGCATAAAAATCTGTTGTGTAGTTTTAAAGATTTAAACGTAGGGACAGACAGACAGCGGAAAGATACTTTATTTTATACTGTGTAGTGAAGTGTACTTTCATACATTGTCATAATATAGAGGATAATATGTACGATATTTGTATATAAGATTTACATAGTGTAGGTAGATTTTAGTGGGTCCAAAATAGACTTGCTAGTTTAATGTATATAGGAGTGAATGTTATTTTATATTGTACAGTGTAAAAAATTGTAAATAAAATTGTTGAAATGTTAGATATTCTTGATTTATTATTCCTTGGATTCAATCCCAAAATAACTCATTTTAACCAGAGATTAGTAAATATTATCTTTAACTGACTCTAGAAAAGGAGGAGGTTCTATTGCAGATTGTATGTTTTTTTTGGATGCTTGTTACGTCATTACTATACGAGGCCAATAGTTAACCGATTTTGATGGTTCTTGTTTAGAAAGGTAGGCTATGATGTTGAGTTAGTCCCTTAATGATTTTATCATGATCTGACTATATAGTGAGATTTTACTTAATAAATGCTTCACTTTTGGACCTAAAATAGTTGAGGCGGTTTTTATAGTTTTACTGTGCTTAACTAGTTATAAAACAAACAAGCTGATTCCTGGATGAGAAGGAATATTCGTCGCCAACACCAAACCCAAGACCAAGACTGGTGATAGTATGTTGGGGTCCTGAGGCTAGGATATTTAACCTTTACCGTAACTACCGTAACTCGTCTGCTGTACTGAACACAATAGTAAAGAGCACTCACGCTACGCGACGTATTTTTTAAAATATTTACCATTTCAATTTTGCACCTGATGAAATTTTGTTTGTTAATAACTAAGAACAATGTTCAAGGACAAATTAAAAAAATAAACCTAACCTAAAGACTACAGATTATAACTCCAAAGTAAGCGAATTACCTATGCTTGTGTGTTCTGGGTGATACTACTATATACAAATATTTTGTGGCACACAGACCCAGAAGTGCATACCTATGTCTAGATGTTCGTCACAAAAATGCCGGTCCTCGTAGGGAATCGTAGCCGAACCGTGCAGATAGTCGGTGTGCGTTAACCATTCGACCTCCGAGGTGGTGGAGAGAGAAGAGAACAAAGATACGCGTTTACTAAGCTGTTGACAAACTTCATACCCATAAAATGAACTATGGTCTACACATGTATATATTGCTACTTGAGTGTCAGACTACAATTATCAGTTTTCAATAAGATTTAGGAACTATAACGCATCTGCTTTTAGACTATTTGAATCTTTGAGTATGTTGGTTTAATACTCAAAGATTCGAATACGAATGGGAGTTATTGTCAGCTCCTCAAGTTAAGTAATAAAAAGTATACGGAAATCAAATATTTTTTGATGTCGTTGATCAAAACCAAATCCACGGTTCATATTTCAAAAACACGTATAGGTATTATTTTTGAAGTGAAAACTTCTTTAACGGCGTTGCGTACTTTTTGTGGAATGGGTAAAAACTTCTAAACTCGCATCAGGACACGTGACCTGATTCGTGACCCCACAAAAACTCGTAAGACGACGAAGGGCGCTTGCGCGAATAAGACGGCGCAGTGCGCCTGCGCAAATGTTCGTGTTGTCATTTTTGTGTACGATAGCGCAATAAATTAATGTTGTATTCTAGCACATAAATACTGATAAAGCAATTCGTGCAAAATTATTCCCTAACCATCCAAAATGTCAAAAATGCACAATATTAATACTCAAGTTTTCACTTCTGCCGGCACTCCCGGAGTGCAACCCGGTTTTTTTTTTCTTTTTACACCTCGTGGGTCGCGGGCTAGCGTATACTAACTCCAACGACCATCCGAGAGTCAGGCATTTATGTGATTTGTTCTGTTATTTATTTTAGCATATATATGCAATAGAAACGTTTACACCCATAACACTAGCATATTATAGTTTGCTTAATTTGGGGTTAGATTCAATTTGTGTAATTTGTCCAGAGATATTTATCATTATTTTGATAGCCTTACGGTTTCGCTTATTTAGGCCAGTTGTGCAAATCAACTAGCTACCCTCCATTCCGGACTGGATCATGGCTCTCATTATGGCGCCAGAAATAGGTAAGGCGTGAATTCTCTACCCGGATGAGTTGCAGTGCGACAATATACCATCCACCCATGATAATGATATCCATGATAAGAAAATCCACCCAGACCCACGTAACCTATGCTCGCCTTTTACGAGCTGGTCTATTCTACGTAGAGAGACGGTAGGGTGGTGTATAATTCTACAGGCAGGGCCCACTCAATATTCTTTTGTGACCCACCTGTGGGTCGCGACCCATAATACAAAACCCTGCATTAGGTTATTGTATTATCCCGATTTCACCAAATCTTACTCGATGAGGGTAAGAAACGATGTGAATTGCGATAGCTTTGCCTAAAAATCTGGCATATCTTATTTTGAGAACGGCGATTTTGAGCCATTTGAATTTTACGAAAACGGTTGACAAATTTATGCAAATTATTTAAACTTTATGGCAGAAGCTCACGCCTGTAGCAAAAAAAAAATAGGAGCCGCCTTGCAGGTAGGACATGACGCGGTAAAACTCTTGTTTAATTACTTACCTATAACAGAACGATAGTACCAGTTTGGCGCAACATTTATATAAAAAAATTAAAGAATTAAGTTTGCTATGTTTTTTATTCACCTAAGTCCTAAATCATATGACACTAGTTTCTTTAAATCTAAATGCCTTTAGACTTACTTTCAAATTAAACGGGTTATACCTATCTGTCTTGTGTCACTTAGCTAAACTCATACAAAATTCGAAGTATAGAATGAATGAATAGAACTATGTATAGAAGTCCCGCCTCTTATTACGTAGTATTAATATACTCTTTGCGTTAGTAGTTATTATTCTGTGACCTAGGTACCTAATCTTGACGGAGCTATCTACGAAAAGTATGCAAATACTACCTAAAGTCAACCTTCAAGGACTGAAGAATTTTCTGAACTCTGAGGAATTTACTTTGGTACTTTAGTCGGGTTTAGAAGTTTGAAAAAACAGTGATCTACATCCTTCCAAAAATAGATTTATAAGAATTGGAGACTACCTGAGAATCCCAGTTTGTGGTAATGTGGGTTTATGATTTCACGGACGCGGTAATAGCGGTAATTACTTGCTGGACGACACGGAAAATCACGTTCGTCGACCCGAGCGACGGTGCTATGAAGGTTTTATTTCAATTATATTTGTCTACTAGTTATTACCGGCGGCTTTGGCATTTTTACTGATCCACTGCGATAAGCAACAGTTTTGAACTGTTATTAAAATTAAAACTATATGCTACTACTAAAAAAAAGACATTAACATTACTTCCCGTTTTGGGCAACCCATCACATCGCGTAGCTCTTCCAACCTTATGGATTTTACGGGCAGAATCTTGGAGAGAATACACGAGGTTTTGCTCTTTGGCTTTCCTTCTTGTGATTTCTTCCCTCCCTACAAGTTGTATCTAATCCTAACCTGTCGCCATATATGACACTCTCCCTAGAAGGGTGGTCTTTAGTCATCCCCAATTGGGTGGAACAGGTACCAAGACCAACTTTTTCGGTGTCAAGCATGCTATTCCAATAGCCTACTGTAGTTCGCCCGATTATTTACGAGCTCGGAGAAGTAGTTGGTAAAAAAGAGACTAGTGACTTTGGTAAAACGTATCCTTCCCTCGTGTTGTCCCTTGTATAAAGTATAGGCCAGTAGCCTCTCTGCTATAGACATACACAATAGGTCTAACACTCCCAAAACATGGCAGCGAAGCATCTGTAACATCTATGGTGTGTATAGGCCACGTTTGTCTCTTACAATCAGGAGATGTTAGCTTGTTCGCGATCTCATAGCACAAAAAAATAAGAATGTTCGCTTCTATTCTATAAATATTATGTATCTACAATACTAACCAAAGACTACAGTACTCTAATACTAACTTTGAACAATAAAATAATAATACAAAGACACTCAAATTTCGATTAACTGTCAAATATGATCCATTAAATTGACCCTGCTATAGCTATAATAGCTTACTTTTGCTTCACCTGAACATTTTAATCTTACCTCTTTTCCCGGCGGGCAACATTACCTCCTCCTGTTTTCGAAATCGATTAAAATTAGAACAGCAAAGAGGTTAACGTCGGAGGCTTGCGATACCAGTACTTTACATAGCCACAGCGTTGGTAATTAGCCAGCTAGTTAGTAATTAACGTTGATTGTCTATCTCTCGTTAGAAGCATGGGTACGCGCCGTGGCAAACCATCGGACCGATCAGTTTGTCTTGCTTTCTTACCTCGCGATGTTTGATCGCTATCGCCACTATACCGTTTAATTTATATGCCATCGTTGTTTATTGTTATAATAGTTAAACCTATTTGCTAGGAGACCATGAAATAGATAAAATGTAGTCTACATTGATACATGGACCCGTATATTTATTCACTTTCAAATGCGACTATGAATTAAAAAAATAGCAAGGTATGGCAGGGAGGAGCAGCTGCCCTCCCTCTAGAAGAGCGTACACATACTATAACAACTCTCAGTAAGCCATTAAAACGAGCTATATACAAGTATATTTTATGATAAACAGTGAGAATATTGTATGTTAAACCAGGTTAAACGTAGGCAAGAAATTAGTCCAATAAAAAAATTAGATAAAAAAAAAGTTTGAAAAAAAATTTGAATTGTGAAACTTTTTTATCACGTAAAGATGTTTGTGGCTGTTATATTTTGGTTTAAATTATTACCTTACTGTCCTTACCTCGACTAGGTACATATGTGATATGGCCGTAGAATTCGTAAGTAAGCATCCTCACGCCTATATCCCAGAAAGTGTAGGCAGAGGTAAACCAGTACACCCACGACTAGCCGAAGATGCTAAGTCCCACAATGTAATAGGTGGCAAGCCTATCGCCAACCGGGCACATATCCAATCCCGGGCAATATTATTTTTATAGATGCAACAATATAGTCTAAGATCTATCTGCCGCCCTCTACACAGAATTCTGCCTACGCACTTGAGGGTAGGTACTTATCTTCTGTTGTGATTTGTTTATCGGACTATATCGAAGCAGATGCTGTTATGACTTGGTTTTATACATAAGGTCCTTTTAAAATAGGTGTTCAAATTTTAAAAGTAGAAAGATAAAAAATGTGACTCAAACGACTTTTGGTTCTTATTGTAATTATGCGTTTACTTTGCTGTACTCCATATAGAATAAAATCTTCCATTAATCTTACTTATATCCGCCTTACCTATTCCTGTCGCTTTCGTGTTCCGGTCCGAAAGGTAGTTTATCCGGTAGATTTGCACAATAGGCTTAACATCCAAGTCATATTTTATTTTTTGAGCTATAAATGAGGTTACTAAATAATCTGTATATTAATATGTGATGCCTAAACTTTGGACCCCTTTTTACGAAACGGAGGAGCATAAAATTTCCCACATTTATAGTTTATGTGTAGGAGAAGTGCAGAACGCGAACGTTTTCAATGATAATGCTTATAAAGTACATTAAATCAATAAATAAAACATTACTCACACTACCATGCATTTGACACCCACAAAAAATATATTGATGATAATGATAAAAGATCACAGATGGCGCACTAAAAAGTTTGGAAACAAAGTAGTTGGTCTTAAGAAATGAAGATGGCGTTCTTATCAACAAGATATTAAAATGTATTATTGTCGAATTTCGACCAACGGGCGACCATTAGGAAAAAACACAAGCCCGCTGAGTTTCTTGCCGGATCTTCTCAGTGTGTGGCGGCCACGTTCCGATCCGGTGGTTTTTTTTTAGAATTATATAAGACTCGTCACAAGTGCCTCTTGTAAGGTGAATGTAAATAAAAATGTATTCTATTCTATTACTTTTTACTCTACTAGCCCAGAGCGTAGCCAAAAGAGTTTACCCGTAGCTGTAGGCTGCAATGAGTTATTTTAACTGAAAACAGTGAGCGTGTTGGTGAATACTAAACCACAATGATGCCTAGCCTCATTACGTGAAGTAAGGACGTTCAACTTAGCAATTTTATAATGATGTCATTCGCGGCTGTGTGCGAAACAGCGAAATGTCGCTGGTAATGCGTTATGACTAGTACTTCCATATATTACTAATTTTGGAGGACTTGAACTTTTGGTTAATACGGAAATAAAAAGCTTTGTTTGTCTGTACTTGTATAATTTTATCGTCCAGGTCGAGATCCATCTTGCTTATTCTTGCCGCCATAATATCAATGTCATGTTTCGATCTGGAGCGAAGAGTAACCGATGGACTTGCACAATAAATGGCTTAACACCCCAGCCACAAAGCACACCTATAACATAATATATGGTGTCAATAGGCCACAGTTGTCTCTTGATATCAGAAGAGCTATATGCTTATTTATAACATAAAAAAGTATCTTTGCGACCATATCCCTGAAGAGGTAGGCATACACGACTAGCCGAAGACACTAAGACCCATTAATTATCAACAAGCCAATCCCACCCAAGCCCATCGCCAACCGGGCACATATCTAATCACGGGCAACGTTATTTTTATTAGAAAACTAAAATATATATCAGGACCCAGGACTTCAAGAAGACACCGGATTGCTAGACCACAGAGGCACTTAACATAACAGATATAGTAATTTAAATGGTTCAACTAGTGCTGTCAAGCACATAGTTATATGGTAGAGTTTATACTGTAAAATACGTAACTGCAATAATATTTTTCTGTACTACAAAACCAGAAGAACCTAAATATAACTAGCAATGTCCTCATTCTGTATACAGTTAAACATAGTCACCCTAATCAAGATGGACTATGCTCTGTAAACTTCAATATAAAGAGCCGGAACACTATTAATACACTTTATTTCTTTATTAAGCTTACACATGCATTTTATGGTAATTGCTTACCTTAATATATTCCAATTGTGTTTTAAATATTGTTTATGTAGCACTCTGCTTCCAAGACTTTTAACTCATGTACATTAGAATATTATTTACATTATTATCATGGCCAGTTAAGTTTTCCATACCTTTTTTCCATTCCATTCATAATTTCGCGATTACCTTTAATATGGTGCGCGTATTTGTTAAGAGAAGAAAGCAGGTTTTGATCAAATTTTTCTCCCTGTGTTAGTCTGTGGTCCAGGTCTTCTGTGTGGAATAGATCATCTGCCGTCTTGCAGCTCTAGAGAGGCCGAGCAAAGCGCAATGAAGTCATTACCAACTAGACCACTGGTGATAGAGTGCTGTGCAGCAAAGTCGCTAGAGTAGAAATCCACCGCTTTACCTGTTCCTGCCGCCATAACGTCTGCGCTAGCAATTGACGTATTCTGGTTCGGAGGATAAGGTAGCCGGTCAACTTTTTTGCAGAAATGCAGACATCTAAATATTCATCATATAAATGTCCCCGTCGGGAATCGAACCCGAGCCTCGCGGTTGGTCTGTATAGTTACTTCACCATTTGGCCTTACCTTCAAGCATTCAAACCCTAAGAAAGACAAGATTTCATTTTTCTTTTTTTTTCATTTAACTTTTTTGTACTTTCAATTAGTCATGTTAAGGTCTTGAGTACCGTGGAAGCCTCTTAAGATAGCGCCTACAGTTGACGGGGCACAGCGTGCCGGGTCGGGACGCTTCGCATTGCAAAGCACGCTGAAGCGGACCGAGCCCCATTGCATTAACGGGATTTTTGTTACTCAGTGTCAAAGAGTAGAGCTAAAACATAAAGAGGTGACTCGATGTTTAAGTCATCAAGTATAGAATGTGGCGCCTCTAGCAGTTGTCATACGAAATTTAGCGTAAAAATGTCATTAATGCCATGTTCACCATATTGATATCGTGATCTTTGGTTGCTGTAGGCCGCATCGGGGAATGCCAGCGGGGAACCTCGCGGAAATCTGTACGCGGAAAAATCCGCGTCGATGCGCCCCGGCACAGTTGGCATTGCTCCATACAAAATGTATTAAAACGATCCAAGCGAATTATTGCACTACGATGCACCCCGTCCTTGCCTGTCCCAATGGGCGCTATTATTTATTCAAACTCATTTTTAGAGATTTAGCGGCACTAGGAAATATACGATACAGTAGTTTCTTCACAATTATTTTACTTTTGCCCTTTTACTAAACAAAATTGAGCTAACAAGTTTTGTCACATAAATTAATTAAGTTGAATTTTAATAAATAAGTTCAATAACTATTTCCTAGTTAAATATAAATACGATCATTTTCTTTCACAATAGCGCCAAAACTCCATTTAATATTTTCCTCTTTATTATTATGTTTGGCATGGGCATGAGCAACTGCCATTAGCCTAGTTTAATTAATTTACATTTTATTTTATCACCTGACATCTGATTCCGTGAAATCGGCCTTAAATGATTAAAAAATCCCAATCGTGTAATCATGTTACGTTCTTAAAGAGGCGTAAGTAAAGTAATGGCACTTTAAATTATAAGTATGTTTCGTTTGTGCACTTCATGGAAACCAAATTGAACAAAACTTAAATTTTACTAATTTTATGTAACAATAGCTGTCACCTGCGACTTTGTACACATGCTCAAAATTTTTTAAGATATTATTATATTTGAAACTAAAGATTTTCCCGCGATTTGTTTTTGTTTGTCGTTCGGTTACTCGGCCAATAACAAACCGATTTTGATAGTTCTTGTTGAGGCATCCTTAGTCATGATTTAAGGTGGTCTTTTGAATTTTATAATAATCTGACTTGTAGTTTTTGAGTTGTACGTATAATTCATACGAGTACATAATTTTTGTTAACACACAACATAAACACAAAAATATTAATTATTAAGTATAACTCAAAATTTCTAGTAAGATATTGATAAAAATGATACTGGACTATTTCAGCATCATTAACTATCTTCCAAAAAAAAGAATTATGAAATCGCGGGTTACGTAATAAAATGGTTGGAGTCTGTTTTTGCAATTTTATTGCGCTTAATTATCACCAAAGCATCTTAATGTATAAAGAAATTAGGATTGTTTTTTAAGATCTCTATGAAATAAAGTTGATAATACAAACACAGCTTTATACTTCAATGCAAAGAATGGAAAAACATATGTTAAATAATAGTTGTTAAAGTAAATAAATATTTATTTTTATTAAATTACCAGCCTCATCGACAGACTTTGTCCTGTCCTGTCTTAACGAGCAATCAGTTAAGTAACATTTATAATTTCTTTTAGTTTCATTTTGTATTGTTCTGTTAAACTTACTACTTTTATTATCTCTCCTGTTGATAATTACCACAGTAAAAAAGAATTAGTGAAGGTCCCCCCCGTTTTCAAATGATGCGATGACAAATGGAAATAGAGGTAGTTTGTATCTTTTAATATTTTTTTTTCAACATATGTGAACCTTATTTTTTTATGGTAAAAACTATATATATATATATGCTTATGCTTAAAGATGCTAGTGGTGCATCGGACCCTAGGCCACACCTTTCAAGTGAACTTACCGACTAACCTTCAATCTATAATATAATAAGTACTGTATAAATTAATTTCAAATAGCATAAGAAACACTACTCGCCATAGATGGTATTGGAGAAAAGAACGTCCATCATGGAAAGTAAATTAAATTTATAATCCAATATACATTGTCCAGCTTTGGTGATTCAATCTGAAGTAGGATATAATAAAGTATGACTTGCTACTATCAAGCTGTTGGATATGAACCCTAGAGCATTTATTAATATAGAGCATACACAACTTTCATGCTCATTCTTAAGAATGATCCAATTGTCAATATTATATTTGTAGAAATTGCAACAATTAGCTAAACTCTACAGAGCACGTTTTCGATATTCAATTTTTAAGTTTCGGAACTGTTAGTTTGGGTTCCTTCAAAATTGACAATAATTTCCAATCACCATAATTGACTTTTTGATGTTAAGTACTTTACCAATATACTACTAATTGGATCTGACATTTTATTTTTTGTTATCAGTATCATAATTTATTTTATTTTATCGGTCTGATAATTTATCGGTTTTAGCTACGAAAGCATTGAAATAAAAACCATATTGTCATAAAGGATTTAGGTTTCTGTTGGGAATGTTGGGCGATAAGAAAGAAATTAAAATATTTATCATCACATCTTTACATTTATGATCTTACATATTTTATGATTTGAATCTTTAGTGGCTCAATCGAAAGCTTCGGAAACGAGAGACCAAGGTACAGGTTCAAATTCTGTCTATGTCTAAATATTTGTTCTTTTCTTTTAATTTGTGATCTTTTATATAAAGTAAAATACGTTTAAATAATAATAGTAACTAAACTTTGAAATGATGGTAGGTGTATGATAGGAACACTTGAGATTAACCAACAACAGTAACTAAACATTGGATTTTAAATACAATCAAATAACTAGCTATATTAAGTAATATGCGAAATTTCGCAAATTTTCAAGTTTTTGACTGAAGACAGCAATCAGATATTAGTTAATATTCAGCGACAGACGTTTAGCGATTCGATATTGATTTCTGCTCCAATCTACTTCGTACAACATAGGTACAATTTCAAACAGATATAAGATGGATTTCCGCAAAGTTACGCCTGATTCAATAAAATACTTCGTACAAGTCATTTTCAATTTCAATTTATTGGATTATTACAATAATTCACAATACAAAAATCAGACATGTTTTGAACCGACTTCAAAAAATAGGGATTTCTCAATTTAACTATGTTTTTTTTGTATGATTTGTACGCGAATACGTAGCCAAAAAGACGTTAAGTTTACAAAGATAGGTCATAATTCCAAGGTGACCTCATATCAATTTTATCATGATCCTACTATTTTTGTCTATGTTAACGACTGCATCATGTCGATAAAATTTATGTTAGACCATCACGTTATTATTAGCTATCTTTCGAAAAAAGAATTATCAAGTCTCGACGTGGTACCTAATGAAATTTTTGGAGTCTGTTTTTGCAATTTGCGCTTCATTATTTTCTGGAGTTCAATTTTAGTGATTGGTACGATGATACACCGTACATTGGACATGAGTTTTCTGTATATGTATATAGCTTATAGCATGATTTGTCGATTTACGTACTTAACTAAACGAGCGCTCTCTATACCATTACACAACTAGGGTGTAATGGAATTGCCTCACCTCCTACGCGCCTTGGCCGTTATCAATTTGTAAATGCATTACACTCATTAACTTTACCGATGATGTGCAAGTTGTTTTGATGACTTGCACAGGCTACTGTTATTATGGTATCGCGATTATTGGGCCAGGCGAATCAATTCTGAGAAGTTACCAGGGTTAATGCCTTTAGTGGGTAGTAGTCCCACCTACTACAGTAGGGGGCAGTAGCTCGGAATAGTAACACCGCGTTATGTATGCCTCTCAAAACATCGATATTCGCCATTGTAGTGTTCCGTGCTGAAGGCGGTAGACTTGCTGCCAAGGCCTGATATTTTAGACATAATATAGATATGTACCAACACATATTGGGTGTCTTTAGTTTGCTAGTTATTAGCATCTAAAAATAATAAATTATTTGTTACTTAAGTTCATTTTACACACGTAAACACATTAGGAGTAAAATGAAAAATAATGCAGTAAAAAAACTTTTATCTTTGTAATGAGATATTTACAGCTAATTTAAGATAGAAAAATATAACAGAAAGTAATACATAGAGAGTGTAAAGTAATAACTATACTTAGATTTTAGCAAAAAAACAAATTGTGATTATGAAATTATAACTAACTTCTTGAGGTCCCGGTTTCGATCCACGGGTCCGGCAGTATTAAAAATAGAAAATGTAAATATTAAATTTTCTAATAAAAATGACACTGCCAGGGATTGGATATGTGCCCGGTTGGTAATCGGCTTGCTATCTATCACTTTGTGGGACTTCGTGTCTTCGGCTAGTCGTGGATGTCCTGGTCCGTGCCTCTGCCTACCACTGGCAGTTTCCCTTCAGCAATATGGACGTGAAGATACTTTTTTTATATAGTTGTATCCCTTCTTATCACAAACTTCAAATCTGCCATTGATGGGTGTGACAGTGTGACGAATGCGAAGTGAGCATCTGCACCTATTGTGTGTGTAGGCACGGTTGGCTCTTATCATCAGAAGGGCCGTGAGGTTTTTAGCCACCTGATGCCAAAAGAGTCTCCCAACGCGTAAGGTGCGTATTCGGAAACCAATTGTCATTTATTCCTTCTCAGCTTTTATGAGGTTAGCAAGACATGGAACAGTGATATCAACAAGAAAACCCGGTGTTCCAACCGATCTACCATCATGATGTCAGGCTTAATTGCGACAATAGTCCTGTCCTTGATAACAGACCGGTCCCAGTAGAGCTTTGAATGGCCATTTTCAAGAACTTGCTCCGGTGTAAACTTATAGTACATTCTCTTCAAAACAAGTGCCGACGATAACAAATATCAGATAGATACCGAATGCTGATGTATCGCATTATGGCTGGAGTTTTTGGCCGCGGCCCACGTGTATCAATCAGATACCATAACCTCCAACATGGAACAAGGCAATGAACGCGCGCTCCGTAGAATTTGGTAACGGTTAACGAACTGGTAGATTACCACCTGCAGGCGATAAGGTCGTCACGTCCCGATGTCGAAGAGTCAGTAATTAGAATAACCTTATAATCGCGTGGGTAGTGGCAATAGTTTGATTTATAAGTTGGAAGTAAAAGCATCACATGGATATAACACAAGCAGAATTAGTTTTAACGAACTAGTAGATTACCTCACGGCGATGGGATCGTCACATCCCGAAGTCGAAGATTCAGTAATTAGAATAACCTTATTACCGCGGTAATAGTTTGATTTATAAGCTTGAAGTAAAAGCATCACGTTGATATAACACAAGCACTGTAGCTAGCGGCCGGCAGCGAGGCGTGAAGAAGCCGGCGACCTGCCAGCTGCCACGCGCCGTCGCGTTTGCTTTTTCTGCGGAAAAAGATAAAAGCTTTTCTTGCTCGCAAAACACTCATTATGTACAAATCTAAGATAGTGATGGCGTGCATGCCTTACCCTTCTAGATAAAGTTTACAATAAACGCACCTTTTTGGAGTTTACTTCTTAAGAAACGATTTGAGTTATTAGACCCGGTACGGAAATTTTATGAGGAGTAAAATCAAGTGTAACACGAAAAGTTGAGGCGTTACGTAGAAAGAGACAAACATATGTAAGTCGTACCGCTTCAGTCCTTCAGTATTTTTTTTCTCCTTCAGGACTGACGATTGACATTAGTCGAATAATTTAAAACGCAATCGACTTGTTCGAATGATTTGCGTAATCGAATAATTAGTATTAGTATTATTTCTATTCGATATATATCATAATTATCGTTCGTAAGGAGTAAACTCCAATCGTGTGTCGTAGCTGACACACACACACTTTTTTTTAATTATATTTATTTATTAGCTTTTCGCTTCAACATGGCTTGAAAGTTTTTAATCTAATACAATAAGAAGGAAAATTTTGTAAGCTTGTTACGCGATTACTCCGAAATTATGGTGAGCACTGACTTTATGGCATCAGGAAAATATGATATCAATATGTTAGAGGTGCAGGACTTTAGGATCTGGTGGAACAGGTAATAATTAAGCGCAGTGATACTGCAAAATTTTATAACTATTTTTTCGAATGATAACTAATGATTCTTATTATATATTTAATGATTATATAATTAATGATTATATTTTACATTATTGATAATCTATGTCGTTAACATACATGAAATTTTAGTAGATAAAACTCAAAACCACACGAAAGTCGAATTTTAGATATGGTAACATATTAATTTTATCAATAATCTCTCGGAATAAAGACCAAATTTTCCCAAAAATAAGCACCGGTTTTCTTCATTTGGCATACCCGGTTTCACTCCAGGTATGCCAGCAGACGTGAAGACTTGAATATTATATGAAAATTTGAATTGTTAGCGAATAATATTACACGAATGTACGTAGTCGATTACAATATTTATTTCATTGACTTCGTTCTAAAACAAAAAAAAAAGAATGCATAGTGCGTTGCGATCGCGATATCGTGAAGCTACCATATACTTGCGTCCTTGCTGTAAATTGGCTTGAAGATATACCGGTCAGCATAACGTAAATCACAGTATACCGCCTCGTTGGTCGAGTGGCTAGCGTACACGCCTAACTACATCGACCAACCGCGAGGGACGCATTCGATTCCCGACGGAATTTAGATGTCTGCATTTCCGGGTCTGGGTGTTTATTAAATTTATTCTTGTATCTATTTAAGTATTTCTATTTATTGGAATCGTTGACTAACACCCATAACACAAGCACGTGATTTGCTTACTTTGGGGTTGGATTCAATTTGTGTATTTTGTCCAGAGATATTTAGATTTAGATTTAGATATTTAGTATGAAATGCAGCGATATCATACAGTAGTTTTACTCTCCCTCCGTGTTACGAATTATCGATCATATCAGGTAATCTGATGAGTTTTACCCATCAAAACCTACTTCAATAACTAATACCACTGTCTTACCTATTCCTTCCGCCATAACGTGTTCCGGTTCGGAGGGTAAGGTAGCCGGTAAACTTACTTTTGCTCGAGGCCTAACATCCTGGCCTCAGGTTGGCGATGCACCATTACCACCTTTGGTGTCTCTAGGTGGCGTGAATTTCTTTCCATTAGGAAATCCGTTCGCTTGTTTGCCTTCCAATATCATAAAAAAAAAATAGTTGTACATACATAAGTACTCTTTCTAAAGTTGGTTTACATAGTAACCTTCATTGTTGTACTATACCAGTAGCGAGGGTTGGGATCATTATGTTGTTTTTTTGTTTAAGCTCTAACATGGAAATGCAAGTATTAGGTTCATAACGTATACTCGTAACTAATGCAGGCGAAAACGATATTTTTTATCTACTGAACCGAGAAAAAAAACGTTTATTTTTTACAGCAGTAACCTTTCATAGTGATTAGTGACACCACCTGTATAACCTGCACAAAAAGTGGCATTTGTAAAATGGCAACACCCTGTGATGCTATACCTACTGAGGAGCAGTCGTCACGCGAAGTAAGCTCATTATGCACCCTATTTTAACTGGCGATAACCTTTAAGGGCAATAATTAAAACAGGATATGTAGGAGAAAAGTAGACAAGAGGTTTAATCCTTCATTTTTTCCTAACCTTACAATGTGCACTGTACTGTAGTATACAGAGAAATCAGAAAAAGCTGGATAAACATGGAACGATAACGATGGCAAGGATCGCGCGATTTTTGTGTTGTGATTGCTTATACATTGCTAAGTTATTTAATGTCGTTTGAAAATAGATTATTGAAGTGTGTATGTGTGTGTATGTACGTATGTGTGTGCGTGTGTCATATATCGTTTTCGATCAGTCAGTATTAGCTCACTTCTTCGTCTCAATTTCCGTTTCTGCTTTTTGGTGTCTTTATGCGACGTGTTTTTCTTGTTATTACGAAGCCCGTCTGCTTGTTTGCCTTCATATCTATTTAAAAACAAGGCATAGTCTGGGGATATACTAAAAAAAGTCTAACTATAACTTCGTTTTGATTTGGTTTCTTTTGCTATATGAAGTGGATTCTTTACTGTTATAGTATTTTAGCTGTACAAAAAAGTAACAGTTCTGGCTATTTTTTATTATTTTAAGCGACTAGCCGAAGACACTAAGTCCCACAATGTGATAGGTGGCAAGCCTATCGCCAACTGGGAAAATTTTCCGATCCCGACACACATTTTTTTATTAGAAAATTGGAAAAAGCCAATTTTCGTTTTGTTGCCCGACCCGGGATTCGAACCCGGGACCTCATGCAGTCCAGTCCAACAACTGAACCGCTAGACCACAAAGCTATTTTTATTAACTCTTTATTGTACACACAGAAACTACAAAATATAGTCAAAATAATAAATGGAAAAAATAGACCTGGTCTAGCCAAAGAAACTGTTAAATATGTACTATTTAATAAACTTCGTTTGTTCGTATTGGTCTGGGATTCTTTGCAGATTACTTTTTGCACTTAATTTTTAATTTATATTTACGCCTAGAGAGTAACTAAGACAAAGACATTATGTTTATGTTGGTTGGTATAGGATTATGTTGGTATTTTTTAAGGTTGATATAAGGTTCAATTTTCATTTTTTATTCGTTCATCCTTATCCAATCCTTCCAATCCAATCCTTCAACATTTTCTGAATTTGGCTTATACAAATTCCCAATAGTACTCGAATGGTCTCATACGTAATCCGGGGGTTATCTTTAATTAGCCGCTTAATAGTATCCACATTATTTTCGTTGACGACAGTTGAAGGCCGCCCTTGACAAAATTCGTCATGTAAAGAAACTCGATCTCTCTCAAATTCAGCAAACCATCGCCTCACGGTGCTCAAACAAGGTGCTTCTCTCCCAAAAGCATTTTGAACACGAGCGACACAGGCTTTCGGAGAAAGAGAACTTTTAAAATTATAAAAAATCGTCGCTCTAAAATATTTATGCCTTAATTCTATTTTCGTTGCGTACTTACTTAAAACTTTGATGTGTGATAAAAAAACAATTGACAAATTATTTCCCGCTTGGTTTTATAATATGGATAAATAAACACGGTATAAATATTACGATACAAAGTTATCCTATTAATATTATAAATGCGATAGTTTGTTTGTTACTCCTTCACGGAAAAACTGTTAAACCGATTTAAATGAAATTTGGCAGACACATAGAGGGTAATATGGATTAACACACAGATAGTTTTATAATTACTATCCCGAAAAAATGTTTCTGTAGGACCATTAACCGCGCTCGCAACGCCGCGGGCAACAGCTAGTAGTACATACAAGCAACTTTTTATAATTTAAATAGTAAGTCCAATTCTTTCATAGCGCACTACTTTGCCTGTTTTGTCACGCCATAATTCGCATACATTTTTGACGGGAAATTGCAAATTAAATAATTTTATTTGGATTCAAGTATGGATTTCCGCAAAGTAACCTTCTTATATCAAATTCTTCTATCAATTTACTTTTTATAAGGTTTATGCAGATTAAATTGTATACCGTAGCAAGTTTTTCTTGATCCGAAATGCACGAACTTTTACAATTTAGTGGGAAACTTTGACAATGGTTAACTAGCTAGTAATGATTTCTCATGATCACTCCGGGCCTCTGATTCACACCTTGGAGGTGCACACCAGAAGGTCTCCGGTCAACAACCGCATCCGTCACGGCTGAGCGCCTCCCATTCCTGAACGGCTTGCCTCTACCCATCTTTTTATGCTTTTGAATGAAGTAGCTTTGTAAGACTAGGCATTGCTTGTGGTGTTGCCTGTAAGCATTTAAAAATGAGGCAAAAAAAATAACTTAAGATCAGACTGCAAAAAACCCACTTCAATGTTCATAATATGTTGTCTCATAACAACGGCTTCGCAAGAGGAGCAGCTGTCATTCCCTAGATATATAATGCAAACATTCTTAAGTCTTTAGGTTGACTTACTTGATCGATTATTCTAGAACTTAGAGTATTTAAATCTGTAGTAGTACAGTATTACTATTTAAATTATGCGCTTCGGCTTTATACTTTTTACATTGTATACTTTTATTTTCAAATTGGCTGACCTAATCTAAATTTCAGCGAAATGATTAATTATGTAATATAGGTATCTTTAAAATACATTCGGATTTCCGAAGCTTGACGAATATAGCCGAAGCCCAGCGCAAGTTCTTCTGTATTTAAGCGGGAAATAAAAGGCAAGTCAAAAAGTTGAGGGCATGAGGCTCCCACAATACAATTCATCTTTTTCTTAATTTCTGAATCAAATCCCGCTAGGTCATCTTTCGGCGACGCCCCTTACACGCGTGGTCAAGTATAGCTCAAAAACAACTTGGATCTGGATTTTTATAGTACAGCATTTGTTACATTATCTACAAAAAGCTAGGGAAGTAATCTCTTAACAAACGTAAAAGAGCATGATTAAATTGAGTATCTCCTCTTTTTGATTTTAACCAGAAAATTGAAAATAAAAGTGTATTTGGATTTAAGTATGGATTTTCGCAAAGTACCGACTTCTTCTACAATAGACATATTTGTTAAACCAAGATTTAAATTCTAGTCATAAAAAATCAATAGCCTCCAATATGCTTATCCGTAAAGTAGCTAAGAATCATTTCGATCATGTCATCTTTAAACCAAACAATAAAAAAAAATCTAATTGAAATCGGTCAATTCCTTCAGGAATTATGATACCACAGATAGATACACATACGCACAAACACAGATACATCGTCTTCATAACATTATTTTTCTGTCTCTGTGGTCTTGCGGACCCTGCGTCGGACTTGACTTCTTGAGGTCCCGGGTTCGATTCCCGGGTCGGGCAACCTAAAAACTATAAAATTTGTATTTTCAATTTTCTAACAAAGACAATGTTGCTCGGGATTGGATATGTGCCCGGTTGGCGATAGGCTTGCCACCTATCACATTGTGGGATTTAGTGTCTTCTGCTAGTCGTAGGTGCCCTGGTTGTGCCTCCGCCTCTCACTTCGGGGATATTATAGATATAAATATAAAGGCATTTATTTGTGCTATTCGCCATTAGCGCCTTTCTTTTCTACATGCTTGCATTCATTATCACACGAAAACAGGTAGTTTTCTAATTACAGCACGTGCCGTCATCTCAACCTTGAATGTATGTACAGCCGACAACAATTGAGTACTTTCAAAAGTACTGCCTATTTGTTTACTGGTTCCGCTTTTATGTGCTGCCTCTAATATATGTAGCATTTTTCATTGCATTGGATAAATTTTCACATTGTTTTAAAAACATTAAAAGTCGCCTCTGTCGTCTAGGGTTTCGTATATTTTTTAGAAACTCTCTGAAAACTGACATAAAATCTCGAAATACGAGACACCTGCCGATGTTGTGGTATTACACTAACGATCAACCAAGGTGGTGGTCAACAGATAAGGACGCATCCAAGGGGATCCCTCAAACCTTGGATCTGACCTTGTCTGCTTACATACAAAGTTTTTTTTTATAATATGTCAAGGCAAACGCAAAGAAGCCGATGGATTTACTGGTGGTAAGAAATTCACGCCTATAGACACCAAAGATAGTAGTGGTGCGTTGCCAACCAGAGGCCGGGATGTTAGGTCTCGAGCAAAAGTAAGTTTACTGGTTACTAAAACCTCTGAATCGAAACACGTCAACGGCAAGCGCTGACGTTATGGCGGCAGGAATAGATAAGTCGGTGGTACCAATCCGGCCGAGTTGCTACAAATCCGAAACTCTACCACCTAGTCAGATGTGTGTGTTCGCCTTTTACGAGCTGCCTGGCAGGAAGGCAGGTGATCTATTCTGCAAATGAGTCCGGACCAATCTACAACAGACTAATGTTGCCATTATTGTGTTCCTAATTAGGGAGTAGGGCAGGCGAAAGAAGCTGAAAAAGTCTCTGAGGAGACCTTAAGATTGGTACGAGGGTCAAACTGAAAGTTTTTAGAACTGGCAACTTAAAAGCATTATATTAAAAAAATAAGTTTAAATTTTGAAAATAGAACTCTTTACCAATAATATTGAGTATACAT
>NJDC01000551.1:337602-350604 GCA_002245475.1 Calephelis virginiensis | reverse complement strand
AAATGAAATAATCATAAAGAAATTAGCGTATCGTATATTTTCTCGTTGCCGCCAAATTTCGTTACATGAGCTTGCGTAAAAAGGCCACCGCTTTACCCAAGAGCCTGACGTGACTTATTGACGACTTACGACTGATGACTTTTTAAAATTATTTGAATTTGATTTAAAATTTGATGCAAATTTCTACTTGACTAATGGCTAAATACTAACGTGAAGGCCAAAACTTAAAGAAAGAAGAAAACATAACAAGTTCAACATTACTGTTGTCCGTTTAGTTACTAGTCCTATAGGAACATTTTTTCGGGATAGAAACCATCCTTTTTTATCCATATTGCTCTCTATTTGCAAAAGAAACCATTTGCCTTCCTGAAATGCATCTCGTAAAAGGCGAGCATAGGCATACCGTTACTAACACTGACATCTGACTAGGTGGTAGAGTTTCGCACCAACTCGTCTGGATGTCTAGTCCTGCCGCCATAACGTCAATGCTTGCCATTGACGTGCTTCGATTTGGAGGATAAGGTAACCGGTAAACTTACTTTTGATCGATTCCTGACATCCCGGTCATTAGATTAGCAACGGTGTCTCTTTGCGGCGAGAATTTTTGCCTTCCAATATCATAATAAAATATTTCATTAATAAAAATAAAAAATGAATAAACATCATTTGACAATTTATCAAATTGTAACCAAGCTCAAAAGCAAATTATAGTATTAAACAATACTAATTTATAGAAATAATTAAATACTAGTAGGTAAAAAAATAATCACCCAGACACGGAAATATCTATATCGTTCATCACATAAATGCTTCCCCCATAAGAAAATCGAACTCTAGCCTCGCGGTTGGTCGGTGGAGCTAGACGACTGCGCTAACCTTCGGCCAACGAGGCGGTCATTTAACTGTAAGTAGTTTATTTAATTTAATTTAATTTAATTTAGTTTTGAATCCGACATACAATGCGAATGTAAGTACCCGGGGAGACCTAGGATATTACTTAATACAATATAGTAAAGAAAATAAAACAAACATTTCGACGCTCACTATTATTTATTAATGTAACAAGTTTTTTTACAAATAAAATATATTTTTGAGATCAGCTTTTGTTTATAAAGACTTTTCTCAGCAGTAGACGTGAAAGTACTTTAAGATATATTAAATAAGCCCAAACACAATAGGATTAGATCTGGACTCTTACCATCAGGACCCCCCATGTGCTTACGTAACTCCGGTTTTTGGGGAAGTTTTATAGTGCTTTTTTCTAGGTCTTATATGCTTTTGTTTTTTTATCGTTAAAACTAAGCGAGACCTGACAAAAATTGTGTTTATCCATATTGTTTGGTTGCCTAAAACTGAAAAAATCATTTATTTTAATATTATAAAGAGGAAATGTTTGATTTTTTGTTTGTTTGTTTGAAATGAATAGGCTCCGAAACTACTGGACCGATTTCAAAAAATCTTTTGCCTTTAGACCCCTGAGTGACAAAGGCTTTGTTTCGTCAAAATCGGTGCAGTAAAAGCCAAGTAACGCAGGCGAAGATGCGTGAAACTGCTAGTCCTCAATAAACAGCAATTATATTCTCCACTTCACTCAAATCGCTTGGCTGTATCTGTATCTCAAATCTTGGGGTGCTTTTAACCGTTGTGTTTGTGTGAAAATGGTACTGAATGTCGAGGAAGCCAGACAGGACTGCAAGGACCGTGAGATTTGGAGTTTGATACTCTTTGCCAACTTCTTATGAGACTTGGCGATAAGATATGTATGTATAAACATGAATTTTGGGACGAAAGTTAGTTAGAAATGAAGTAATAGTGGTCGAGTGGCTAGCGTACACGCCTAATAATCATAATATGTTATAAATCTTAATAATAACTTTGTATAATTTTAAAGATATTTGCACACCATAATGTGGTAGAATGTTAGTATTAACAAATATCTTTTGTTACAGCTTTTAACACACATTTTTGGCAAATAAATAATTTTATTTTTCAAATAGGTGATTAAACTAGTTATAAATATAAATAATTGACTTAAAAGTTAAAGTGTAATTAAATAATATTTTTTTTATTCACATTAAAATATTTGCACACCAAAATATGGTAGAATATGTTGATATACTTAAATATTTTTGTAACATCTCATTTACACACATATTCCGCAAATAAATAATTTTCTTTCTTTCTAATGACACCGATCAACCGCGAGGCTCGAGCTCGATTTCCGACGAAGGCAGGAATTTGTCGTCATCATCAGCTGGAGGACGTCCATTGCTGGACATAAGCCTCCCCCAAAGAGCAGCACAAGTCACGGTCACCAGCCGCTTGCATCCATCGGCTCCCCGCGACGTTGGAGGTCGTCCAACACTACATCCTCCGGTGCGGGGCTGCCACTCCAGAACCAGAAATTTGTGTGATGAACATTTAGATATGTATATTTAGGGGTCTGGATGTTTATTAAATATATTCTAGTATCTATTCAATATTTCTATATATTAGCATCGTTGTTGACCCATAAAACAAGTATACTTAGGGGTTAAATTCAACTTGTGTAACTTGTCTAGGGATATTTATTTTTAAAGGTATTAAAAAAAAGATTTTAATGTTTTTTTTTTGTATGATTACCACAATCTTAATGACCTCTGTAACATTATCTCGCTTTGTAGAATTGCATATTTTTGTTACTTGGATTTTGAAAATCTCTGCACGGCGTGAAGATATGTATGTATATTCGTAACAAATACAAACACAAATACCACTATAAAAACGTTGTTAAAACATGTTACGGTTTGTAATACTTAGAGCCGCTATAAATTGGATGTGTCATGTCGAATCATTGTCGTTGTCGACGTTCGCCGTTATCGAGTAAATCAGTTTCGACAGCTAATGATGTTAATTTGATGGATTTATGATCCAAAATATGATGAGTTCATAAACTTGTTGAATGCTTATTTTTTCAGTGTGTAAATTTTACGTTCAAATTTTAAAATGTAGTTTTGAGTGATATATTAGTGCTTTTGTCACCGTATCCAAAAAAGGAGGAAGTACTCAATTCGACTGTAAGTTTTTTGTATGTTTGTAAGGCGATTACTCGGCCAATAGAGAACCGATTTTGTTAGTCCTTCTTAACAAATATAGGTCATGATTCCAAAGTTGTCCCATACCTCAAGATAAGTGAAAAATGTGTGCACTAATGTAGGACACTTTGGCATTTTTCGAAAAAATAATGATCAAATAACGACATGTTACCCAATGAAATAATTGGAGTCGGGTTTTGCAGTTTTACTGTGCTTTAATATTTCAAAGTTAGTTACATAAAGAACATAATATTTCTTTTGACGTCATTATTAGTTTTTTTATTAGTTACTTTGCCCCTTTCTGGGGCCGGCTAAGGCAACTTTTAGACCTTGCTGCCATGTCTTCTGTATTAATTTAGCCATATCAGGGTCTTGAGTAAAGCTGTGGCTTCATTACTCAAGCTCACCTAGTGAGATTTGACGACAGCGAGGAAATACACGGTACACTAATTTCTTTATATCGCCTCTGTGGTCTAGCGGTTCAGTTATTAGACTTGACTGCATGAGGTCCCGGGTTCGAATCCCGGGTCGGGCAACAAAAAGAAAATTGGGTTTTTCCAATTTTCTAATAAAAAAAAACGTTGCTCGGGATAGGATATGTGCCCGGTTAGCGATAAGCTTGCCACCTATCACATTGTGGGACTTAGTATCTTCGGCTAGTCGTGGGTGCCCGCCCTGGTTGTAACTCTGGGATTTGGTGATATGGGCGTGAAGATAATTTCTTCATGATTATTTCATTTGTGCACTTTCACTGAACAAAATTAATCTAAATTAACTAATTTCACTCAATATAAACACAAAATTCAATTACGACCATCTTCTTTCACAATGGGGCCAAAACTCCGTCATTACTAGTTTTAGGGAATAGTTTTTAATCGCTTTTTTTTTAATTCGGTATTTTTTATACAGTTTTACTGCGTTTCATTATTTAGGTACGATGGCAATACCTTAGCCAACTTTAGGATGTTTTTGAGAAATAATCCATTAAAAATAAACTACTGTTCGCCACTATGCTCCATTTCCGCCACCGTGATGAATGTTTGGCAATGTTATTTTCCCATTCAGAGGTTAAGGTAGTCACAGCAAAATAAGGAACAGTCTCTATCACCAGGAAAACCGAGTGACCAATAGACATTTTCAGGATAAAAGTTTTTATATGAAATTCTTTATTCTGTCACAATTTTCAAACGTCTGGATAGAGTAAAACGTATGGTGTAATGCTGTCTATTGTTATAGGTTTGTTGTCTAATGACGATGTTTATTCCTTGACGGAACTATTACAATAATTTAAGGGTATTAAAACTGTATAAAAATTAATGTTATGATGTTAACAAAAGAATCTACTTGAACAAAAATTAAGTATTTTTCTCGAGACTTAATCATCTGATGCAGATTTGGAGGCAATGGGACCATTTTGAAATAAGAATCGGATGTCATATTAAGTGTTCATGAACACAGTACTCAAAGAGTATATATATACTATGTATTAAGAGGCGGGACTTCCATATATACATAGCAAACCCGAGTTTTGTATGAAGTTTAGCTTAAGTGACACAAGACACTTGACAGATAGGTATAACCCGTTTAATTTAAAAGCCAGTCTAAAGGCATTCAGATTTAAGGCAGCTAGTGTATGATTTAGGTGAATAAAAAACATATCAAACTTAATTCGTTTATTTTTTTATATAAATGTGGCGTCAAACTGACAGTAGATACTAGCGAATTTTTAACACACATACAAGTAGAGAGAGAGTATCGAGTGCCAAACCTCACGATGCTGGCAGACCTGCATGTCTTCCTCCATATTCATTACCCTTTTCATACAAACACAACATTCATACAAACGTTAAGTTAATAATGAATAAAAGTAATTTCCCCATGTTTTTAGGTGTTAGGAGAGCCTTATGATTGTTCGCTAACCTCTTACATAAAGAGTTGCAAAAACTATGTCGTATTCGTTGTTTTATTTTGTAAATAATTGTTGTTAATCTGCCAGTCCGATGTTCAAGAGTAGGTACCTAAAACGACATACAAGATTCTAATTTCCAATTTGCATGAAATCCAATTCATGTGTATAGAAATGATAGAGAATTCGATTAATATACATAAAAAGTCGAACATATAACCTCCTCCATTTTCAAAAGTCGGTTAAAATCATGTTTGTCCGCAGTCAACTTGTACATAACATGTAGTAGGTCTTTCTGATTCGCTTTGCAATCCCGTACAAAAATTACATTCAGAGCACTCGGGTTTTTGTTTTAATTAAGAAGTTTGTTTGACTTTTACATAAGTAATACGTAGCTAATAAACATGTCTCGTTAATAATTAACATAAGTCACAACGAGTATAAACCAAAATGGATGTGTCATGTCGAATCATTGTGACTGTCGAGATTCAGTCCGTTATCGAGTGATCGATATCGACAGTAATGGATGTTAATGTGATGGGTTTATGATCCAAATCCAAAATATTGTAATCAGACACTTCTATAATGTTTAGTTTAGTTAGATACGTCGTTTTGGATTAACACGTTATAATAGAACTTCGATAAGGAAATTAGTCACAACGCGTAATTTTCCGACGTTTTCGCGTTTTTTTATGATATTGGAAGGCAAACAAGCAGTCGGATTTCCTGGTGGTAAAAAATTGACGCCACCTAGAGACACCAAAAGTGTCATTGGTGCGCTGCTAACCTGAGGCCGGGATGTTAGCCTCCGAGTAAAACTAAGTTTACCGGCTACTTTATCCTCCGAATCGAAAGATGTCAACGGCAAGCACTGACGTTATACTGGCGGCAGGAATAGGTAACGCGGTGATACCAATCCGGGAGAGTCGCTGCAAAACTCAGTCAGATGTCACGGTCCTAGTACGGTAAGCCTATGCTCGCCTTTTACGAGCTGCCTGGCAGGAAGACAGATGGTTTATTCTTCAAAGGAGCCCGGACCAACACAGTGAATATTACACACAGGGAATATAAGGTTATCGGGCTTGTGAAAACCCCATCGCTTGCTAGCAGCAATGCCAGCGTAGTCAGGCATAAATGATGGTAGAATGTTGCACAGTATCTCTCCCGGATTATTACTCGTAATACCGCTTTATTGCTGCCACCATAGCAACAGAGCTCGCAACTTTCGTATTCTGTACTGAAGGGTAGGGTAGCCGGGAGATTTGGTTCTTGGTTCCTTTGCAGAACAGACTATCTGCCTTCATGCCAGGCTGCTCGTAAAAGGCGAGCATCAGCTTACCGTCACTAACACCGTGACATCTGACTATGTTTTAGAGTTTCGCAGCGACTCGCCCGGATTGGTACCATAGCTTTACCTTTTCCTGTCACCATAACATCAATGCTTGCCGTTGATGTGTTCCGGTTTGGAGGATAAACTTATTTTTGCTCGAGGCCTAACATCCCAGCCTCAAGCTGGCAACGCACCATTACTACCTTTGGTGTCTCTAGGCGGCGTAAATTTCTAATAATCAGGAAATCCGTCTGCTTGTTTGCCTTCCAGTATCATAAAAAATAGTAAACAACACGTCGCCTAAAATTCTGCCTTTGAAGACTGTGTTGCACCACTTGCATATAGTGTGATTAAGCCAGTTATCTGTTACCATCAGAAGAGACTATTCTATAAAAAATATAATTTAGCACACCACTATTCATGACATTTCTAACATAATGTTTCAAATTGTTAGAAATGTTAAAAAGCGGTAGTTCCGTTAAATTTATGAGTTTTGTTGAAATATAACAGTAAGATGGTATAATGGCGGGTTTGACATGTATTGTATCTTATACGTCTCCAACAATGGAGCCGTGAGATTTTCTCACATGATATGACGTTCGGACTGCAGTAGAGTCGGTATAGTTGTTTCTATAACAGTTCATTTATTTGTAAGTATCGCTAACTTGTTTCTAGCTGCCAAATATAATATTTTTTGTAAGTAACACCTTTGTAATCTTTCAAAACCACCTCAAGTCTGAAACACGTTTATGTAATACTAGCGGCTCGCCCCGGCTTAAATATACATGTAAACTCTCCTCTTCAAATACTTTATCTATTAAAAAAACTGCATCAAAATCTGTTAAATACCTACAGCCTTGTGTTGCGTCAAAACGGGATAGGCCTATCAGCGTTTAGTAACATAGTTACATCTGCTCATTTAAATTTTTGAAGTTATACTTCTTTTGGCGCGATTGGGAAATTTTTACGATGCGCGCGCACACTTACAGATAAATGTGATAGTCTGAAGTCAGTTGCTACCGACAGAAAAAAACAACTCCCTGAAGTTAGTTGCGAACCTTTTTATTTGGTATTTTTGGATTGTTACGCCACAGAAGTTTAACTTCTTACGTGCGTACATGAGTACACACACTCTTTTTTTTCTAAAGCGTCCTAGCTAGCAAACAAGTAGCTTTCTTGGTCCATTTTTGTTTCTTATATATAGAAATGATTTACCTCATTACGTAAGGGATACCCACGATATTGTATTGTTCACGGATGACACTTCACTTATATTTAAATTGAAAAGACAATTAGGTAAGTATGAAGAAGTGAACAATGCGATATCAAAATTGTACATTGGTTCACAGATAACAATCTTCTTTTAAATGGTAATAAAACGAAGTGTATTAGATTTTCCGTGCCTAATGTTAGGCTAGAAGATACCAAAGTACAACTAAATGGATCTAAACTTGATCTGGTCGAATCTACTGTCTTTTAGGTATATAAATGATAATAAATTGCAATGGTGCCCTCATATTCAGAAACTGGGAAATAGGCTTAGTTCAGCAGCGTTTGCAGTTAAAAAAATAAGAACAATAGCGGATGTCGAAACGGCGTGCTAGACACTACCTCGTGTGCACAGCGGATCTGCTCGGGGTATGGTAGGTGTCTGTTTCAACTATGCACATGAGAACTCTGTAGGCCCTACTATAAAACATCAATAACTGTGCTGGATTTAGAATACTAGGGATGATGTCTCTTTTTTTCTCTCTCTGTTGTCTGCTACGTCACGAAGTAAAGTATAATATTGCAATTGCAATATCCTTTATTACTGACTTATTCGAAAAGAATATAAAAGAATTGTCACGTAGTTATCTCGTATAAGGTGACTAAGTAGAGTCTAAAAAACCAGATTGTCGAAATTTATACCAACTTCAAACTTATGCGTGTTGCCATAAGAACAACTCCCTTATCGTGTTCCAGTTTAGAATGTATTGAAGTTGGGAAAGTCAAAAGAATTAGGCTCAAAATGTTTTCACATAATTGTAGTTTTTGCGGTCAATTGTCGACGTGCATTTGTTAGATAGTTTTTTTAGATAGTTTCCTGATGTAAGAAGTGTACGTCTCCTATTGACTCCTTAGTGTATCTAGCGCAAGTGTAGTTTACCAGCTACCCTAAATAATGACCACACAAGTCGTTTGAATATTTTGCCGTCTAGTTATGGTCATCCTTCGAGTAAAGAAAAATGGCACTCGCTTTTTCCTCGTGTTGGTCTGGGTCCTCTGTGCAGGATAGACCATCTGCCTCTTTACAAGGCGGCTCGTAAGAGGCAAGCATAGATTAAATTGGTCATTTCTAACATAATGACTGGTGGTAAAATGTTTGAAGTATTGCAGCAGTGATAACCGTCTTACTTATTCTGTCATTATGAAATGCCTCTCTGGTCGCTTCTGTATTCTACCGGTCCAGGTGTTGGACTTGACTTCATGAGCTTCCGGGTTCGATTCGGGGGCCAGGCAACAAAAGGAAAATAAGTTTTCTCCAATTTTCTAACAAAAAAAATGTTGCTCCAGTTTGATTATGTGCACAGTTGGCGATAGGCTTGCCACCTATCACATTGTGGGACTTAATGTATTCGGCTAGTCGTGGGTGCCCTGGTTGTAATTTTGCCTATCTCTTTGGGGATATGGGAATGTCCTGTTCTGGTTTGGAGAGTATCGTAGGTGGTAATGTTGCACAATAGACCTAACACTCCAGCGGTGCATCTCCAGTATCTATAGCTTCACGGTGGCCTTTGTTACCAGGAGAGTCGTAAGCTTTTGCTTGTCCTATTGCATAAATTATCGCTTGGTAGGAAAGCATTTGACCTGTCTTCAATGGATCCCAAACTACAAAAGGGTTTAATTATTTTTATTTTTATTCATTATTATATTTTGACTGCTTTGCTGGTCAAGTTCCCGATGGGTGCAGACATTTGTGTGTTGAACATTTAAATGTCTGCATTTCCGAGTTTGGGTTTTTATTAAACTTATTCTGGCATCTATTTAACTATTTCTATGTATTAGAATCGTTGACTAATACCCATAACACAAGCACAAAATTTGTTTACGTTGGGGTTAGATTTAATTTGTGTAACGTGTCCTGGGATATTTATTATTATTATTTTAATAAAAATCTTTACGACTTCGTACAAAACACCGAACCTGTTACCTTATGTTGCTACATGAAAGACGATTTACCATATAACGGAAGTCGTCGAGTTAAGTTGTGAGATCTAATGACATCATGTCGATGATATATCGATCTCAAGCGGATTCCGAAGACATATATGAATACAAAGAAGACATAACTTTTGCACTTTTGTTTTATATTTTATGTAATATCTGTTGGGGACATTTAAAAGTTAACAATCATAATGATATCACATTATACTAAAAATATTTTGTAAGTAAGAACATAAGATATTTTAAATTACCTTGTCCTTCTACAAGTTAACTGGATATATCAAAATAATAAAAAATATTTACTAGAATTTGTTACTTAATTTAAATTATATTTAAACAAAATTGTTTTATTGATAATTATATCTAATAAATTTGATATTTACCTACAATGTTTGAATGGAAAATGTTAGAAATTATATTATTTAGTTAGAATAGTATTATTTCTCACATATAATTCAATTTCATTTCACATATGTAAAATTAAGTATCAACAAATAAATTTACTATAACTGGAGATTCATAATTGCTCGGGCTACTTCGCAGTCCTCGAATTACTTCTTTCAGCATTAAAAAAGCTGCGTTCTGATTGGGATTTGGGCTGCTTCGGGGATTTTAAGTTTCGAATCTAAAAAGTTTATATATACCGCGCGTTTTTCTGGTCTCATTGCGATTTTCATTCCAACTTACAGCTTCGGAGGGACGTCGACTAACTTTTTGACAAGTCCACTTTTCCAGGATTTTTGATTTTTCTGGCCGGTTTGGACGCTCCCTTGTTCTGATGACACCACGACTGTCACTCTAGCTTTACGCCTAGTGGGAGAAGAATTCGGTATAAGTCAGCCAGTCAGTTTAAGTGGTAATTAAAATCTTGAGTTTATATTTTATTTATACATATTCACTTACAATAAAATAGATTAATATAAAGAACTTATTTTTTAATTTAGAGATTATAACAAAAATAAATAAAATCTAGTGTATCAAGCATTGTAAATATAATTTATATCGTAAGATGAGAAAACACAATTTAAAGATTACGGTGAAATTATAATCTAAAAATATTTTATTCTGTTTCAAAAACAAGTTTAATTTATTTGAACATGTAATAAACTTAACAGTAATAATTGCTTATTACAAAACTTACTTCTTTCCTATGTCTATGACTTTCTGTATAATTTTGTAAATCTGATTTATTTTTAATAAAACTGTAATTTTTTTTCCCAAAAACGAACCATTCTTATCAAACATGCTTTTGCAGTAATTTATATCATATTTTTAATCTTTCAACAAAAAAATCACTTTAGGTACGAATATACCCTAACCAATTTTAATCTACGAATAATCTCTTTATAACAGTTGCTTAACACGAGCTTAGTTAAAACTTCAAAACCGAACCGAAATTAACAACAGTTTAATATTAGTCCCGTAAACCCAACTCGTGTTAAACAACTGTTATAAAGAGATAAATCGCAGATTATAATTGATTGGTGTTTCGGAAACTGATTATGAGTTTCACAATTATGTAATTTTATATACATACCTTAAGTTTATTAACACTTTCTTAACGAAAACCCGTTCGTTGGAATTGTTATTTTTTAAAATTTTGAATTATTTAGTTTATTACCTAGTTTAGTGTAACGACAACGTATTTGCAATTTCCCTAATTCATCCTGATTTTACCACGTTCTTTGGCTCCATATAGCCTATTTGTGGCCATTTTTACTTTTTAAATGACAGCGAACAAGCACATAGGTCTTCTGATTGTCTAACCGTGGCCCATAGACATCATAAGCGTTGTAGGCGATCGCAACGCTGTCCTATGGTTAGTGTGTTAGGCTAATCATACAAGTCTACTGGCTACCTTGCCGAAGGGGTACATGACTTATACCCGGTTCCTATATTCAAGAAACGAGTCGTTTTGATTACGGATGGTAGTTGTTTGTACCAATAGTAAAATAACTAACTACATTTACTCGTTTTTGGTAGGTAACTCTGAATTTTTTTTTAAAATATGAGTAGCACTTCGTTACTTTTTGCGAACTACGAATAGTTAAACTTTTAGATTACATTTCGGTGATTATAAAAACCGGTCATTAGCCGTTATGGCACCACGAATAAGTAAGGTGAAGGATCCTTACCCCAACAGGTTGCTGCATATCACTCTTCCTTAAGTGGTCTTAATAATGACCCATTTTTCTATTGCTTACCACTCATAAGCTGTCTGGAAGAAAGGCTGATGGTCGATTTTACACGGAGATCCGTAACAATATGGATTAATTGGAACCTCAGTTTGGTGTTAAAGAAAGAGTATATTCTACAATTATTCTACTTGTTTGATTTCCAATGTCATCACTATAGGGTCAGGTCGTGTTCAATGCTAGAATGTAGGATAGTTTCAATTTGCATTTGTTGTCTAGATTCATCACATAGCAATGCAACGGTATCAGGATTTATAAAGACCTTATTCGGAATCATGATACCCGACTGTTTGTTTGCTGTTGTTTTTATGTTATTTCTTTGGTTCGGAGGATAAGGTAGCCGGTAAACTTACTTTTACTTGAGGAATACAATCCAGGGCCCAGGATGGCAACGCACCATTACCACCTCTGGTGTCTAAGTGAATTTGTTACCATCAGGAAATCCGTCGGCTTGTTTGCCTTTCAATATTATAGAAAACATTAAAATCTAAAAAAGAGGTACGCCATGTCTATTTCGATTATTTAAAAGTCTGGCAACACCATGGAATGTGTCAGGTGGCGTGTGCCGTAGTGATATATGGAGGGGCCGCCATTATCAGGGTATGTCGAGAATGCGTAGCTCATATTATAATGATGATATATGGTTTACTCACAGTTTGTATTCGGAAGCTGCTGGACACAATCGATTTTACACAAAGTGGAATGTGACAATTCCAGCTGCTATGTTGTAAGACAAATCTTCCATATCTTGCAGCTCACTTATCTGTTGGAGTTTATTCAAAATGTTTAAGAAGCAAGCGTTTTATGTAAATAAGTTCATTTATTGCAGTTGTGTTCATACTCGATTTGATTTATATTGGAAGTTAGAATATATCATTTTAAATACTGTTGAATGCAATACTAGAAAATCATTCATATTTAGTTAATAATAAACAATAAGTTATTTTATTGGATTCATTGATTTTTTTTGGAACCGAATGTTAATAATCTGTGTTTAAGATTACCTTAAATGACTTAAAGGGTCCCAGTTTGCATGAAGTCGATGTCATACACATAGTGTATGCCTTTTGATCCTGCCGTGTAACTTAATTTTTATTAGCAAAAGTGAAGTTACACAACAGATTAGGGGGCGCGTACCTAAGTTTTATTCTTTTTGCCAAATAATAAATTAGTAAAAAATCCATGGTAATCTGCTTGACACGCTCGAGATCAAAATCATACTAGCAGCGATCGGTCGCCCGCGACGGGTGCCCGCTTGCGGATTCGTGGCCCGCGGCGGTCTTCCGAAGC
>NJDC01000551.1:314078-334502 GCA_002245475.1 Calephelis virginiensis | reverse complement strand
ATATGTATTACATAGGCGAGGTTTGGAAACGGTAGTAGCTTACAGTAGATAGGGTTAAATTTAATTATAGTTTTAATACTATAGAATATGGTATATATAGGTATGTGTATATGTTTATACTATAGAATAATTTTAGCTCTTGGATTATTAAGTTTTTTAGTACAAATCACCAATTTAAAACAACTTTTGAAATAAAGCATTGGTTATTGTAATTTAAATTTTTAGCTTTTTAATCATTCAAATCATGGAATTCCCTGCCTGTGGAAGTTTGAGACAGCTCTTCTTTACTTACTTTTAAAAAAAGATTGAAGGAAAGTTTTCGTTGACACGATAACAAATTTTCAATAATGATGAATGTACCTTTTTATTTTTTATCATCAATATCACATTTATGTTTTATGTGCTATAAGTATATACGTTCCATTTAATATTAACATTTTTATTTTTTAGATTGGCTAAAAAAATTTGTGGTTACTGGTTAGATATATACTCGCCTTTTTTGAATTTTTACTTCCCCTGTTTTTGGTATAGTTTTGCGTTTTGTATGTAATAAATTATTAAATAAACAAATTGTGAACATAAAAATTGTTAACATAATTTTCAGCAAAGCTCGAAATAAGATAAAACGTTCTCAGAAGCGTACATTGACTGCTCGCGTACAGCATTAATACTGTCCCACGGCGGATCACGTACTTTAATCTGCGGATCTCATCTCTAGACGTCCACTGCCGTAATATTGTATTAATTAATTTATTTGAAATTGCACATGACTGTACTATTTTTTTAATAAACTATTTCTTCTTCATTTATGCGACAACCAGGCATTATTATACATATGTTACATAACAATAAAGAAATTTTTGGACAAGTTATAAAAATTGATCTAACTCTAAAGTAAGCAAGTTATGTGATTGTGTTATGGATGGCTGTAAATATTGTCATTGTAAAAAATTGAAAATAAAAATTAAAAATAAAAAGTAAAAATTGGCCATTAAATTAAAAAAAAAAATTGCAGATGTATTATATCAGCTGCCCTTTTATAACTCCCCGTGGCTTTGTCCTTTGTTTCTTTATTCTCTCTGTTTTTGTTGGTAGAGCACCCCATCGACTAGCACATTAGGCCTAACATCTCTGACACAGGATAATAACATTTCTATTTTCTGCCAAATTTGTGGTGTCTACAAACCACGTCATTTTCGATCAGGAGAGTCCTGTGCTTGTTCGCTCTTTTTAACTTGAAAAAAAATCATGCCCATATCAATAGGCAAAGGGCACCCACGACTGGATAAGACACTTATCCGGGCGTCGTTATTTTTACAACAAAATTAAAAAAAAAACATATTTTCTCTATGTTGCCTGACTCGAAGATCGAACCCGGGACCTCATAATTTTAATCCGACACTGGAGCGCTAAACGGAGAGGCGATATTTTAAAAATTTTTGATTCGTTTTCAAATTATCATTTGATATTATTACTTAAAGTAGGACGAAATATATTTTTTAACACCTTTTTTAATGTTATATCTTGAACTTGCAATATTATTATCTGGTTCATTTAGAATTTCACCATGAATTTCATTACATTTAGACGTGTATGTCCGTTTGTAGAGTCACAGTTTCGGAGGCCTAGTTTTTTTATTCTCCCTTATGATATTGAAGGCAAACAAGCAGACAGATTTCCTGAAGCTAAGAAATTCACGCTACCTAGAGACACCAAAGGTGGTAACGGTGCGTTGCCAACCTGAGACCGGAAAGGCATAGAGCAAAAGTAAGTTTACCGGCTACCTTGCTCTTCGAAAAGGAACAGGTCAACAGCAAGCATTGATATTATGGCGGCAAGAAGTACCAATCCGGACGAGTCGCTGCGAAACTCGACAACCTAGATCCTACCAGGTGGTGGACAGTCACGGTATTAGTGACGGTAAACCTATGCTCGCCTTTTTTATTTCCTACTCGTGTCACGGTATTAGTAACGGTAAGCCTGTGCTCGCCTTTTATCAAATCTGAAAATAAATATTTTTTATTTTTTTGTCCATAAAATAATGCAACTATTTTCAATCATTCACACACATACAACCCATCATACTCATTAAGCGAGAATACTATCATAAAGTTATTTTCCATCAGCTATTGACAGCTGTAAGCGAGATTGATTGGGTTCGATGTTTGATACATTAAGGTGTTACCCTGACGGTTATCAAACGCTATTATTTGATAAAGGAATCTCGCTACTTCATCTCTAAAGTGTAGACAGATTCCTTCAGCGATTGGCTAAGCTCTCGCCATAGCTAGGGCTGGCTCTAAGTTGTTTTAGTTATTTTATGTGTAAGAAAAAGTTTGTTCTGAGTTTGACATGTCTGTTAATCCCTAACGGAAAAAGTTTGTTATAAGTTTGACATGTCTGTTAATCCCTAACAGAAAAAGTTTGTTAAAAGTTTGTCATGTCTGTGTGTTGGCAACTTATCATTAAATGGATGGACTGATTTCAATGAGTAAGTTTTTGTTTGAAAATTGGCTTAATTGAGATGGATCTTAGCTACTTAATCTTAGGATAACGTCTATTTAATTTTCAGAATTAAACTGCGAAACGCATTTTTACCAACTTTTTGTAGTTATCTCAATCTTACTATCATTAGTCAATATTTAGTTGAACTTTTATAGCGTCAATTTTTTTGTTGCATTTACTTTTTACGAAAAGTCACTGATTATTAATTAATTTGGATTAAATCTATGGTTCAGAAGGATGCAAACTAATAAACTTACCTTTATTTGAGGAGCACCATCCCGGTGTCAGGTTGGCAACTCATCATTACCACCTTTGATGTATCTAGGCGACATGAATTTCTTATCATCAGGAAATTCGTCTGATCTCAAATTTTATAAAAAAATGAACGCAAGCGTTTAAAAACTAAGTGACAACCCTAATTCAAACAAACGATTACCCATCATGGCGACTGCGTAAATGACATTCTTGAAGGTGTTTTTTGGTCCGTCGCGGAGCGGAACGGATGCTAGGCATTTCCATCTGTAACATCGTGGCCCGTTCTGTGAAGAAACTAATGAACTCTCCGGATGGTCTGAATGGACGTCCATCGTGGAATACAGTTTACGTGAATGCCAGACATTTCTGTCTTTTATTTTAAAACGACTTCCTAAAAAAGACGAGGTTCTTAATTTTTTTTTTATGTCAAAAGATATAAGGCATGGGAAACTCCAATGGTAAGAGTTGCCTATAGATGCCTATTTCAAGGCTCATATTAGAGCCAGTAGGATAACTCTTGAATTTCGATTTCATGCAAATTCGAAATTGGAGTCGGATTTGTCATTATAGGTACTTTCGTGAACAATACTAGCGAATAGCTAACTTTTAGTTAATAATGGACAGTAAATTATTTAAGGGATTTCTTGTTTTTTTTTGGAACCAAACGTTGATCTCTTTGTAGTGTGTTTAAGATTACTTAAAACGACATTGCAATTTCCAATTTGAAAAAAATGGAGATTCAAGAGTAACTCTACAGGTCTTCTTAGGTCGCAAGAACAACTCTTGAGTTTTGGCGCCATCGAGAGAAAAGACGGTCGAAGTTTTTTCATAACTATTGAATTTCGTGTTTATATTGAGTGTAGTCAATTTTGGTAGCATTTTGTACAATTTTGTCCAGTGAAAGTGCACAAATGAAACAATCATGAAGAAATTGGCGTATCGTGTATTTCCCCTTTGCCACCAAATCTCACTATATGAGCTTGAGTAATGAGGCCACCGCTTTACTCAAGACCCGATATGACTTTTATTGACGACTTGTGACTAATTTTGAGTAATTGAAACCCGATTTTGGTAAATCGGTTAACTTGATGCAAGTTTCTACTTGACTAATGGCAAAATGCTAACGCAAATGCCAAATAATTAAGAAAGAAAGAAAAAAGTACAACTCTATTGGCTGCCTTAACTTCAATGGACAATGGCGAGCTGTGACGGAATAATATGCCTATATTATAAGCAGGAATTTCCGGAATACAATTTTGACAATTGTATTTAGTTTGAAATCCCAATGTAAATCTCATTTATCTGTAATAAGGATCCAAAACCTGGTTTTTAAACTACATTTAATTAATAGTTCATATTTTTTGTTATTTAGATATTTATTTTTGTTGTTATTCTTATTAACATAATAACTAAATAAAAGTTGTTTTTAACTTTTAAAGCAATGAAATTGTATGATATTTAAACAAAAATTGTGATTTGTAACATATTACCGTAATGTATTACCGTAATGTATATCTTTTGATATTTAATTATTTAGTTAGCTTTATTTTGTAACTAGATTAGATACTTAGTTGTTACTTATTTTATGTATTAATGTATTGTATTTTCTTTCTTTTTTTAATGTTGTTATTTTTCCTTATTTGTATATTTCTTTTTCTGAATGCTGGTTGTTTGAAAGAAATCGCTTATTAGCGATAAAACCGCCATTTGTAGAAATAATCTACTTGCTGTTGTAATAGTTGTAGTACTTTTAATATGTTTTTGTTGTACAATAAAGAGTTTTATTATTGTTATTATGTATGTTTCTACTTTTATTTACATGTAGGTACACATATTTTTTTAAATTTTTGTTCACAGAATTTACTTGGTTTTGTAACAAAAAAAATGTTTGAATTTTATTGTACAAAATATTAATATAATACAAAAGGGGAAACAAATCCTTTTGGTATTCTTTACCAGTCAAGTGAAAAAATTACAAAAGTAGGCATTAAAGAAAGTCTAAAACTAAGTAAGTAAACATACTTCCCCCGTGTCGGTCCGGGCTCTTTTGCAGAATAGACTATATGTCTTTCTGCCAGGAAGATCGTAAAAGGCGAGCTTAGACTTATCGTCACTAACAACGTGACACCTATAAGGTGGTAGAGTTTCGCAGCGATTAGGCCGGATAGGTACCACCACCTCAACTTACTTTTGCTCGAGGCCTAACATCCCAACCTCAAGTTTGCAACGCACCTTTACCACCTTTGGTGTCTCTAAGCGGTGTGAATTTCTTACCATCAGGAGATCCGCCTGCTTGTTTGTCTTCCAATACCATAAAAAAATTGATTGAAGACTATTCACTAGAGCTAGAATAAAGTAATTTCCGAGTATGCATCATAGCATGTAAAAATAGTTTATAATTAAATGAAAGGCAAACAAGCAGTCAGATTTCCTAATAGTAAGAAATTCACGCCGCCTAGAGACACCAAAGGTGGTAATGGTGCGTTGCTAACATGAGGCCGGGATGTTAAGCATCGAGCAAAGACAAGCATTGGATGTTATGGTGGCAGGATTAGGTAAGGCGGTGGTATCAATCCAGTTAAGTCGCCGCAAAAAACTCTACCACCTAGAAGGATGTCACGGTGTTAGTGACGGTAAGCCTATGCTCGCCTTTTACGAGCTGCCTGGCAGGAAGGCAGATGGTCTGTTCTGAACAGGAGCCCGGACCAACACGGGGAAAATACCGAAATAAGAGTTATGTCTAGAAAAATAAAACTAAAGACTTATCATGAAGAATGCATACCTAAATGACTTGAGATGGTGTTTTTAAGTTCGTTGCAGAGTGGAACTGATGGAAGGTTTCCACCTTCAACACCAAGGCTCGTTCTGTATTGACTTTTTTTAATTATCATTTTTCAACATTTCCTGAGAGTCAATATTTGTAATTTTGCATTATATCTTTATTTCCTAACTGTAGGAATTTTATCCCGATATTTAAATGGGTTCCCGCAGGAGTGCAGACTTTAATAAACAGGCGTATTCGCGGGCAAGAGCTAGTTTATTATAATAAACACAGTTATTAGATTTAGAATTTGTAGTTCATCTTTCGAGACTACAATAAACCTATTAGTTTTTAAAGTGAGAAATTCTGTTATTACAAGCTCATATTTTCAATATAAGTGCATCGACCGGATAAATTTTATCTTTTACGGCACGTTTGTCGGTTAAGAGCTATCGGCACGGAAAATGGATTCGAAATTTAATCCGATTTGAAGCGATTCGAAACGCCATTTTTGTGCTCGTTTCGTTAGTTTCCAGATCTTTGTTTCAATTTAATTGATAAATATTATAAAGGGACGTCCATGCATTACGTGAGAGACTTAAAGGGGAGGTAATCACAAAAAAATAAGCTGGTTCTACTTTAGGAAAAGTACCCTCCAACAACCGACTTTACCTAATAGTTTAGATTTTTTCACAAGAAACATTAAAATTGGGAGAAAATTGTATTGAATTAGTATAAGATTTGGCGAAATCGTGCACAATAGTGGTATTTATGCTAAGAACCAAATAAGTTTATTTAAAGTGTATGCTACCTTTTTGCAACAAAACAATAAGAAAAGAAATGGATTTTTTAAAAATCATGTCAAATTAGTACAGATATTACTCAACATTTTCCGGGGAATAAATTAAAAGTCTGTGTGAAAGTCAAGCACGTACTAATCTGACAGCACTAAACATATTTTGTTTCTTTCTATTACTTTCGTTGAAAGAAGATACTCGTAACAAATATTTAAAATGTTTAGTGAGTGCGCAACTAAATTACTTCCAATATTTAGCGAGATTTTACAAACTGCGCACAAATTATTGTGATTCTAGTCTACTCTCTCAGCAACCTTCAATTGTAGTTTTATACAGACATATATTAGGCAAATTAAAAAGGGCAAAATAAATTCGGCGTTTGCTTATTTTAACATAAATTTAATGCGCTATAGTCTTTTAATACATGATTTGAGAAATCCAACTTGAAGCCTCCAAGGGTTGCGTCTTATACGATTACTCAATAAAAAGTTTGGAAATGCCTAAAAATGTCTCACGTAACTAAGGGATCCCCTTTAATTGTAATTAACTGAAAGGATCGTTAGTTCTAAGGTTTGATGCTTTTATTGAAGTTAGAAAGTGTAACGTTTAATCTTCGTTTTATTTGGGTTCCGTTATACGAAAATGTAATTATTTTTCTCATAATTACCGTGTTACTAGAAAAAAACTTTAAAGCTCGTTGAACGCACGTTTTGCTAATATAAAAAATTAAATTTGCTGTTGAACGCTTGTTTAATTAAACTGTGTCTAAAATTGAATTTTCATCCTATGAAATGTTGACACGTCATCTGTTGTACCATGTCATAGGTGGGATGTCAAGTTAAGTGTTTAACTAAACAGGCTTTTAAATATTTTTTTTCTGGTAAGCCGGTTACGATTTTAGCTTTGCCTATGTTTTTTTTATTAAAATTCGCAGATGGGTAAAAAGTATCTTCACGCCCATATCCCTGTATAAGTAGGCAAAGTCACAACCAAGGCACCCACGACTAGCCGAAGACATAAAGTTCCACAACGCGATAGGTGGTAAGCCTATCGCCAATCGGACACATATTCAATTCTGGGCATCGTTATTTTACTAAAAAGTTTAAAATACACATTTTTCTAGTTTTTAATTGCTCAACCCGGGATTTGGATTTGAATCAAACCCGGGACCTCAAGAAGTCAAGTCCAGCGCCGGATCGCTTGCCCACAGAGGTGATATAAACGTATAAGCGCCTATTCACAATTCAAGAGTAACTTATGTGAAAGTGTACAGACATGCAACTTCACCAAAAGCCGACGATGAGAGTTTTGAACATGAAATTGATTAGAAAATAAGTTCAAAAATGTACATATTCAAAGATCGAAGACTGAAGTCAAATATAAATTTGTAATCTCCCCTCCCTTCAACAAATTAATTGTATTACAGGAAGCTTTAGAAGGATAATAAAAACAAATTTTATTACAAAGCTAGTAAAATGTCACGAACATTAACTTTTTGTACTTCATTTGTCTTAATTATGTTTTCATGATAACCCTCATTTAATTTTTTAACTTAATTAACGTAACGTATAAGAATGATTTCTATTAATATTAGCTAACAAGTTTTTTTATATTTTTATAGTAACTTTTCCACAGCGTTGGGGGCAAACAAAGAGATTTAGTTTTAGTAACAAACACTTTTAGCATAATGCTTAAGATGCTAATGTTGTCAACTGTCACACTATAAAGACGAGAATTGACGTTCCAGTCAGAGGAACATTTAGAACTGTGGTAGAAATCTATTAAAAAAGGAAGTAAGTAATTTACAATAATGATTTTAGTGGATTTTAGCATATTATAAGCTTTATAAACATCTAAATACAAGAATACTCGGTGATACTCCTCACACGAATCTCTCAACAAAATATATAATTTTCTATAAATTTTAAAGAAAGAAAAAATTTCGCCTCAGACAGGATTTAAAATATATAATGTTTTTAACCTACTTCCAAAGACGGAGAAGGTTATAATATGTTCTCTTATTCTTTTGTTTGTTGATCTATTTCATCGTCATTTCTGAATTCTGATCCAATTTTAAAAATCTTTTTTTTTAAGTTCTTTCCGAGTCCCATTGCCACCAAGTCTGAAACTGATGATGGAATCCTAGGGAAATCGAGGAAAGTACTCAATTTTTGTGTATGTAAAATCATTTACTAAAATCGGTCCGTTTTTCGAGGTTTTACTGCTCATAAATTTTATGGTAAGTTTAGTATATTTTATATAAGGTAAACGCAGCTAACTCCGAGGGATTCTAAAAATGGTAGTATATTCCGAGGTATTTAGAAAAATAGCATTTTCAGGTAATTTACATGTTCTTTTTGTCTTTAAGATACATCATTCAATTAATTATTTATCTGTGCATATGTACATGATCAAATTAATACTTTAATGTGCGCACGTTTTAGAATAATAGGCTAGTTAGACGCAGACAGATGACACGAGCGCATGTTCTATACAAGGATTTTCTAAATAGTGTTTTACATAAAAAGGATATACTACGTGAGTTTTTGTTTAGGTTGATATATTGAAAGAGTTAAGTTTTTAATCGAAAACACTTAACGTTTGAGTATTTTCTATAACAATCGAAAAGAAAATAAGGTTTTAAAATAACTTGGCATTAGATGCACAACATTTTAGCTGGTTTTTAATTGCCGATGTATACCACGGAAATACTATTTCATAGATGCTATCTTTTTTTGAAGTTTTGTAAAACAGTTTTGTGATTACCGACTCAAAGTTTTAGTTATGAACACGTAAATAACCAATAAATATAAAAAAAATATTTCCGAGGTAAACAATGGCATCGCATTTAAAAATTATAGAAGGTTAATAACTGTTTACGTACCTACTTCATTAATTCGTTGTATGGAAAAACTAAGTACAAAAAACTGTCATTAGTTAGATCTGATAAAATTTTGAGTGGTAGATAATATATTTAAAGATATCATAATTAAACACTAATTTATTTGTAAAATATTAAAAAATCATCTACTTTTTAGTAATCGGGATTAGAAAACGTAAAGTAGTATTACAAAAGGCTATTCCGATGTATTTACATCGAAATAAGGTTAAGGGAGTAGTTAATCTCGTGGTATTAACATACGTTAAATACAGAGTGTTCTTTAAAGTATAGTCCGTAGGTACAGCAGCGAATTAGACGCTGCCATTTAGATGCAATTTTTTTTAAATGAAATATGTCCTATTAATATCAATCAATGTTATTTATTTAATATTATTTCCTATAATTGTGTAGTGTTTCAGAATAATTGTGTATATTTAAATTAGTAAATTACTTATTGATAGCAACTACTATGCTTCGTGCAAGTGGTTCTTAAACAATAGGAGGTAATATTATCTTATAAAAAGAAATAGTTTATATTTTTATATAAATATTCTTTTTTAATGACCGAATTAGTGCCATAAGGAGAATCTCGTATTGTGATAATATTGTTAATGTTGATTTAATCATTTATTTGTACTGTTGTTGACGAAAGGGGTAAATATTTAATAGGTTTAAAAAAGTTCAATTAAACTAGTTTATGATTAATACTAGTAAAAATTGTAAATGATAATACTTGATAGTTGAATACCCATTATATGCATAGCAAAAAGCAAAAAAAAAAATGTTTTATTTTTTTTTGCTTTTGCTGCTACTACTAAGACTAATTTAAAATCCAAATATAATAATAAATAGACTTGATTATTAAACACCATGTATCATTTCTACCCACCTCCTTTCTTTCGTATTTTGTACATTTGGAATTTGAAACAAAATGCCCCGGAATTAAGATTTTTACATCGGAATTAGCCGCTTCTTACTTCTTCTAAATTTACATTTATTTAAAAAAAATAACAAACATTTACTGTCAAACTGTGAGTATATTTCGAAAATAGAATTTCACTTATTCTACTTCGGACAAAAAAGACAACTTTACAGTAAGGTATAATAAATACTTAATTTTAATTGTTATTTCGAGTTTTGGTGTGAATACCACGGAATTAGGTGCATTTACCTTAGTAGCATTTTTTCAAAAAGAATTTTTGTCGGATCTTTGTAAGTGGATAAAAACCGATTGTATGGCTTCCGCTCAACCGACACGACCTTATTTTGGCTTCGTGATCTAAATGTTTTTATTCTATTTTTTATAATATTGGAAGGCAAACAAGCAGACAAATTTTACCATCAAAGGTGGTAATGGTGCGTTGCTAACCTGTGGCTGGGATGTTAGGCCTCGAACGAAAGGAAGTTTACCGGCTACCTAATCCTCCGAACCGAAACACGTCAACGGAAGCACTGACGTTACGGCGACCAATCGGGGGGAGTCGCTGCGTAACTCTATTACTTAGTCAGTTGTCACGTTGTGACGGTACGCCTATGCTCGCCTTTTACGAGCTGTCTGGCAGGAAGGCAGATGGTCTATTCTGCTAAGGAGCATGGGGCTCTCCCAACACGGGGGAGAAAACGGAAGGGGGGTTCTTATTCTCATAAAGAACTATTCTCATAAAGAACTATTCTCATAAAGAACTATTCTCATAAAGAACTATCCTCATAAAGAACTATTCTCATAAAGAACTATTCTCATAAAGAACTATTCTCATAAAGAACAAATGGAACTGAAATGTGAGAAAACTGAAGACATAATGACATAATTATACCGATGTGATGCTTCATCTTTACAAGCAGTTTCTGTCAACAAAGCATTTATTCAGATTTTTTCATTGTTTCATAATGTGTGTCATAGTAAATAGGATATGAGATTTCACTGTAATGTAATTTAATAATTATTACTACTTATCTTATGATTGATTTTGGTGTGATAGTCTAGCGCGTAGTTCCAAAAGGAAATACGAAAATACGCGCACAAATTTCAAAGAAAGAAAAAATACTACTTCAGACAGCATATCCTGCATTCTTACGTCTCAAGCCGAATGCTCTAACCACTGAACCACCGAGGATTCAACTAAAGCAGCGAAATTTTTATTTACCGTTTACGCTGTTAGTTATGTCATATATACACTGATATTATTAAATACATGATATCAAAAGATTATAGCATTCGCTGGCTTCAGATGGAAGGATGTAGGTTCAAATCCTATCTGAGGTGATTTCAAGCACAGTACTAAAATAAAAATACCTTAAGTAAATATATGAGTTCTACTCATACTGAAAAAGGTTAAGATAAAATTTTCATGTTGTCATTAGAGACTTTTTTACAATATAGACAAGCTGACCCAAGATATTAATGGTCAACTTCTAACGATTACATAAGTAAATAAGCTGATTGACTAAACTTTAAGCCCTCTGAATTCTAAGTTTGACGTTGATTAAAACCATCCAGTAGATACAGTCAGAGAGCGAACAATCATCAGCGAACAAGCCCACGGCTTTCGTGATGGTAAGAGATAACCGTGGCCTATAGATACCATAGATGTTATAGGTGCGTCGCTGTCCTGTAGCCGAGATGTTAGGCTAATTATACAAGTCTACCGGCTACACTACTCTCCGGGCCGGAACATGACAGAGTCATTATGGCAGGAATAGGTAAGGAGGTGGAACCAGGGCATGTTATTCCACAGCACTCCACCACCAATAGTCATGTTGGTAATGACCTATTTAACCAGTTCTCGCCTTAAAGACTATTCTACTCAGTACGCCAGACCAACACGTGGAATAAAAATAGTCATTGCCAAGTAAAGTTAAACAATATGTGTCATAGTGAGTTTTTAAAAAACTGAGCAAAACGTAACGTATTTATACAAAATGCAGGGAAATGAACTGCTGGTTTTTGAAAATTATCATTTTTTATTTTTTTAATGGTAATTCAAACATTCATAACATTCATCGTCTTATTAATAAAATGTTATAGAAGCATGGAGTAAAGTACTCCAAGGTTCAGCCTGGTATCGTTACCTACAATGTAATACAGACTATAAGGGAACGTACCCATACTACGTGAACTATTTTTTTAAGATTTTTTCCACCCCTCCCTCCCGCCGGTAACCACTCGTAGTATATGCAAAGCCCCCTCTCTCCTTTAAGTTTTTACGTAGTAATTATTGTATAGCGTAGACTCTTGTGAACTTGCTGTTTTCGTACGTCAGTCAGTGTTTATTAATAAGATGGTTAAAATTTTTCTTTACTGAAATATAATACTTATTATATTTGTCATTTCATTTACTCTATGACGACTTAACTGCAAGAGGGTCATTCAAGCACTTGTCCAATAACAATGATTTCACGACTGTCGTAAGATTCTTAAAATAACATAGATTTTTATATCTTAGAGCTGTACTATCCTTTTCCTACAGACCGCCATATTGCTGAGTAAAGCTATAAAATTGTAGATCAATCGTTTACTGTAGCTTTCAAATGAGTTTTCTCTTAGATTTCTATTAGAAGTTTAAATATATAGACTCTACTCCGGCGCCAGATAAAATTACCGCTTTTTAATTAATTTTTTTTATTATTCTACACTGTAATGTGAAATTTATTCTTTAAAGTGCATTAAAAAGTAGAACCTTTGATAAACAAAAGAAATATTAACATCTATGATGTGGCTGATATCTAAGACCACCCATGTAAGTCTACCACATACTGTACAGCCCAGCACAATCATGACAGTAGCAAAAACTGACGTTATGACAACAGCAATAAGTTAGGCGGTAATAAGTACTCTTTTAGGCGAGCTGATACACAGCAATCAACCACCGAGTTATATACAAACTGACTGGAGTAGTGGAACAATCTGTAAACCTAAATTACTAAATTCCAGTTAGCGATAAGATCGTCGCATACTGATTTCGAAATTTACGCAACAAAGTAAAGGTACAAGCTCCTTTACCATTGCTGAGGCAACATTAAACGTCTACATCTGTATTCTTTAAAGCTTACAAATCATGTTACTAGCTCCGTACTATATCTACTACAGTTTACTATATTTTTGTATAAGTAATAGTCGCCTCTATGGTCTGACGGTCCGGCGTCGGAATTGACTTCTTGAAGTCCCGGGTTTGATCTCCGTGTCGGGCAGCAATAAAAATAAAGTTGGCCGGGATTTGAAATGTGCCCGGTTGGCGATAGGCTTGCCACATTGTGAGACTTAGTGTCTTCGGTTGTGGGCGCCCTGGTTGTGCCTCTGCCTACTTCTTCGGAGGTATAAGCGTGAAGATACCGAAGGAACTTAAAAAACTTACTAAGCATATTACTAGCTCAAACTATCTAGTATCGTTTACTATATTTCTATATGAGTTATAGTTAAACTAAATTCATTTAAAACCATTTTCTCCTTATTATGTCAGTGTTTTTAATTCAAAGCCGTATGTATTTTAATCAGAATATTTACTGTACTACACACCATAGCCTACCATGTAAGACATATGTGTTTACATAATTAGGCCGTGATGCATTTAAAGCCATTTTTTAAATATTTAAAAAATGCTATTTTACTTAGAACTTTACCATAAATCTATTGAGATGCTTTCAATGTTTTTTTGTTAAATCCGTGTTGGTATATACTTGAGGTTCAGTAATGAAATTGTTATATACTAACGCGTACCACGTATTTATTCGTATGTGTTTGGAAAATTAAACCAAATATTCACTCATTTAGTTTTCCTTAAATATTGATACGATGTGAAAAAACTATCAATGCTTTTTATTTGTTAAAATAGTTATAAGTATTAGCCTGTCGTTTGGAAGAACCGGTATCTAATTATAACAAAAAAAGTGTTAGATTGTATCCAAATATTATTTTAGTAATACTGTTTACATTACATTACATTACATTACATTTGTATTTGAACATGTAGCTTCTTACTAGAAAAAAATAAAAACTCGTTAAAAACATGTTTTACTAAACATTTTTGAACTGTGCTTAATTAAACAGGCCTATTTTTGTGGTACATCGGTTTAGGTTTAAAAAGAACTTTGCTATAGACCAAAACGCAATACATTCATAAAAACTGTCTTGCATTCATGGCTTCAACCATTAATAATTTTTGTTAAACCCATATTATATACTTACGGTCGTATTCAGAGACGTCAATTATCTCTTGATCAGTCATTAAGCCGCCATTTTTTTCATAAGAAATTTCATAAGTAATTGTGACTTGATGTTACATTAAATGCTAATTGACGTCTGTGTGTGTGACCGTTAGATGTTTAGTATACATTGCGATAGATATACCATAGCGGATCGTGTTAGTATACAATGTTTTGCATATAACTCACTATATACCATAGCGTACCGTGTATTTATACCGTAGCAGCGCAAGTAAACTATTATTCATTAAAACCTATTTGAATTTCAGAAAGTCTTCATTGTTGTTTGTTAAATTATTATATAATTTAGGTATAGCAATTACGTTGCAAAGTACCTACCGCTATAGCGTACTGTATATTTATGTATTTGCGTAATAAAACTTTATTTTGCACATAACATTGTATATACCATAGCGTACCGTATATTTGTACCATAGCTGTGCAAGTAAACTATCATTAATTAAAACCTATTTGCCATCCATGAAGTCTTCAATGTTTTTTGTTAACTTATTATATACTTGAGGTATAACTATCACGTTACAATGTACCGTCCGCCATAGCGCACTGTATATTTATGTATTTGCGTAATTAAACCTGCTCAGTACCCGTGAAAACCTGAGGTCAATCACCGCTCTGAGAAATTGCTTCAAATTATATTCAGCCGTTACAGTTAGTTAGACGTTTATGGTTCTGTATCAAACGCCGTCATTTCAAACCATTTCTGTGATTTATTCCACCAACATAAAGCTGTCTTTAATGATACTGAAGTAAATTGTTTGCAGATTGTTAAACTCTTACGGCTGTACTTTAGCGTTTAATCACTATTTAATATAATATTATTTAATATATAATTTATAAGCACAGGCCAAGGGGTATAATAAAAATATCTTAAAAGAAACAAAAGTAATGGTCATTTTATAATGTGAATTTCATCTGTAACGATGAACTATTTAAGTAGTTGTACCCAGAATTGAGTATATAGTATAGCATAGTAGACAGGACATAGCTACCCGCGTAAATTTAAGGAATTTTACATTTTGCCATAGGACTTCAATCCTCAGTAGCTCAAATGTTTAGAACATTCTCCTTAAAACGGAAGGGTACAGGTTGAAATCTGAGGCGAAATTTTTTCTTTCTTTAAAATTTGTAAAAACATTTGATCAATTATTAAGTCGACATTTTCAACTCAAAATCATGATATAATGACAGATTAAATATTAATAGACGTCTCTAAGTACAGCTGTCAACATGTTACACTGCCTTACGTAACCTACAAAAATATATTTTTTAATAAACCTGCTCAGTATCCGTGAAGACCTTGGGTCAATCACCGGCCGAAAAATCGCTTCAAATTAAATTCAGGTATCGTCACAGTTTACACGTTTTGGTTTTGAATCGAAGTCATAATCTGGCTATTCTATAATTCAATTCAACCGATATCTAGTTATCTTTATAAATAAACTAGCCAACCCGGCGCACTTTGAATCGCTTGACAACTGCATGAGCAATAATTATAATGAGGACAATTAAGCCAGTCAAAAGAAAAAAGATACGGCTAAGTTGCGTAGCTTAGATTGATTATAGTTTTTTAATTATTTGTGCATATTTATACGTGAAATAGAGCTGTTTCGTTTATTCATAACTAGCTGTTTCGGTGAACTTTGTTCCACTCATTCAGTTTGTATTAGAACAATTAAAATGTTATTTTTCGTATTTTACAGTCGAACGGGATAAATCCTCTCTCCGTCTCCTGGTCCTCAGCTACCTTCCCATAATTTTTCAGCATAATCGGTTCAGGCGTTCTTAAGTTATTAATAGTGTAACTAACATGGCATTATTTTATATACATGAAGATACATTGCAAAGAACCAAATTCGATGTCAACAAGTAAAACATCTACGTACACAAATATCAAGTATTTACCTCGATTTCTCTGGGTTTCTATCATCAGATCCAGATTTAGTAGCAATGGAACCATCTCGGAAGTACGCTCTTTCTTTTAAAAAAATGAAATAGGCCCAGAAATGACGGAGAAATTGATTAACATACATAAAAATTTTATTTGAACGTATCCTCCACTTTTTGGTTAAAAACATTATCAACAATCATGTTTTTTCTGTTAAATTACCCCAGAATATGTAAGTCACGAATAAAAACTGAAAAAAATATGGACAAATAGACTTATTAAACGTTAAGTATTGAAACAGTCATCTACTTGCGTCAATGCCTTCCCATGTCTAGATAAGGCGAAAAGTAAGTGCATTAATCTCCATTTTCGCTTTATTTTTGCGGAAATTTATACAAAAATGACAGACGAACGATTGACAAAGCAGATATACAAAGCGAATGTGGATAGATGTAGGTACCCGAGGAGAGCAAGGTTGACAATCCACGATCAATTCGCTAGCGTGTTATCCGAAGGTGGTGTCAAGAGTCTTCGAAACCAGCGTCTTTGTATGTAAAGGGTTATGAAAATGGAGGAAGCCAGGCAGGTCTGCCAGGATCGTGAGGTTTGGTACTTAACACTCTCTGCTTAGCCCGTAAGGGACTCGACATGTGTAGTTAAACAAAACCACCTAATATCAAGCTATAGTACAACCAACTTATCTCTTTAGGTATAGATTCCTTTCAGGTATAGATTCCTGTGTTCTAATTATCTAAGTTTCTTTATAAAAATTAAAAATAAATAAATGTCTATATTTTTTATGTATGCTCACCTATCAGAAATTCAAATTTTGAAAGAAATAAATTTTGTTGAATAAAAGGCTAATAGATCATGTATCGATATCGATACACTACTGATTTTTGAATTGCCATAGTCATGTCAGAACGGCAGCCATATTTTGTTTTATGCAGGTTTTTTCGTAGGTATTTCATGTCCTTATATTTAGAGGTTAATGTGCCATCTGGAGAGCCGTGCATTGCTGACGTCTAATATAAAATTAAAAGTACGATAATATATAGAAAAAAAAGACGCGGAGAAGGAATCTATACGTGATGCCAAAACTTTAAACCCCTTTTTAAGAAAATTGCGCGGACGCAGGGGCATAAAATATAGTACACTTATTTACACATAAACTATAAAGTTTATGTGTAGCAGAAGTGCAGGACGCTAATATTCTCAATAATAATCCTAATAAAGTACATTAAATCAATAAATAAATCACTACCCACACTACCATGCATATGACACACACAAACAAATATATTGAAAGAAAGAAAGAAAGAAAAGATTTATTAACACACACATTCACTACACACATTACAATGAAAAAAAATAATGTCGATAAAAAAAATACTATGCAAGGAAAAACAATTAAACAAATACAAAAATATTAAAAAAGGCAGTGTGCAGCTCTGTGTTGCTAATGGAAGAAATACTCAGTATATTATATTGTTAAACGATAAAAGATTACAGATCACGCACTTAAAAGTTCGGAAACAAATTAGTTGGTCTTGAGAAATGAAGATGGCGTTCTTATTAACAAGATATTAATATTTATTATGTTCGAATTTCGACCAACAGGCGATCACTGGTAAAAATAAAATTAAGAAAATATGTAGCAAAAAAAATTAAAAGCTGCGGAGAAGGAATTTAAAAAAATATAAATCATTTTCGGTGCTTACGCTTCAGAAACGCTCAAACCTCGCTGTCAGTGAAATGACGTTTCACGAATTAGTGGTTTCTGTTTGTTTCGTCTGAGTTAATGAGTTCTTATTCCAATCAAGCTATTTACTGAACATAAATAATGAAAATAACTGCAATAAATCTAAGCTTCGGAACTTCATTTCCAGTATCCGTTGGATACACTAATAGGTCTATTTTACTGTATTACTGTAACTCAATTACGCAGCCTATTTGCCACTTTATGGCTGATTTAATTACCAACATTGCAATAATTACTCGTCAACGGTCAAGATCTCATTACAATTGATACTTGTATCTTTATAGATATATATCCTTATATATGTATTTCTTACTAGCGGCCCGCCCCGGCTTGGCACGGTTATGAAATATACATATAAACGCCCGACGCCTAACGCCGAGCGACGAGCCACAAATATCCCTCCATCAAGTCCACCCAGTAACCAGAACGCAGCACTAAGTCGAGGTACGGTCTCCCGGGAGACAGCCCTTGGTGCTGGCGTTGTAGGTAACAGTCCAATCCATTTAAATAATGATGTCTCGGGCTGAGCACTCTGCTCGGCCCACAAAGCTCGGTGAAGTTGCAAAAAATCGCGAGATTAGCAACAAATTAGTCATTCCAAAAAAAAGACTGTGCTGCCATCGAAGCATGAAATGTTATGAAGTAGCTGTTAATGTCTAGCAATACGAAGTTTGCTGGATCCTCTAGTATATTTGTATATTTTTTTAGTATAAAAATGACAAAAAATTGTAAATACCTGTAATAATTTTTAATGGACCAATTACAAAAATTCATTCTTCGCCTCTGTCTAGCGGTTCGGTTATTGGACTCGCCGTCATGAAGCCTCGTGTTCGATCCCTCGGTCGGACAATAAAGAGACAATGCTTTTTTTCAACTTTCTAATTAAAACCTACGTTGCCCGGAATTGGAGACGCACCTGGTTGCCACCTACTCTCATCACATTCTGGGACTTTCACCTAGTCATGCTATAGATCCTTTTTTTTTCTTAAATTTGGAAATTTTGGATTTCATGAAAAATGTTGCATCGACTTCTGTATCTGACGATATTTTGATTAAAACATAGTTGGTATACGCTAATGAGGTGATTAGGAGAACTAAACATTTTTTTAATCTTTTTCTTTTTCTAGTCATGTCATGGAAAAACATTGGAACTATTCGGAAAAGGTTTCCAAAATTTTAAAATGAGGTTACGATTAAAATCTTAGATAGGCCGAAATTTTGATCAAATCTGGTTCACGATAAATGGAGATATCAATAAATGATAAATGAACTATTTTTTTTCAACAAGCCCTTACAAAATCATACCCTAACCTAGTTAAAAATCATCGTCATCACATATTTCGAACAAAAGAAGTTATATCAAAGTTAGTAACCCTGATGAGAAAAAGAGGGGTGTTGTAAGTACTGCGTATTCGTGTGGTTGTGATATCAAACCTAGGTTCTAAACGAACAGACTGGTTTCGATTCTAGTTGTTTTTTTAAAAAATGATGTAACCGAGATGGTTCTAAGCTACAACTGAGGTATATTGCGTTTGGTCGAGGGTTTCTTTTATTTTTGTATACAAACATTATACTAGCCAACTCAGCGAACTTCGTATCGCTTGCCATTAATAGCTACTAACAGTTTGTACGGATCAAAGCGTTATTTTCCAGTTTTCTCTCCAATTTTCTCTGTTTTCCTTTTCAAGATAATAACAGAAAAAACAAATACATTTAAAAAATTGGTCTATACGCTTAGGTGTGTAATTCCACGCGAAATGATGATTCATTTTTCATTCATTTTTATATATATAAAGATTAATCTGCTATATTTTAGACATTCATAACAGCCGTTTAAGAACGGTTTTAGAAGTGTAAACTGTATTCGTTAGTTGTAGTATTAAACAGCTGTTTCGAGAGCTAAATGACAGATTAAAATTGATTGGTGTTTCGGAAACTCGCTGGAAATATTTTTATGTTTAATCAAAATATGAGTGCAGAGATATCTTTAGTTGAATATGTTACCCTACGCCACTGGAGTAGGCCAGTCTAAGATATTTTGATTGTAATGGGTTGTTGTTTCGTACTAAATGCCAAGTCACTGTTTTTTTTTATGATACTGGAAGGCAAACAAACAGACGGATTTCTTGATGGTAAGAAATTCACGCCGCTTAGAAACACTAAGGTGGTAATGGTACGTGGTCCAGCCGCAGGTTGCAAACCTTGTTAGGTGAGCAAAAGTAAGTTTACCGGCTACCTTACCCTCGAAACCGGAACATGTAATGACGTTATGGCGGCAGGAATAGGGAAGGCGGTGGTACAAATCCAGGTGAGTCACTGCTAAACTCTTCCACCTAGTCAGATGTCACGGTGTTAGTG
>NJDC01000551.1:268803-303373 GCA_002245475.1 Calephelis virginiensis | reverse complement strand
AGTACGATGTTACGAGTTTACTCGGCCAATAACAAACCGAATTTGTGGTTCCTTTTTTAGAAAGATTGATTATGATTCACACATCACCGAGGTGGTCTCATATTATTTTTATTTTTCCTATATCATCATGATCCGATTAGTGGTTTTAGGTATATATACATAATAGTGCATAATTTTTTCACGATTAATTATGAGCTCGTCAAGATAAGTAAAAATGTATGCGTTATTAAGTGTAACTCAAAAACTGTTATTAGAATGTTGATAAAATTTATTTGGAACCATTTCGGAAATATTTGCTATCTTTTAAAAAATAATTTAAAAAAATAATGAAATAGTTGGAGTCGGTTTTTGCAGTTTTACTGTGCTTAATTATTTCATATTAATTACCATAGAACATATTTTTTTAACGTTATTATTGGTTTCATGTAATATTTTCCTGCCAGGCAGCTCATTAGTTTCATGTAACATTTTTCTGCACAGGCCCCGTTAAAGGCGAGCATAGGTTTACGTCACTAACACCGTGTTATCTAACTAGGTGGTAGAGTTTCGCAGCAACTCGCCCGGATTGGTACCACTGCTTTACCTATTCCTGCCGCCTTAACGTCAGCGTTTGCCGAAGCTGTGTTCTAGTTCGGAGGAAAATGTAGCCAGTAAACTTCCTATTGCTCGAGGCCTCACATCCCGACCTCAGGTTGGTAAAGCAGGATTGTTTTGTTCTTGTTGTTAAATATGTTTAAAATAAATTATTTATCATTTTAGTTAGGTACAGTTTAATACTAAAAACATACTGTACAATTAATTTAGCTATTCGTTATTGTAATAGTTTTTGTCAAAATAAAATTAAAAAAGAAATTATATAATCCACAATACCTACAGGTTGATAAAGTCGATATCGGTCAAGACTCAAGATACTACTTCCCATAAACATTTAACTAAACACCTTATCTTAAATTCGTACAGGAAATTTCAGCTTGAGAAATTGTTATCGGCGCCGCCAACTATCGACGTATGCGCACATGTAGTGTTTATCGGTAGCACTAGCACGAACGTTTCACATTCTCGAATAATTGTCGAAACATGAAGTGCACTTGATCAAACGTAAATTTAACACACATTTTAAAAGCGGTCGAAAAATGGAGGATTCCTACACTTTTTATAACATATATTAATCGATTTCTCCTTCATTTCTGAACTGATTTTGAATTTTTTTATTTGAAAGGGTGTGCTTCGGAAGAGGCCCGTTTCCTATCTCGTCTACATTTTATGATGGATTCCTAGGGAAAGTGAGGAAAATACTTAGCTTTTTTTGTACTCAGATAAGAGACAGAGGCCTATAGACCTAAATCTTTTTCTTAAATACGTCGTCCTCCTGAGTATACTCTTCAATCCGTTACACAACAAAGGCGGGCTTTGAAATTTTGTCGCCTCAGTTTGGGTTTTTTGTGGCATAGACCACCTGTCTTCTTAAGAGGCATCTGCTTGTAAGAAACGAAAAAAAACTTATATGGGTAATTACCAACTGCCGCTAGTGGTACAGTGCCATGTTTCAATTCGTCCTAGTGAGAAACCGCTGTCTTACCTATTCCTGCCTCCATAATGACATTGTCATGTTCCAGCCCAGTGCCACTAGACATCCACAATTATTCGGCTAACACATCTACAACACAGTGAGCTAGTTCACTGTCGCATAACTTGAAAAAAGTGAGGATAGAATTTGGGAAGGCAATAATCTATTTTATGGTTTCACGATTACGTGATACGTATATTAATACGGGGAGATGTTTTCTTTACTAATTACCTCTATACAGTAACACTAAAATTGCTAAATGTTTGATTTTAAACTTAAATCGTCGCGAATTAATAACATTTTTAATTAATTATACGGGATACTCACGATCTCTTTTTATTGCAACTAGGCCGAAATATCGACAAATAAAATAAAAAGAGATCGTGAGTATCCCGTATAAATCATTAAAAATGTTGCTAAACGTTTATTCAGAAATATGTTTGTATTGTTTGTTGTTTATTGGTTGTTTGCCTCTTTGCGTCTGGTAAGCGATTTGTTAGTTTTGACTTAGCTCGAATCAACTCGTGCTAGGCCAACAGTATCGTAGCACTAAACTGTTGCGATACGTGTGTGTGAACGGAAAGAGTATTTACGACTTATGTTCCAAGTGTTATTGCGATAGCCTAGATACTTTCCCCAAAGTGGTTTACACTACCTGTATATTTGTGTTCAAGGAGAGCAGGCTTGATCATGGTCGTAGAGTAATAGAATAACAACAAAATAAGAATTGAAAACCTTGGACGAATTATTGTATTACCATCTGCATATTGTTATTGAAGGATAAAGAAACTTATTTTATGGCAAATTTCTTTTTCCTTTTTTTTATGATATTGAAAGGCAAAGAAGATTTTCTGATGGTAAGAAATTCACGCCGCCTAAAGACACCAAAGGTGGTAATGGTGCGTTGATAGCCTAAAGCCGGGTTGTTAGGCTTCCAGCAAAAGTAAATTTACCGGCTATCTTACCCTCCAAATCGGAATACGTCATGGCGTTATGGTGGCAGGAATAGGTAAGGCGGTGGCACCAATCCGGGTGATTCGCTGCAAAACTCTGCCACCTAGTATTACATTACATTACAATTAATACGAGTATATTACATTTTTAATGCGATAAGATAGCAAACAAAGATATACTATTGTCCTGATGATAATAGACAACTGCCTATATATAACACAGCTGTTCACCGTTGTCCTGAAGCCGGGAGCGGTACCTCTAATCCAGTATATGACAGTGTCATTACGGTGGATGGAATGGTACAATTGTAGCTTTCTGACCGGGACAATTACTGCACAGCACTTAAGCTCCAGTGACGTGATTAATAATGGCCCAATAACGCATGCCTCTTAAAAGCTGCCTGGTTGCTGGATGGTATTTTATACAAATGGCCAGTACAACACGGGAGCCATTACGATAATCGTCTACCTATTTGTTATGTTTTCTGTAGCATAAGGGGTTGCACCCTAACAAGCTACATATGAAGCAATCGTTCTATAGTTATGATTGCACAGACAGACATACACACCGAGACACCTCAAATTTACAACACCCCTCTTTTTCTGTTGGGAGTTATCAATTAATTAAAATGGCCGACGTTGCAGTTATCATTTTCAATTTTCTAGCAATAAACAAAATAAATAGTTGCAAAATGTAGAGATGTCAGCAAAAAAATGTACACAGATCTCCATTTCCCAACGACTCTCTTTTTTGTTAGAAGAAATTGTAAAAATAAATGTATCCCTGGATAAGTTACACAAATTGAATCTAACCCAATGTAAGCAAATTATATGCTTGTGTTATGGGTGTTAGTCAATGATTCTAATACATACAAATATATAAATAAATATCAGAATAAATTTAACAAATACCCAGACCCGGAAATGCAGACATCGAAATATTCATCACACAAATGCTTCGGGAGTCGAACCGGAGCCTCACGGTTGGTCGATGGAGTTAGGCGTGTACGTTAGCCTCTTGACTAACGAGGTGGTGAAAACCAAACATCGTCTATTGATAATATATATAATTATAACTGGTCCATCGATAGCCCGAGATTTCAGGTCACATGTGCAAGTACTTACCTATCCTCCAGCATAGTATGTGATACTGGATGACTTGCCTCATGACAGAAGGAATACATAAGGCACCACTCCAGGAAAACTGCTTCAAGGTACTCTAGCACCTGTAAAACTGAAGCTGGCAGTCTCAATCTCTTTTGCAACTCAGGCTAGGAAAACTACAAATAAACGATACGTGGATATAGCAACATATACCTATATATTCTCACCTCAACACTTTCATATCAATTCCATATCATCGATATTACTAGGTGCAATAGCACTAAATCATGTAGAGTCATATACGTATATAATAAAGTTGAAATATTCAGATCAGAACAACCTGGATTTCCAATTTGATTGTTCTGTGATAATTGTGAAATCATTTCCAGTTCAGAAACATCAGCAGATTCAAAGGTGCCAAAGATTTTGAATCGTCGCTACGTTGCATTTTGTAATGTCATCATTCGGTAACGTTCCAATTATATGACTAAAACAATTGGAAAATCGATATCAGCATTCTTTATTACGGATAAGATAACAAAGAGCAGACGGATGTAATTTTCTGTTGAAATTCTATGAATTTATTGGTGACGATTCTTAGCTTGGTATCTTAGCCCGAAATAAAATTATTTTGAAAAAAAAAACTCTAATTCTTTTACATTGGAATCTAGACTTGTTATCGTCGGCACTTGGTGGAATTCCATTGTATGTACACTTTTTTGTAGTCAACACTTGTACCTATCCACTATACACTTTTTACAGCATCATCAGGACTTTGAAACGCCAGTTGGCTATAGAGTAACGAAAAGTATTAAATAAAGTGTATAGTGGATAAGTACAAGTGTTTACTACAAAAAAGTGTGTATACTTCTACATTGTATAGTAATCTCATAATTATTTTGTAAGATAGTCCAGAAGTCAAACAGGGTTTATAAGTCCTAAACAAATATTTTCTCTTTATAATAATCATATCAAGTGTTTACAGTCGCTCTACAATTTTAGACAAAATACGTTATTAAATTTGTAAAGAGTGTACGAGAATTTCATATCGTTAATGTCATAATGGATTAAAAAGCCTACAAAAGATGAGATATTAAAAGAAACCATCTATGCTGCTCTTGAAAACATATTTTTAAGGAAGATTTGCTTTAAGTTTAACGTTTCTATGATAATTTTACAACTTGACAAACTTTCTAGAACTGAGAAAAAAAACAAGAATGAAAGCTGTTAAAACTAATATCATTTTAAGTAAGAAAACGTAATTTTAATTAAAGTTTACTACTAATTACTAGTACTGCTATAATAAAACCTGAGCGTTTGTATCAGGTAGAGATGGGTTATTATTTGTAGAGCTCTACCATAGAATGAAACAAGTACTTACGACTACCTATATTACTAATTATTACCAGTACCAAAAAAATAAAAACTAAGCGCTTGCATCAGGTAGAGATGGATTATTGTTTGTAGAGCTCTACCATAGAGTGAAACAATTACTTACGACCACCTATATTAATAATTATTACTAGTACCGATAAAATAAAAACTAAGCACTTGTATCAGGTAAAGATGGATTATTGTTTGACGAACTCTACCATAGAGTGAAACAATTTTACCGTTCGATCATAAATCAAATCGGCTTTCGGCGCATGAGTCAGGTGTAGAGTTCCCGGTCGGCACCCCCACGACCCTTCGATCGGTGGCGCGAACATGCGTGGCACGTCCTTTGTTGACCGTTTTGTTTTGGAGAGCCATCCGGTTCCTGATCGGTAGAGGGGAGGGGACAGGTGAGCGCAGGTATCGTGCGCGTCTATAGTCAGTCCACCATTCTGCGCCGGCCTGCGCGCGCGCTTCGCTCGCTTAAATACATTATGGAGTGGCTAGTCAGCCTGTGGCAGGTGCGCTGCCGCTGCGTTCGTGCACGTGTTGTTGTGAGTGCGCCACCAGCTTTCTCCCGACCATGATTCGGTGAGTACTCTACACCTGTGTTTCTCTATCGACCACGTTTTTATATTGACGGTTGAGCACATCTGCCAAGCGCAGCTGCTGTCTCTACATTACATTTTATTTCTTTGAATCGTTTCAATGATTCCCTGGGGTCCTGGTACAATAAGAAATTTCGCAGGCCTCGTTCACACGGCTTCTTTTCGCGTGTTGGTGTTGCTTCAGTAAATATTGGTTATATCGATAAGGTTTGCAAGTGCGTTGTCGATAATGTTATCGATTCCACACATGCGTCACTTCGATAGTTATCGCTGCCGGATCTAGGTCATTGTTCTAACTTGAACATTGTTCTTTTATGAATTGTGCTTACCTAGAAATAGGAAACTATATTCGTAAATTTTTAGTCTATTTGTGGTATTTTCCCAGTATTCTAAACTAGCTACTGAGCAAATTGTTTATCATTGTGCTGAGAAATGACAATTGCCATTACGAGACTAAATTGGCAAAAAATTGCAGTGACGACAAAAAACCGTCAGATATTTTTTGCTTGGCAAAAACAATTGTAATAAATGAGTTCTTGTTTATGTCGGTATAAAGTATACACAATCAGTAAAACACGTGTTTTATGCACCTTCATTGTAATTAAACTAGAAACCAGAAACTGAAAAAACGCGTAAAAAAACTAGGTACTAAACTGTTAAAACTACTTAAACTATTAAACTTTCATTAAACTGTTAAAAAGATGCTTTTGCGTCGTGACAGTCATTAATAAGTATAATTCATTAATAATCATTGCACATAAGTTTTATTGTACTAAAAATTATTAAAGTATTAAAGTGATACGTGCTCGCAATAAAATATATTTTTCTTATTTTACAGATATTTTAAACAAATTCAAAATAATTAAAATGTCATAATGGGTATTGTTCCCAAGACAAAACAAAATAAAAAGAACAAACCCTTAAATTTAGCCTTACTCTACAAAATGTAGAGTCTAGTCTTTATTAATCAATTCTTTTAATTTTCTTAATTGTGACTTTTAACTAATAGATATTTCTATTACGCGCTATTTAGTCTGTTTCCGTTTAAAATATAGCTTTTTAAATACCAAAGGAACTGGAACAACAATGAACCTATTCACTATTACATAATTAATTTGTTTTGCAAAATGGTTGTCATTTTAAAAATATGAAGTTTCTGCGGACACGCTACGCTCGTACCTACTTTAAAGTAAATAAGTTTCTGACGGGAATTGTTTGACCGACAGGTAAAAAATAATTATCCTAGACTATCTATTTGCCAAATTCTACCACATTCATTTAAATATTATTACAAGACTGGATTGTAAATCCATTTATTTAAACAGTTGTTTTTTAGAAAATATAATAAATAGTAGGATATACGTATGCATAATACAAAAAAATACTTTATAATTTAAGAGTAAAATTCTTAAATATTAAACAACTTTATTTATTTTTGTAAATAAAACTGTTGAGAATATTAACGATACATTTATATTCAAAAGTAAAGTCAGTAAAACATATTCTCAAATTTCTAACAATTTTACTCACTTTTATAAATGAAACTCATGAGTCATGACAAAATTAAAGATAATTTACATTCGAAAGTTGTGGACGTAAAACTTAATCGTATTTTTATTAAGTGATCACGACATTATTATTATTGTTATGATTAAAAAATACGAAACCTTATTGAATGTAAATCTGTTTAAAATTATATGATAGACTTAACCTTGACTAAAACAAAACATACAAATGTTTCTTTCTTATGAAAGTAGAATACCAACAAACACATCTTTTTTCTTAAGGCAAAGAAGAATGCTGCCACATAATCCATTCTTAGTAACATGTCATTTGACAATGTTATAATCCAATATCGACCACAGGATAGTCAATAAATTTACAAGTACAAAAATTTAAGCAGACAACCCTCAGGTTGACAACACACCATTACCACTTCCTTTTAAGCATGTTACCATTAAGAAATTTGTCAACTTGTCTTTTAAAGTTACGTAAAAGAATAATGAAAAAATGCTTTTTATGTGATAATCACATATTTTATAAAGACAATTATGCACCCGGTGGACACGTCATGGAGGTTTGGCTATACACTTGCAATATAGAGATGTAACTGAGGCAATTATGCCAAGCTAAATCTTGGACATATTTAAATTAAAATTGGACAAATAGGCTCTAGTATTCTAATGTAATATTGAACCAGTCCTTTTGGGTGTAAAATAATCTAATATAAAAAGACTAAACTCATCAAGAAAAGGTAGTTAGTGCCCTTGCGCTTCGCTTTTTTTGTCTTGGCCCCACTTCTGTGCCTCCAGATACTAGACCAGTCCTTTTGGTATTATTTTGATTTTTTTTAAGAATCAGCTCTTCGTATCTTCTAGTGATAGCGCTGTCAATTATGCTAAACGTATCTATTTAATTATACTAGGTTCTAAAAACACGAAAATACTATGACTAATTTCCACAATAAAAAAAACTACTTCAATATTGCAACTTTGTAGCTTAGATCCTGGGTCAATGAACGAATGGGCGAGATTAATAGGTATGAAGTTTAAAGAGCTTGTTTTACCTTTGTTTTGAGTTTAACTATAATTTATTTATTTTTCGAGGTTTTAAATTGAATCACTAATAAAAAGAGATGTTTAATTTTGATGAAATAAAGGAGATGTTTCATTTTAAGGTTCCATCGACCGCCCAAAAATTTATTATTGCTTGGAATATGCTTTCGTTTAAACGTTGATATTTTCTGAGTATACCAGGGGTTATAAACGAAGCTAAGATAATATATCGACTACAACTATTTAAGCTATAACCATACCATTATATCATCATACCATTTACTTAGAAAACTATGAAGAATGGTATGAAAATTATTAAAAAACATATGTGGTTGGTAAGTCCAAAAATTATGAATAAAATTATTATTTTTAAATTGCTCAATGTTTTCTTTATATTACAGATTTTAAAACATTCAAAAGATATAATCTAAATAATTAATAAACTAAGTAATAATTAAACATTATGTAAGATGTAAATGTAAAAATCATTGCTCAGTATCATTAATAGCCTCAGACTCTATGATTGAGATATTACAATAGATAAAGTAGTAGGTCGCCTCTGTGGTCTAGCGGTCCGGGTGTTGGACTTGACTGCATGAGGTCCCGGGTTCGAATCCCGGGTCGGCCAACACAAAGAAAATTGGATTTTTCCAATTTTCTAATAAAAAAATGTTGGTCGGGATTGGAAATGTGCCCGGTTGGCGATAGGCTTGCCACCTATCACATTGTGGGACTAAGTGTCTTCGGCTAGTCGTGGGTGCCTTGGTTGTACCTCTGCCTACCTCTTCGGGGATATGGGCGTGAAGATACTTTTAAAGTAGGTATTTTCCTGTGAGTCACTAGTGTTACGTCTTTGGTGAATGACATTTTTTTATTATACGTACGTAGTTTTTCTATTGAGTATGTACATCAATAGATGATCAAACATATTACGCAAGACCGTTGTCATTATATTGTGGTAGATATTTATTTTAAGTAGGTAGGTATGTAAATATACTACGAGTATTATAAGAAAATGTTCAATACTCGTTAAGCGCGCGGCAGGCAGGACCGTCTATACTTCAAGTAAACCAAAATTAAAAATGTTTTACAACCACTGACACTTATAAAGGTTCCACACGGCTTAAAAGATTAGTTTGCAGCCGTGTGGAACGTTTTTTTATGTTATAGGAAAGCAAACAAGCAGACGGGTTTCCTGATGGTAAGAAATTCACGCCGCCTAGAGACACTAAAGGTGGTAATGGTGAGTTGACAACCTGAAGTTTACCGGCTACCTTACCTTCCGAACCGGAACACGTCATGATGTTATGGCAGCAGGAATAAGTAAAGCTGTAGTACCAATCCGGATGAGACGCTGCGAAACTCTAACACCTAGTCAGATGTCACGGCGTTAGTGATGGCCTATGCTTGGCTTTTATGAGCTGCCTGGCAAGGAAGGCAGATGATCTATTCTGCAAGGGATCCCGGACCAACACGGGGATTTAATCCAAATTTTGATTTGTTTCAAAGTTTCCACCAAAGTCACCTTTGAGGAAGCCGTGATAGGCGCGCGATTACAACAGTTTAGAATCTAGATGATGTTTTATACGTAATGTAGCTAAGAACCATCAATTTATTCAAATTTAAATTTCAAATAAAAATAATCGCATCGAAATAGATAGATACGCTTAAAACTTACGATGCCACAGACAGACACACAAATACACGTCAAACTTGTGATACCCTTCTTTTCTCGTCTGGTAAATATATTTCAATATCAACTCGATAGATTTCTAACAATGCTAGTTGAAATTTAAATTTAAATTTGAACCCCATAAAAAAAATACAAAAGTTTTCCATAATACTGTAATATAATATAAAAAGATAACACTTTTTTGAAAACAAAAATTTCTCAGAAGTATACCTACCTATCACTACACAGATTCTATTAAGTTTTATTTTTAATTTTATTTTATGTTATGCTATATGAATAATTTATTTAACTACAAAATTTAAAACTTATGTTTTTTAATAAGTCGGTAGCTACAAAGGTTTTCAAATGGTATGAAAACACAAGTCGAGAATAAATGTAATTGTTTTTATAATAAAACAAAGGCAGTTAATGATTCCCTGCCAGAAATATATTGGTCCACTTCATTCCACGACGCTTATGTTTAATAACTTATGGTAAAATTATTCAAACTTACATTGTATAAACACTAGAATGGAAAATTTGCAACCTTCTTTTATTTCACGTGTAATTGCCATTTGTTTAATATTTAAATATTGTAATTGTTTGGAAAACTACAAAACCTCACATATAAATTAAGCTTGTTTTTTAATTACTTAGGTACTCGTCGTTAGTAGGTAATAAATCATATTAATCTTTGTCAAAATCTTAAAGAACAGTTACTTATTTTAAATTTTGATTATTTCGTATTTTAACTTGTGCGTTGCTTTATAAGAAAATGTAGTCATTTTATTTTAAAATGATTTACTTTAATTTCTTACATTTTTATTTTAAACTAAATAGTAAAATTGACATCCAACCAATAACACGTTAGATGCGAATGGCATCTCGTGACAGCATGTTCTTGATTGGACATCCAATTTTAGCGTTATTTTAGTGGATGCAAAATAATTTTGCCAATTCCACGTAGTTAGCAAAATATAGGTTTACTTGATAAAAAAAATGTGTTTATTAAAACACATGTTCAATGAGTGTTGAAATTTTTGTAGCAGGCAGATAGTTTTCTATTAAAATTAAACAGAAATTATTACCTCATGCATATAAATTCTATGTTACAAATGATAAACAAACTAATGAATCTTATGGTGTATCATATTACCTAGCCTTTTTATTTCTGGAGACGGCAAGGACAAACACTGACGAAATGGCGGTTTAACAAAAATACACAAGTTACAAAAATTTAGAATATTACAAGATATTTTAAAAGCAGCAAAACTTCAAAAAAGCGACTACAATTATTTCAATGAGTATGTCGATTTACATATTATACAAAAATTGACTATTGTTATCGATTTTCCGGGATTCCATGTTTAGATATCTAGAATAGGTGGCAATGGGACTAATTTGGAAGTAAGCTCTTTCAAATAAACAATCAATTTTTGGAATAGTTTCAGAAATTACCGAAAAATCAATGACCATACATAAAAATATAAAAGTCGACAAAATAACCTTTTTTTTATAAAGTTAAAATATGTGCAGCTCATAGACATATATATTACTTCAATCATTGGTGCAGCTGCTTTACTTATACCCAAAGAGTATATAAATACTACGTAATACTTATACCTACATTTGCAGTTTTCGTAGAGCATAAAAGTACTTATAATTATTTTTTTTTAATTTTCATTTATTACTTAATTTGCTACCTTTCTGGGGCCGGCTAAGGCTACTTTTAGACCATGCTGCCATGTCTTCCGTATTAATTAAGTCTTATTAACAGTCAAAAGTCACTATATACAAAGTCATGTCAGGGTATTACGTAAAGCGGTGGCTTTATTACTCAAGCTAATTTCTTCATTAATATTTTATTTGTGCAATTTCACTGAACAAAATTAAACTAATTGGCACCTAAATTAAATAATTTTACTTATAGCATACATAAAATTCAATAATTAGGAAAAAATATGACCATTTTCTTTCACGATGGCGCCAAAACTCTACTTTTATTTTAATTTATTTAGTTTACCGTTGCCAGTCACTTATAATGAACTTCCCGATACCCTATAAAACTGAAATTTGTTTTCCCATAAAAGCCAATGAAGATGTAATATCATAAGGATGTTCTGATGACTAAGACGGAAGGGGGTAATTGGAAGAAAGGAATGCACTGAGATTGCTTTAATTAGTTTTATGATTTGGTGGATTAAAATCGATTCTTGATTAATATTTTTAAATCCAGTTTTTAATGGCTGTATGTGAAAATACTTCTTTGCTTACTAATTTAAAAAAATGATAAAAATATCGACAAATACAATTCAGATTTTTTGGCGATAAATTTGACATTTCCGACTTAGACTCTGAGTGAAACTCCATTTGTAATTAACAATTTAAGGATTTAATTGCAAGGTTTTTTTTTTTTTAATTTTATAACATCAAAAAATTGGAAAAACCCAATTTTCTTTTTGTTGTCCGACGCGGGACCTCAGGCAGTCAAGTTCAACAACTGAACCGATAGACCACAGAGGCGATTTTAATTTAATATTTGTTTAAAAAATTATGGATCAATAGATGAACATATTTTTTCATTGTTACGTCGCTTATTAAACAAGTTTATTAACATTTTTTTTCCAGTACTGATGTAATAAATACTAGTAGATGTAATTTGAAATGATCATAATAATATATGATTATTTGATTGCAGATGTTTGATTGGTTTAGAGGTAAAATGATAATTGTAACCACTTATTCCTTTACGGCATTAAGTAAAATTCCTTACCTTATCCCTAATAGCTTACGAGATGTTTTATATTCGTTAGAGTAAGGACCTTTTCTCACTGCATCGGACTTTTGTTTATAGTGTAGTTTTTTATTATTTTATGTAACACTAGCAGTTTCACGCAGCTTCGCCTGTGTAACTTGGCTTCTACTGCATTGATTTTGATGAAACAAAGCCAGATTAGATGTCACTCAGGGATAATATAGCATTCTAAAAGTGAAAGAATATTTAAAATCGGTTCAGAACCTTAGGAGCCTTTTCATTTCAAACAAACAAACAAAAAATCAAATCTTTCCTCTTTATAATATTAGTATATATTTGAAAGTTTTTCCGAAGATGTATGCCTTATTAGTCTCTGTTGTTGTCTTAATTCTATTTAGATGGAATTAAAGCTTTTAAGAAAAAATAATACAAAAAATGTTTTGTGGAACGTGTTATGTAGAAAAAATATTGTCATTTATACACGAAAAATATATAAAACTCATATTTTGTAGAAATTAATGATGTACGAAAAGTTTGAGTTATAAATTGACTGCATATATACAATAAATATCTCATAAGATTAAGCAATCGTATCAGTTACGAAATCCAAAAATTTAACTAATAAAAATTTAAATTGTTAAGTTTAACAAAATACAATAATTTTAACATAACCCGTTGACCTTAACCTTTATAAGGACATTTACAACGATTCACAGGGGAAGCCAAAAGCATTGTAAAACATAGGGTTCGTTTAAAGCTTCAACTTTTTTTCATCCTATAGAATAACTTTATTGTTATATACAATATTATTTTTAATGTTATGGAAGAGGAGTTTTAATGTACTTCGTTTTTCAATGATGCTGATATTTACACAAATTTATAACAGATATCTATACATATTATGACTATATTTAGTTTAAAACTATATTTTATTTAAACCCAAAAAGCATTTTGATACTAGAAGTAAGGAATCAAATAATGTTTAGATGTCGATTTTTTTAAAATATTTGAGTTTGGTTATTTATTTGAACTTTCGATTTAGCGAATTATGCTATAATTGTCAACAAAGGACAATTTTTATTTGGTTTTAGTGGCATATATACATACATACATATCTTCACGCCAAGTCGTTTACGTAGGTTTTAGTGGCAAAATTTAAAAATGTAAGATTTTGATTTAGATTAACCTAATTAGAAATAATATATTTGTAGTATGAAATTTTAGTAATGTAATGTCTAACGGCCAATGTTAATAATATTTCTATGAAGATGGATTTCAAGCAATCTAAGATAGCTGCGTATCCGCCGGTCTATCCTATACCTAATTGCCATATTTATCCTGTCCACAGATATGTTATTGGCAAGCGATAACATAAAAATGGATCAAAATATCAATCTTGGACAGCAAGTTTTGGATTAGGATTGATTATTAATATTGGCCGTAAGCAAACAACTACACACTATAACCTAACCGTACGGTTTAGTAACCGTCGTGGGAAAAGGGACTCTCGGACTGCATCTAATTCCATTTTCTGAACCTGTCTCTCCATCTTCTATCACTCTATTAATGAGATTTTTAGTGTAATCTTACATCTATTTCTTTTAGCTATCTGTGGATTGATTAAAACACTAGCCTTTAAATCTTTTAATAGTTTTGTAAGACTATTTACATAGTGTTTGAAGATATAAATTACATTCTTCATAAGTAAGACTAAATTAATACTGAGACTGAAGTAGTTTTTAGATACGATAGAAAATTCTATATTTAACGTTCGATATGAAACACTGTATAAATTTAGGATTTTATTTTATAAGCCCTAAGATATAGATATAGATAGATACAGATATAAAGGGGGTTTATTAAATTTATTCTGGTATCTATTTAAGCATTTCTATGTATTAGTATCGTTGACTAACACCCATAACACAAGCATATATTGCTTACTTTGGGGTTAGATCCAATTATTTGTGTAACTTGTCCAGTGAACTTTTCCCCGTGTTGGTCCGGGCTCCTTTGAAGAATAGACCATCTGTGTTCCTGCCAGGCAGCTCGTAAAAGGCAAGCAAAGGCTTACCGTCATTAACACCGTGACATCTGACTAGGTGGTAGAGTTTCGCAGTGACTCACCCGGATTGGTACCACCGCCTTCACATCCCGGCCTCAGGTTGGCAACGCACCATTACCACCTTTGGTGTCTCTAGGCGGCGGGAATTTCTTGCCATCAGGAAATCCGTCTGCTTGTTTGCCTTCCAATATCATAAAAAAAAAGAAATTTATTTATCATTTATTTAAATAGTAGCATTATATTTTTTTAAATATTATTACCCCCATATTAGTCCTGAAGTTCTTTAAAAATATAGACCAAGCTCTTTTCTAGCGAGCAGCTTATAAGAAACGAGCGTTGGTTGGTTTGCCAATGACTCCGCGATCGTGTTTAGGCCAATGTTCGCAATTGTCGTGTTCCGTATTGGAGGGCAGCGTAGCTCATTAATTTGTGCCAGTTACTAATTATCCTGTCCAGAAACACTTCATTAAAACATACTATCATTTAAAAATAAATTAAAAGAGTACTATCTTGCAGAGTCCATGTAAATCTAAGCTTATTTTATATTAACTGCTGTTCATCTTGTATATTAATAACTACACCGCAATAAAATATTCAACTACTTAGCACATACATATTGTTCTATATTGTTGGTTGTCTGTAATAAATCGTATTTCTGTGATAAGAACGCCTATTGTACTCTAACTTTAACTTTAAGATCTGAGGTATATTTTTTGTTGGTGGTGTACAATAAAGAATATTTGTATTTGTATTACCGCCATTTTCTTTCTATGGATGGCGTTTATTTCATACTATGAGGAGATCGGTCTGATTAAAAGGCTTTCGTTAAAAACATGGGCGTTGCATGCATTTATTTTATATGTTTTAATAAATGCATCAAAATTGAAATAAATAGCATCAAACTTCAAAGCATCAATCGTTAATAGAGACCGCCGCTGTGGACGGCACGTCCGCCGGGCGGCGACCGAGACGAGATTTCTAATCGACGGCCGGCGTCACGCGCCGCGTCCGCAGCCGGAACGAATTGCCGGAGATAAGCATCGATATCTGGGCATGGTCACTAGACAACACTATCTAGGGCTGCTAACTTTATAAGGCATATGAAAAAAGTCTGTTCGAAATTCGACCATGTATAGGTTCAGTAAGACCTTTTATGCTCTTTTTATACATTAAGGGGCCTTATGGTTACATTAGTTATTATAACTAGCCAAACCGGCGAAATTCGTTCACTTGGCACTCGATACTTTCTGCCTATCCAGTAGGGGAGATTTGATGTGAAAATATGTGCCAATGTAATTCAACTGTTCCTCTACATTTCGAATTTTAAGTTATTTGAACACTTTATGATGAGTTGTTTAGTCTGTAAATGTCATAAAATTATAAATTACAAAATTTTTAACTTAAAAAAATTGTCAAGTACATACTACACATCAAAAACGAATAAATGAAATCAGACTACGTGTTAATGAGTTATAGCCTAATTCATATTTTGACTTTTACTCCTCTCCCACGGGAACTACTTTAGTGAGTGAGATAAAAAGTATCCTATAACCTTCCTCGGAACGCAAGTAACTGTCAGCTAAATTTCGCTACGATTGGTTTAGTAGATTCAGCGTTACTAAAGATCATGACAGAAACAGACATTCAAAAATGTGTTGTGCTGCTCTCATCAGATATTTTTTTAATGTAAAATAAAAATACATTTTTAAGTAATTAAAAAAAAACTGTTTATGCTCATCAAAGTACCGAATTCACTTGACTAAAATTTGTTGTAAGTAAACTCTATAACTATATACATACATACATATCTTCACGCCAAGTCCCTTACGGGGTAAGCAGAGAGTATCAATAGTTAATAACTTTCCGTGTTTAAGCGTATAGCCCGTATAGCAGCAAGCACTTGACCATTTTTTTGTTCGATGAGAGTAAGAAAAAACAAAGTAAAGGATAGTGACAGCCCTATGTAACAGAACCAGTATTTACAGATAACACAAAAAAATAATTTCTTTGTGACAAAATGAAAACGAAGAACGTGATGACTCTCCGATATCTTATTGTAGCGAGAGCTTGGGAACTTGCAATGTTTTATTTCGAGAATATATCTAACTACTGAATGATACAAATCATATTGTTTTTATTTCAATTTATAAGGACTATCGCCTCTGTGGACTAGCGGCCCGAGATCGAATTTGGCTATTTGAGGTCCTGAGGTTCGATTCCGGGTCGAATAATAAAAAAATAGAAAATGTGTTTTTAAATTTTTTTTATAAAAATAAAGTTGCCCGGGATTGGAAATGTGCCCATTTGGCGATAGGCTTGCCACCTATTACATTGCGGGACTTAGTGTTTTCGGCTAGTCGGTGCCTTGTTTGTCCCTTTGCCTCTTCGGGGATAAGGGTGAGAAAAGACCTGAGGACTTTTTATACTTAGGCTTAGGCATTCCAGGGTTACGTCGATCTTCGAGCTCTATTACCAAAACAGCTCAGTTATACCAAATTTGAGGGCTTAATATAAAAAATGCACAATGTTAAAATTCAAGTTTTCACTTCTGCTTCACTTGAATTATTTTAGTGCTTTAATATTCATTCCGATATTTAAAAATAAGCTCATGACCTTGACATAAAATACAGCTAAAAAACATTTCATTCATGCCCGCTTTCAAAAAAAAACGCATCTAAATTCGTCCTGAAGAACTACAATGCCACAAACACACACAAACACACACACGACGCGCGCGCGCGCTCACACACACACACACACACACACACACACACACGGTGTCGGTGTATAAATATAGTATACAGAATTTCCTGTTTGGAAGGTTGAAAAAACTAAAACTTGTCGAATAAATTCGTCGTACTGAAATATTAATCTAGATTGTTCTGTAACGTCGTACCATGAAATTAGGTGCACGACGCGTATCGTCAATTTGCGTCATTTTTTACCGCGGTCACGACAGCCTTACCGATAGATGTAATTGGGAGAAACTCCACCACTAATGCTTGAGTTTTAACCATTGAATGTAGAGCTCTTAAAAGAGATGTCTCTCACGTTTTCACATTGACGCGTTAACGATTAGCCTTGGTTGGGCAGGTCTCAATTAAATAGTTGCTCCATAATGACACATCGTTTGTTCGTCCAGCGGAACTTGAAGTAACTGTTTCGGCCCTTTTGTCTCGTGATGATGGCTTGATCATTTGAGTTTCGGTTGTTTTGTAGGTTACAATGTTAGAGTCATAAAATGTTCTGATTTGATAGAGTACATTGATTTCGTCGTTATCCAATATATAAAATTCTCGTATCACCGTGTTAGTTACCGTACTCCTCCGAAACGGCTTTACCAATTATCACCAAATTTTATATGCTAATTCAGTAGGTCTGAGAATCGGCTACTCTCTATTTTTCATACCCCTAGGTGATGGGTATGATTTACCCCAACTGTTTTACTAAATTTACATTTAAAAAAATTGCAGAACAAAGTCTGTCCGGTCTGTTAGTTTTTCTATAAAGTGACCATTGAAAAATAAATACTTGATATTTTAAAAATAAACAGACAGTACAGATGGGAAAGTAGATATTATTTATAAAAATATACAATATTGCAACAACGTACGCAATATGCTTGATATTTTTGGAAATAGGGTAGCCGTTATAGTTACTCTAAACAACTTAGTATTTTAATATCATGTTGGCAAGCACCTTCTACATGCCGTCTTCAAATGTTTTTATGTACATTTTTTACCATTACTAAATTCGTCTTCTTATTGGTTATTAAAATTTCTAGACAGATTTTTCTGAAATTCGAAGGTTTGATAGGTATGAGAAACGTAAATTGAACTCTATACCGCTTGGATACATAAGAACAACGTTTGCCGATCCATCTAGTATATAAAATAAAAACATTTACATAGATGTAATGATATAAGACCACATTATAGTTCGACGGTACTTCGGCCATACTAAAATAAGACTAATAAACAGATACGCCTACGATCGCCAGCAACCAGTTTCAGAGTTAAGGAAGATTTACACTGAGTCAGTTACTGACGTCAGCGCAACTTGAATAGACCTTTGTACTTTGGCGTGTTATAAGTATTCGATATTTAAATTATTAGTGAACGCAAACAATTTATGAAAATAGATAATTAAATTTTGGAAACTGTTCGATTTTTAATTTGTAAGTGAACGCGAAGGAATAGGTAGGAACGCAAGATTGAGAATAAAAAAACGGGTTGCACTCCGGCAGAACGAAAAAAAACGGCAGAAGTGAAAACTTGAGTTTTAACGTTGTGCATTTTTGATATTTTGAAATGCATAGGGAATAATTTTGCACGAATTGCCTTAATTATCAGTATGAAAGTTCTATCATTTATGTGGTAGAATACAATATTCATTTATTGCGCTATCGTGCACAAACATGACAACATAAACATTCGCGCAAGCGCCCTACGCCTTCTTAGGAATTTTCGTCTTATGAAATTTCAGGTCACGTTTCCTGACGCGAGTTTGGAAGTTCTTATCCATTCCAAAAAAGTGCCCAAAGCCGCTAAAGAAGTTTTCACTTCAAAAATCTAAAAAACTGTATACGAAATTTAAAAAAATACATTCAAAATTTATGTTGTTTGTAAATATAATGGACATTACATAACTCAAAAACATAAATACACAGATTACGCCTCTTGTTATTAACGGCCAATGTTAATAATGTATCTCAATCTAATGGATTTCAAGCAATCTAGATAGCTGCGCATCCGGCGGCCTATCCCATACCTAATTGCCATATTAATCCTGTCCACAGATATGTTATGGCAAACGATAACATAAAAATGGATCAAAATATCAATCTTGGACAGCAAGTTTTGGATTAGGATTGGTTATTAATATTGGCCGTAAGAAAATAATGGAAATGAACTTTATATCAAATACCTTGCCAGTGTTAGGTAGGTATTTCTGTATAAAAAATATTTACTAAAACGGATTTTTTGAAATTTGCTGTAACATTTCTCTATTACGTTCATTGCCTGATTATGCTCAAAACCTGTGTACATTATCGCCGAATTTCATACTGCGTTCTTCGTGATTTTTTTTCTGGACGGTGTATATCTTCAAGCTAGCGCATGTGAATTAGCTTGAAGATCGCAAAACGTAACTTGCAGATTTTTTTAAATCAAACATCTTCTCTGTTATCATCCACGAAAAAGATGCCATAATAACTCTTCCCTTCACTTCTTACGTGTCTACACATACACACATTTTTTATAAAGTTAGAAAGACAAATAAGCCGATGGGTGTACCGATGACGTCGTATAAAGAAAGATAGAAATAGATATTAAAACTAGAAGCTAGATTGTTAAGCATAAGTTAGTTTACTCCACCCTCCAGACCGGACCACTACAGTGGCGAACAATGTTGCTATGGAGGAATAGGAAAAACTCTACCACCTATTCAGTAATATTTGCAAATTTTTACGTATGTAATAAAACAAACCCTATGTAACATTTTAGCATGGCCTCTGTGATTAGCGACCCGGTATAGAACTTGACTTAATGATGTCCCGGGTTCGATCCGCGGGTTAACAAAAAGAGGTTGTGTTTTCTTCGAATTTTCTTATAACAACAACGTTGCCCGGGATTGGTATGGGCCCGGTTGGCCTACGTACCTACAACATTGTGGGACATTTGTCTTTGGCTAGTCCTGGGCGCCCTGGTTTTATCTCTACCTGTCTGTTTGGGGTTATGGGCCTGAAAAATACTTAGAGATATATTTTTTTTGATGTACGAATGTTAATCTAATGCTTGTAATTATTTTCTTTTCTATTATATGCCTAAACTAAAGAGGCTAAAATTTTATTTTATTTTCATTAGCTGACATTATATTGTGATTTTTGACACGCTATCTTATCATAACCGATAAGATAAGATTATTTGAACTGATTTGTGATATTTTAATCCTGGATGATTATGGAGTTATTTATAACTATGAACGTTTATTGTTAGTTATATAAATTGTTGCCATACGCCATTTTGTAAAAAGAAGTTATAGTAATACTATTTAAATTATGCGCTTCGGCTATATTCGTCAAGCCTCGGAAATCCGGATGTATTTTAAAGATATCTATATAGAGTTGTTATTACATAATTAATCATTTCGCTTAATTAAGATTAGGTCAGCCAAATTAAAAATAAAACAGTAAAGTGTAAAAAGTGTACAGCTGAAGCGCACAATTTGAATAGTACTATATTTAATAGTATTGTATGTTCTTTACTTTCATTAAAATTTCTTAAAAGTTTCAATTTTAAAGACATTTCGTTTTTGTAAGCCAATGAACTTACATACATGTACATACATGAATTAGCAATAATAACAAAACGAAAAAGGCCAACTTTGACAGGATTTAAACCAGTGACCTTTAGTTTCAAGGATAGTGGGAGGGAGAATACACTGCATAGATACCCTAGTCCCTGTTGTATACTAATTATCTGAAATCATTCCATTTTCTGCCTTCGTATTGTCTGAGTGAAAGCAATGTTCACTTATCAATAATGTATCCTATAAATAGTGTTGTAATTGTGTAGTCGCTATCGCAATAATTGTCGATAGAGTGGCGTGGGCGCAGACCCACCGCGCTGGTTTTGCTAATGACATGTGATACTATCCCATACCAATTAGGACCTACTGTTAATAGGTTCTCCTTGCAAAACAGCCAGTTGGCAGAGGCGTTTATGGCGGGAGCAATGAGTTCAGTAGCCAGATTAAAGGTTACGTAAAGATACAACTTCATACCGGGAATGGATAAAGCCTACCATTGTGTTTTGTTTATTTTTACTGTAACTGTACAAAGGATAACTTAAGGTATTACAATAAACCTTCTTAAAAAACAAGCCACTGATGACGTCGGTAGAAATTAACAAAGTACCCATGTGCAAAAATGAGGTGGTTTTAAGTTCGACTGTATGTTTTTATGTATTTTAAGTAACTTTTTACTAGATAAACCAAAGCTGATAATTCTTTTTTTGTATAAAAGCAGTTGCTTAATTGTTGGTCTCAAAATTAAGTGAAAATCATTAAGATTATTTTTTAATAAAACATTAGGTTTATTAAAATTTTAGTCTGTTTAAATTAGTTATAAAATATATGTAATATTATCAAATGGTCAAACTTTAAATAAAAAAAAATACATATTTATTTTAAAAGTATGTATGAACTGTGCTAAAATTGAGTTGATTGAATTGAATACGTACTTAGATATATCATTTAAAAGTAAAAATTAGTTATTATTTAGTTTTATAACCTAATCTCGATATCGATAATGCATAAAGTAACATCCTTTTTAAATTCGATACTAAAGTTAATAAGAGATACCTTTTACAAAGTTTGGTAACAGCAAATAAAAACGTTAGAGGGACAGGAGCTTCCTTGCTATTGACATTTAGTGATGGCCATTATTCTTGTCTCGATCGTGGAAACGATAATCGTTTAGTGGTGCAATCGTTGTCATTACGATTTTATCAGCACTGTTCACTTTACAGAAGTTAAAATGGTCTTGTAATGTGTGAAAAATTTTATTTTGAAGAAAAACAAAACTCCCGTAACATAAAAATAGTTTTTACCTACAGTAAGCATACGAAATATCTAAGAAAGTATAGAACTATTGTTAGATAATTCGTTTGCTGACTGTACATATAAAATGTTTAGACATGAAACATATCGAAGATACTAAGCCTCGTAATGTGATAGGTAATACGCCCATCGCAACAGGGTACATATGTACTGGACAACGTTTCTTTTTCATTTTGATATTGTAAAAACACCCTTGCTTTTTGTTAGCCGACCCGGGAATCGAAGCCGGGACCTTATAAATTTTAGTCCGACTCTGGAGCGCTAGACCTAATAGTTTTAAATATTTTTAATTCGTTTTAAAATACTCACAAAATAGTATTCTCTAAAGTAGGACGAAATATATTTCTTAATATCCCTTTTGGCGTAAGATTTTAAACATAAACGTGCGATTTTATTATCTGGTTTATTTAATATACGACGGAAACTCTCTCACGGATGAATTTCATTACATTTTGACGTGTATGTCCGTTTATCCGTTCACACAATTCCGGAGGCCTAGTTATTTTAAGCGATGTCATTTTCAGATAAGATTGTACTTGTAGGTGTTGTACTTGGACATGTATTGGAGGATGCCAAATGGAGGGAATGCAAGCTCAATAATCGTATAGGTCCAAAAAAGAAAAATTACGTCAGATAGGTAAGCATAACAGCTGACGGATTTCCCGATGGTAACTAAAACATGCTTACTATAGACATCATAAGGTATTAACAGTGTCTTAACAACCTGAGGAGAAGTCTTTTGCTTAAACACATGTTTAACTAAAATGCACCGATCTTTAAAATTTTTATTTTTATTTGCAGTAATGTAAGAAAGGCGGTCACGTCATTTTTATTCAATTTTCGCAAGAGACATACAGTGCAAATACAAATAATAAACATTACATACATACCTTTACATTACCTACATAAACCTGATGTAATAATAGTTTTGGAATTTAAGAACATGTATTAAAATTGCGCGAAAATAGTAGGTAATAAATTAGAATTTTTACTAAAATAAGGGACACTGTTCTCTGTAACTGTAGTATATTTTCTCAGAAATATTAAACATCAGTCTTAAATACAAACCAAGTTGTTAGTTTTTCATCTAAATATATATTTTTAATAACCTCACTTGCGACTTAGGGTTAGAGACGTGGTCTTTTTTTAAATCTTACAACATCTTATTAAGGAAGAAAGGAGAGTATAATCTTTACAAATAAATAAAATTGAAGTGTCTATTTGCAATGTTAAAACAACCTTTTTTTACTACATTAATGTATATACGGTATTCCAAAATAATATTTTTACGACGTTTTTGGTTGTCTGTCTGTTTGTTTGTTCCGGCTAATCTCTGAAACGGCTATACCGATTTTGAAGATACTTTCCTTGGCCGGAAGCTGATGAAATAAAGAGTAACTTAGGCTATTACTATTTTACGAAATTATAAATTAATTAAGTAAACAACTTTTTTGTTAAATTCAACATGGACGAAGTCGCGGAAACAGCTAGTCATTAATAAAACTTCCTCGCGAAATTAACGAACGCCCCTCAGAGTGAAGTACAAAATGGCAGCTAAAATTCGTTGTGGTGACATACAATGGCCATCACTACATAAATAGTGGTAACGTGGGAGCCGGTAAATAATTACATGTTGGATTATATTATTCTATCTCTCTTTTAACAAAACGTTAGAGTGGGATGTCGAGATACCTAAATTAACGACGTTGGTCATACGAAATAATTGTTTAGAATCAACTATTTTTTTTGGACATCCAACTTTTGAACCAGCTTTAAATTTTACTAGGTTGTGATTTGGTTTCGCTCGTACGCTTAAGTCGTTACATTTTTTTAAAAAAGATGAAATATGTTATCTATATATACAAAATAAAGTCGTGTTAGGTACATTATTTATAACTCAAAAATAGCTTAAGCGATTAGGCTAAAAATTGATGAGGTGGTAGCTTGGCACCAAGGCAAGGATAAAGGATACTTTTTATCCCGTTCGACTGCGAGAAAACTAGGATAAACATTTTAATTTTTCCTATACAAACTGAACGGACGGAATGAAGTTCGCCGGAGCAGTTAGTATTTGTATAAAAAGTGTTGTTAGTTACACTACTTATAACTAAAAACGGACTAACCGATTTGACTGAAAATTGATGGGTAGGTAGCTTATAACCTGGAGACGGTCATAAGGGTATTCTTAATTCTCCTTAGCTGCGTGAAAACTCAAAAAATAACATTTTATTTTCTCATACAAACTGGTGGATTTTAAAATATGCTCGAGCACACTCTTTAATTTCTTGGCGTTAATGAAACATAAACTTTGAGTGTGATTACTGTCCACTTCAAATACTAAATGAGCTATAAAATTGGTTTAATATGTTCTCATGATCTACAACCAAACCAGCAAACAAACGAGAATTGAGAAAAAATATTTTCGAATATGTCCCAGTAAGATCCGTTATATTTTCTGAAATATGCAAACTATTGAGTAGAGGTAAAGTTTTGCGACAAGTTGCTGGTTGGTATTAATACCTGACTTATTCCTGTTACCTCATATTCAGGTTTTCTAGGCCAGCTAACTTTTATGTTCAAGCTTCATATTAACAACACACCGTTAACACTTTTGGTGTTTCTAGGTAAAATAGGTCAAATTCTATTTCATTCTTCCTGTTATCTAATATTCCACAGAAACTAGAAAAAAACTTTTTCTAAAATATACTTCAATTTACAGATACTATAATACACCTACAATTTTTCTTTTATAAAGTTTATTTAATATAATAAAATGTCGATGAGATCCAGCGTGTTTGGTTGGCGGGAACATAGGAATTGAATGTAATGTTACTTGTTAAATTCGCTTTGGCCATGTTGCTGGTTAGAGTTGCCATTATTTTGATAATTGATGGGATTACTAAAACGTTAAAGCCAATGAGTTTATTTTGGTTACCAATTTCAGGTAACTGATATTTATCAGATAAATAATATTACATTTGGCATTTACAATGTGAAAGTGTTGCTTATTAAAAAATAAAAAATATTTTAATACATTGTAAACTCTTTATAACGTTATCCTTTATAACGATAAATTCCCTATAAAGTAGAAGTGTACACAACTTAGTTGGTTTGCGTTAAAACCCATACATTGATACACTCTTTATAACAATACAGCCATTCTCTATTACGAAGAAATGTGTTCATATTTTAACAGTAAATATACATTTATCATCGGTAATATTGTTTATGTTATTTTATCAGGTAAGCTCCGAAACATCTGAGGTCGTAAGCGGTCGGTCTTGCTTTTGTTATTCTTAATTGCCTTGAACACGTGCAACATGACTCTTTGTTTTCTTGGAGGTGATGGTCTTTAACCAAGCATACACGGTACCTATCGTATTATCAGTCGTAAACCAACATTGAAACTGTTAACATGGCCAGTAAAAGAAAAGCGATTTGTGTTGACGAAAAAGTTTGTGTGATACGTGCGATTTAAAAAGGAGAAAAGAAAAGTGACGTTGGAAGACGTTTTAAACTAAGTCAACCACCATTTGGAAAAACAAAGAAACAATTCTGCAGGCGGTGCTGGAAGGAAACTCGTCTAAGAAATTAAGGAAGCCAAAATTGGAAGAATTGGATCAGGCAATGCTATCGTGGTTTCACAAGCAGCGCCAGAATAATGTACCCATTTCGGGGCCAATAGCATACATAAGATAATACAAAACAAGTACTGACATAGTAAAAAACGTCAAACAAATTTAACGGACTACATGTGTAAATAACATGTGTACATACATATATATGTATACATGTATATGCATATTTTATCTCAGACTTATTAGACATTATTGTAAATTTGGTTGTTTTATTTGTTCACTCCATATAACGATAACTCTCTATAACGATGAAAAATGTTCAGTCCTTTGACTTTCGTTGTAGAGAGTTTACACTGTACTTTCAAGGTTTGATTTTGACAAGTTCATTATTATCGTTCCAATGTTCACTCATTTGGTCATTTCAGGTTGTCTCGATGGAGGTTATACATTTGAATACACTTTATACGACTACAAAACTGATTTATACTAATTGTAGTGATATTTTGGGGAGTTAATTATTCCATTTTGAAAAATTACACTAAATTAACTTACTCTAAGGAAATCATATAATGCTGTAATAAATTCAATAAGCAAATACGTATGGGACCCAGATGTTATTCAAATCCATATTCTATGTTCATCGCACGTATGCCTGTTTCTGTCTTTTTCGATGGTATTAGGCTAACATCTTCACTGCGCTGGTCAAATGAAAAAAAAAGACAGGTTGCGCTACGGAAGTGCCGGCATAAGTGAAAACTTGAATATTAACGTTGTGCATTTTTGATATTTTGGAATAGTTAGGTAATAATTTTGCACGAATTGCTTTAATTATCATTATGAAAGTACTATCATTTAAGTGGTTGAATACAATATTTATTTATTGCGCTATCGTACACAAACATGACACAAAAGAACATGCGCGCTGCGCCATCTTAGGAATTTTCAATCTGACGATGTGACGCGAGTTTAAATGTTTTTACCCATTCCAAAAAAAGTGCGAAACGCCGCTAAAGAAGTTTTCACTTCAAAATTAAACAGAGTTCAATATATCAGTGTACTAAAATGCTGAGCTGTTGATAATGGTCACCCTAGTTGCGGTCAGCCTTGACTCTGTCCGGACGTAAGCCTGCAGGTCTCACGGTGTTATACAATACTTTAGTCGATTCAAAACAGGTTACGTTTTACCTAATGCACATTAAAAGTTTACACCATAGCTATTATTGAACCGTCCGTCAATTATACTTGTTTCTTTATCTGAAATTTTCCATAATATTAACTGTGACATCAGAATAATTGTTATATTTTATTACAGGTACTCAACGATTATATTTTAAAATTTTCATCAAAGAGTATCGTACGCCAAAACGTAAGTTTTTTTTATTTATTCATCAGTTTTTGCCCGCGACTTCGTCAGCGTAGAATAGTAGGTAGTGATATTTATATACCTAACAGCTTAGCCCCTATTATAGCTCTTTGGGAGTAGTTTTCGTAATAAAATGTTATATATTTTTGAAATCAAATCCTTATCTATGTGCGTATCAAAATTTATCTAAATCGGTTAAGCTCGTTAGCTGTGAAGAGCAATTAACAGACATGTAGACTTTCACAATTATAATATGTTCTTGTTTTTGAGGAGTACATGGTCATGCTGTTCTATTTGCCTCAGCCTTTTAATTTATTTCTACGTGTTACAGTTAGCTTTATATTTATATTGTAATTATTGGGATTAAAAACGAAAGTTTGGGGATTTTTTGGACAGCTATTCTCAGTGTATGACCGGATATCAATCCGCTGATAGTTTTCATCAATGCCTGCTATAGCTTGTGTTGTCCAAATTTAGCCGTAATCATGTTAGTTGCTAAAATAATATCTTTAAGTTTCAACTTGCGTTTGGGATCTTATTTTGCTATATCGACTTGTACTTTTAATAAGTCAATGCCTATTCACCCTATTTTCTCGTACTTTGGCACTGCTCCGATAACTATATAGAAAAATATTGCTTATAATAAGTATAATGTGACTTCTTCACATGCAAGTACAAATTTTTGTAGCATCTAACTGAATAATGAAATATTAATAGGCAACACAAACAATTGCCTAAATTAAAGTATTATTACTATAAAGAAATACATAGGACTGTCACAGTTGAAGAATAATTTGTAATAGTTATTATTACTATATTATATTAATTGTATTATCATGTCTTATTTCTATGTCTAGCTTTTAGCTTTGTGGGTTTTCAGTTTTTCAAAAGGTCTAACGGCTGCGCCCAGTGACGTCATTTAACATTTAATCTCAACATTCAGTTACAACTTTATACGCAAAAAGGTCGACTTGATGGTATTAGAAGATAATTGACGTCTCTGAATACTGCAATTAGTACGTTTTGAATATTTGTTATTTTGCCTATTAACTGACCGTTGCCAAGTAATTAAAATTCGAAAAAGAACTACCTGTTTAATATGTTTCAAATGTACGCAGCCTTAATCCTATCTAGTTTACTTTGAATTATGACAACACTAACTCTTTTGTTCGCAAAATGCACTTAAAATAAGCACAAATATTCTTTCCGTGCATCGATAATAGATAACTATAACCATGTACAATACTACTATTTAAATTATACGCTTCGGCTTCATTTTTACTCTTTTTACACTCTATACTTTTATTTTTAAATAGGCTGACCTAATCTAAATTTAAGCGAAATTATTAATTATGTAATAACAACTCTAAATATAGATATATTTAAAATAGATGCTTATTTAAAAAACTTGACGAATATAACCGAAGCAATAGTACTACTATACACTTCGGCATGATTTATTTATGTTCAAGGAACAGAAATGTCTATTTGGTTCTGTATTAGCATTCTCCTTTTAAGACATTAGCGTGTCCAGACGCGTTTCTATTATCTCGTCGCACGTGAATAACACGGAAGAACATGTTAAATGAATATTATTCAGTACTTGGATGATTCTGTATGGATATTATTCTGATCTTGAAAAATAGTACTTTAGAGCTGCAATAACTCATGTGAGCCTAGTACTGCAATAACTCATATGCACAGACTAGTAAGAGACCTATATGATCTCATGTAAGCCTAGAACCTAAACGTCAATCACTCCCTTTGATTAGCACTAATTTCAGTTTCACTTAGACGAATGAATCACTCCAAAGATGATAAATATCTTTAAAAAACATTCGGATTTCCGAAGCTTGACGAATATAGCCGAAGCGTGCAATTTTAATAGTACTATTTTACACTTCGGCATGATTTATTTATGTTCAAGGCTTTCAATCGATGAACAGAAATGTCTATTTGGTTCTGTATTAGCGTTCTCCTTTTTAGACATTTAGCGTGTCCAGAGGCGTTTCTATTATCTCGTTGTACGCGTGAATAACACGGAAGAACATGTTAAATAGATATTATTCAGTATATCTGAACTTGAAAATAGTACTTTAGATCTTTAGAGCTGTAATAACTCATGTGAGCCTAGTACCTAAACGTCAATCACTCCCTTTGATTAGCACTCATTTCAGTTTCACTTAATAGACGAATGAATCACTCCAAAGAGGATACACATAAATCAAATATATATAAATATAAATGTATTTGAGGATTAGGTACTTCAACGCCTTAACCAATTGTAATGCAGTTTTGTACATGCATACAAGGTTGAATTTGGACTACTTTTGAATTCCAAAGCTTAGTTTCGGCGCAAAATATACCTCAGCAGCAGCAGAGAGCAAAATAAAATTATAACTTCGCGTTTTCACAATACTAGGAAAACTGATAAATACCGTACGTACTTGGATGACATTCCGCGTACACGAACCTTTCTTTTATTAAACGCTAAGAATTGTAATTATCTTCCTTAAGTAGGATTTTTGGAGAAACACAACGACGTCTTTTAATCAAGATAAAATAGGGTTTTTATTGCTTTATACATCACTATCGCCTGTTTGGTCTAGCGGTTCAGTTGTTGGACTTGACTGCATGAGGTCCCAGGTTCGAATCCCGGGTCGGGTGACAAAAAGAAAATTGGGTTTATCCAATTTTCTCATGAAAAAAAATGTTACTTGGGATAGGATATGTGCCCGATTGGCGATAGGCTTGCCATCTATAACATTGTGGGACTTAGTATCTTCGGCTAGTCGTGGGTTGTGGTTGTGCCTCTGCCTACCTCTTCGGGGATATGGGCGTGAAGATACTTTTTTTATACATCACTACTGTTGCTCTTAAATCACTCAGTTGACCTACCAATTAATATTTTGTGGGTAAAATTAGGTGGGTACGACGAGAATCCATATCTTTAGACAAATCCTCAAAATAAATAATAAATTGTATGTTTTTAAACCCGCTTATTATAAATTTTGTGCAGTTATACTATAAGCTATGATTCTTTAAGAATGCTGAAGACAACAATGCAAAAACTTATATTAATATAGCGGGAATCGTAAATCCATCATCAGTTGTATAAGGCAACAAAACTTTCCACTATGACCATGTAAAATATGGCGATTTAACCAAACGTGGGTCTGAGATTTAATGGAATTATGCATAGTCATACTCCCCATTCGTACACCGTTAGTCCAATGACAGGCCTTGAGAGGCAACAAATTACCCGCACGAAATGCTTCCCACGTCTGTCGGTTCTGTTATAAAACTATTTTTTGAAGTCTTTATTTTGCCTTCATAGCTTACAAGCTAGTAAGTACGGTCTGTCTCAAAAAGATCGTACATTATGTGCCGTTTACACGGAAAATTCTGCATCACCTCTAGCAGATACTGTACGTTTAGAAATCATCTCCCTTCTAAGATATAAGTAACGAAATTGATTGTTCAAAATTATATATACACTAAAATGTTTTTTTTATTATTATGTTAAGCCTACTTTGCACAACTTAAAATTGCTATCATATTATGTCTTATGCATACAAATCTGACTTTATTTTTCTTTTCATAGGGATTTATATTATGTTATTTAAATTTTTTAAAACAAAATCCTTAAATACTTACCATCTTACTACAAATTTAAACACTCGTTTAACACTTGTTTAATTAAACACTGTCTAAATTTGAATTCTCAATAAAAAATCACATCATCCACGTGTAACACGTCATTCGTTAGATGTCAATTTAAGACAGTATTTAGTTAAACAATCGTCTATTTTTTGGGGTAAGGCAAATAACGTTTTAACTTAAATAAATGATACTTTTTTAAGTATGCTGACACTGAAAAACAAATGACGCTTTGAATCAAAGTAAAATAATTAAAAAGTCATTAATGTGCAGGGGGCCGAGTCGTTATAACAACAGTTGAATTTATTAAATGACGTTAAAGTACTTCGGGCAATGGAACAATTTAAATAACATTATAATGCTAATCACCTCGTCACTTAAAACCTTTTTCGATTACACTTATGCTTTAGAATCAACTTTGTCACTACATAGAATAAAACAAAGTCGCTTTCCGCTATTAAGGTATATGTTTTCTTAGATCTTTAAAACTCCGAAACGGATTGAAATATGTTTTCAATCGATAGAGTGATACACGAAGAAGTTTTATATACGCGTACTATGCTGGCACGAGCTGCTAGTATTTCATTGTTCAGATGCTGATTTTCAAAACAACAATTTCAAATATAGTATTCAAATAGTTATAAATTCTCATATACCAGAGTTTGATTATATTTAGTTACTCTATATTAAAAATTGATAACACAAAGGTCAATTAACAAAAAAAAACTCGTGCACATACGTAAGAAGTGAAAATTCTTTGTAGCATTATTTTTTGAGCGGCGTAACAGAAAAGAAGTATTGAACTACCTTTCAGCTCCAATATGAAATTCGGAGATAACATGCAGAGGTTTTTTGAGGAGAGTAACAGATAAGAAGTTGCATTTCAAAAAAACTATATATCTCGATCTTCGAGATTCGAAGCAACCTCACAGCTTCAGCATGAAATTCGGGGATAACATACAGAGTTTTTTTTTGTGGAGCGTCACCAGAGCAGCATATTTCTTTCATACGTCGATACAGAAGTATCACTTTAAAAAGCAATATTCTGAATTAAATTAACTCACCTGGTGGAAAATGAAAAATGTTTTGAAGATAGGATATTGAGTTAGAACGGCCACTTAAATACTACTGTAAGATATCTAGAGATTGGCATCTGATCAAATACACATCAGAAGTTTGCTTGGTCTCGTTTATGAATTCCATAACTTAGAGGCAGTTGTTTCTCCAGCAGATTAAGTCTTGACCTTACGATCGTTCTAAATCGGCCAATCAAACTGCTCTACTTTACGATTAGAGCCAATCCCCTTTAAGGAAATTGCTAATTTCAGTTTATTTTACCGGTATTCGGATTTCCCGTTATTGCAAAAGCAGTTTAAATTTTGTACAAAATAGACAAAAAAGTATCTTCACAGTCGTATCCCCATAGAGATAGGTAGTGGTATAGCCGGGGCTTCATTACTTGGGAAGGTCGTGAATGGTTGGAAATAGATAACACTTTTCAATTAAATAGAAAGAATTTTTTTTTAAAGCAATATACAAAATGCATGGTTACAACGTAAACGCCGACCGCAATCGCATGCGCAGGTTGGTGATGTCATGGCTCGTACTAAGTACGATGTATCGTGACAACAAGTGAAGTATTAACGCTGACTATTTTAAACGAATGTTCATAAAAGTAAATATTACAATTTGGCAATTTATATTTAAAATGCACTATCATTTGAGCCTAAACTCCCTTATATTAAAATTTGGCCGGTTTTTTGAAAGTAACCCTGTATATGAAAATTATATAAATGCTACTACTATTTAAATTTTACACTTTGCTTTTACACTATTGCTCTTTTTACACTTAATACTTTTATTTTTTAATTGGCTGACCTTATCTAAATTTAAGGGAAATTATAATTATGTAATAACAACTCTATATAGATATCTTTAAAATATATTCGGATTCCCGAAGCTTGACGAATATAGCCGACTCGCATAATTTAAAAAGTACTACTTTAAAAGATTTGTACAAATAAAAAAAATCAAAACAAATTTTAACTTCTTTTAAAATGTACGAAATATCAGTAGAAAGATATTTGAATTTGTAGTTGAACATTTTGCTCAAGTATTAAATTACTGGCTCTACCAGTACCTGTGAATACATTTCACAAAAATACGACTTTCCCACGAATAGCATGACTTATGACGCAATGTAAAATGACGCTCACAATACTTGTGTGCTTCTTCGTTTATTATAATTGCCTTAATAGACACTGTATAATCATAATCAAATAGAATTACAAGCGTATTGAAAATGAAGTTTTTATTGATCTATTGTACGCGGGAGCAGAGTCCGAGTGATTACTAATCAAGTTTTGTAAATTGGCCAATGCGTGAGATACAATAGGCGTTTTGTAATTCGGATTCGATTAATCTATCTGTTATATCTACTTTTGTTCGTTTACGAAAATAGATAACACTCAACAACTAAATACTGTAGTACTATTTAAATTATGCGCTTAGGCTATCTTCGTCAAGCTTAATTATTTCGCTTAAATTTAGATTAGGTCAGCCAATTTTACAATAAAAGTATCAAGTGTAAAAAGAGTAAATAGTGTAACGCCGAAGCGCATACTTAAAAAAGTAGTAGTAGTATAAAGAAAAGTCGCTTTGTGTAGTAAAGTGGAAATACTACTTTGTTATACACAAAGTCACTTCCTCTGTCCCTATGTTCATTTGTATGCTTAAATCTTTAAAAACTACGCAACGGATTTTGATGCGGTTTTTTTAATAGATAAAGTGATTGAAGAGGAAGGTTTATATATATATATATATATATATATAACCGTGCGAAGTCGGGGCGGGCCGCTAGTAAATAATAAATCGCCTCTATGGTCGAGCGGTCCAGGTGTTGGACTTAACTTCTTGAGGTCCCGAGTCGGGAAACAAAAAGAAAATATGATTTTCCAATGTCCTAAAAAAAATGATGCTCAGGATAGGATGTGTGCCCGATTTGGCGATAGGCTTGCCACCTATCACATTGTGGGACGTAGCGTCTTCGGGTAGTCGTAGGTGCCCTGGTATTTACTCCTTAAGGTAATCGTACCTAATCGTGGCTACCCTGTTTATGCCTCTGCTTACCACTTCAGGGAAATGAGCTTGAAGATACTTTTATTTTATATCTGTTTTTGTTCCTTTACGAAAATAGATAAAATGAATAAATAATAATGAATAAATATTCCCGGTCAAGTTACACAAATTAAATCTATCCCCAAAGTAAACAAATTATATGCTTGTGTTATGGGTGTTAGTCAACGATACTAATACATAGAAATACTTAAATAGAAACCAAAATAAATTATTCAAACACCCAGGCCAGGCAATGCAGACATCTAAATATTCATCACACAAATGCCTGCCCCCGTCGGCAACCGAACCCGAGCTTCGCGGTTGGTCAGTATAGTTAGGCGTGTACGCTAGCCATTCGATCAAAAAGGCGGAACAATGAAAATAAAGATCTCAGCATACAGCATACTATGTATGCTTAGATCTTTAAAACTATATATACCTATAGATAGAGTAATTCAAGAAAAAGCTCAATACATATGTATAACAATATAGAAGTTTATCCACCCTTGCGAAGCTGGGATGAACTCCTTTGCAGAATAGACCATCTGCCTTCAGTCACTAACTCCGAGACATCTGACT
>NJDC01000551.1:257252-267553 GCA_002245475.1 Calephelis virginiensis | reverse complement strand
ATACTTAAATAGAAACCAAAATAAATTATTCAAACACCCAGGCCAGGCAATGCAGACATCTAAATATTCATCACACAAATGCCTGCCCCCGTCGGCAACCGAACCCGAGCCTCGCGGTTGGTCAGTATAGTTAGGCGTATACGCTAGCCATTCGACCAAAAAGGCGGAACAATGAAAATAAGGATCTCAGCATACAGCATACTATGTATGCTTAGATCTTTAAAACTATATATACCTATAGATAGAGTAATTCAAGAAGAAGCTCAATACATATGTATAACAATATAGAAGTTTATCCACCCTTGCGAAGCTGGGATGAACGCCTTTGCAGAACAGACCATCTGCCTTCAGTCACTAACTCCGAGACATCTGTCTAGGATTCCACCGTCTAATCTATTCCTGCTGCCATAACGTCAGTGCTTGCCATTGACGTGTTCCGGTTGGGAACAACGCACTATTACCACCTTTGGTGTCTATAGGCGGCGTGAATTTCTTACCATCAGGAAATCCATCTGCTTGTTTGCCTTCCAATAAATAAATAAATATAAATATTCCTGGACAAGTTAAACAAATTGAATCTAACCCCAAAGTAAGCAAATTATATGCTTGTGTTAAGGGTGTTAGTCAACGATTCTAATACGTAGAAATACTTAGATAGATACCAGAATAAATTTAATAAACACCCATACCCGGAAATGCAGACATCTAAATGTTCATCACACAAATGTCTGCCCCCGTCGGGAATCGAACCCGAACCTCGCGGTTGTTCGGTGTAGTTAGGCGTGTACGCTAGCCACTCGACCAACGAGGCGGTCAATATCCAATATCATAAAAAAATCACTTTGAAACATGTTTTTTTAGGATTAATGATGTTTATGTTGCTGATAATTGCCGAATACCTAACGGAAGTTCCAATATGGTTTGATTTGGACGTTTAGTGTCCTTTCCATTTTAATTTGTTGCCTTATGTATCGTTAGGTTGTCTATACTAATATTATAAAGAGGAAAGGTTTTGTTTGTTTGAAATGAATAGAGTATCTTTACGCCCATATCCCCGAAGAGGTAGGCAGAGGTACAACCAAGGCACCCACGACTAGCCTGACACTAAGTCCCGCAATGTGATAGGTGGCAAGCCTATCGCCAACCGGGCACATTTCCAATCTCGACCAACATTTTTTTTATTAGAAAATTGGAAAAATCCAATTTTTTTATGTTGGCCGACCCGGGATTCGAACCCAGGACCTCATGCAGACAAGTCCAACACCCGGACCGCTAGACCACAGAGGCGATGAATAGACTCCGAAACTACTGGACCGATTTCAAAAATTCTTTTACCTTTAGAATGCTACATTATCCCCGAGTGACATAGGCTTTGTTTCATAAAAATCGGTGCAGTAGAAACCAAGTTACGCAGGCAAAGCTGCGTGAAACTGCTAGTCTTCAATATGATTGTACACGTCGGGTGCTATTCGTAGAAACTTGTGAACACCTGTATTTGGGCAGATGTTTGTTTGAAGTTTCAATTCTAATATTCTTAGTACTTTTTTTAATTTAACTCGCCTTTCTTCTTTTCCACAAATATGTTTTTAGTCATGGGCGTAGCCAGGTACTGTAGGTACAGGAAGGTAGGTACAGATCTAGTGGGAACCTAGAAGAGGGTTCACTTCAAACTGAGATTATGCGAATGATTTAAAGATGGAGAACAAATTTGTCCAAAAAAAATATTAGATAAATTTTGAAAAGATTTTGTGAAAAACCGACCAGAATGTGAAGTTATTTCTGGTATGTTTTATTTAAAACTAGATGTTCCGGTTAATATAGTTCTACCCGTTTAGTTTGTATGGGAAAAGTATTTTTTTTTGTTTCCTGGTAGTCAAACTGGATAAAAGTGTACTATGTCCGCCTCCTGATTATAAGCTACATCCTTATCGAGTTTCAATGAAATTGGTTCCACCATTCTTGAGTTATTAATACTGGAATTAACCCAACTTTTTATATAAAAATATTATATAGATACTTAGCTGACCTATACTAGGTCGGTACTTATGTGAGATACCTATATGATAGAAATCGTGATTAAAGCAATATAGTCTAGGATTTTCCTTTAATGCCTATTGCTTTTAACAGACATCGTAAAAAATAATTTATAAAAATGGAATAGTTTATGTGTAGTAATATTTAAAATGCAAAGGAATTCCACAAGCACTAAAGATGTCGGGTAAAAATTATTTTAGACTTAAACTAAAAATATTAGGTACCTACTAATGACATTGTGCAAATTACAAGATCGATATCACGTTATCTCTTTAGTGACAATACTACAAGACGATAAATGAATACGTATTCATATTCATCCTTATAAGAAATGAATCCCCTATTCGCGTGGCCATTACGTCTGAACGGATGGACCAATTTTGCTAATACTTTTTTGTTGTGTTAGTAATTTGTGAGGAGGTTCTTATGAATAGAAAAACTGGGAACATAACAGGGAAAATGAGAAAAACAAGATTTTAATCTATGTGTTAGTTTATCTAATAAAAATAATAAATAGCTAATAACTTTATGATAATAAATAAGCTTTATTTTCTAGAAACATGTGTTAGTAATTTGAAAGCCATGACGTACAGTAGTTTGAGAATAAATCTCTTCCTCTTCACACATCATCCGATCAAAACTGGTTGAGATATTTCATAAAACACACCTTCAATATTAATAAAATAACAATTCTATAAACCAGATGTTACTTTAAGCTTCAAACCGGTATTTTTATTAGATAAAGTTTATTATTAAGTTATTTTGTTATTATTATGTTATTACTACAACTACCACTGGTCGTCGAGTGCTGTGCAGATACTCCCCCGAGTAGTAGTAGAGAGGATCCACCGCCTTGCCTATTTCTACCGCTATAATGACTGATATTCTAGTCTAGAAGGCAGAGTAGCCGGTAGATTGTACAATAGGTCTTCCACCTCGTCATTAGGGTAGCGACGCACCTGTGACATCTGTGGTGTTTATGAGCCATCTTTGTCTTTTACCTGTTGGTTAGAGCATATGTTTGCATAAATATGGATGGGAGGGTTTTATGCTTGTTCTTTGACTTATAATATAAAAAAAAACTATTGTGATTTCAATATTTCCAATCATTTCTTTTATCATGCTCGATGCTTTGGAGGAGAGGAGTAAAACCTGTGATAACAATCATTTATATTTAAAAAAAGGCATTGCAGTCCGAATCGGATGGCGAACACTCCCTGAGAAGTTTTGATGAAAGACACTCACCGGGCTTGTATTTTTTTCTTCAAAATCTATTTTAGAATTAATAATTCACATTTATTATAGTGGATCAATATCGATCTAGTTTAATTGCTTCGAGAGTAAGAGAGCTTGTAAGGGATAAATATTTGGAATACCTTTACCGTTTATTAAACATGGACTAAACTAGGAGTAAACTTAAGTTGATATTATAGTCTGTATAATATTATAACTATGATGCCAGGTTGAACCGAGTATTTTACTCCGTGTTTATTAATAACACGGTTAATGTTAATAGAGTTTTAATAAAGAAAAATATTTTTCGTGCGCAACCACAATGGTTACAATTTAATATACTTTCCCGTGTGACCTTTCTGAGCATTCAAACTATGTTTTTCTTAAAAATAGAATGAGGGGATAGGAATCTTTCCCACGCCTGCGAAAAATCTGGCAGAACAAACGCATTCCCAGTTTCAGACGGGAACATTTTTATTCGCGTTATTAAAATGCTGGCTATTTTCCTATCATTATTTTACTCAATGATATTTTTTGTTCATGTTATAAGATTTTATTAAACTAGTTTGTTGTTATTATTTTACTTAGTTTACAAATTAGCCTAGAATAAATGAAGCTAGTTAAGATTTTTATTTCAACTAAATTCGACAATATTTTATTATTTTATTTTTTTAATTAATCCCATATAAAAAAGTTTTTAAACTGAAGATTATTTTGTGATAATCTGAACTTTTGTAAGAATACAGTTTCAGAATATGCTTGAAACAAAACGTACTTATTTATACAATGCCAAAGAATAGATAAATACTACGTAATAAGAGGCGGGACTTCCATAGATACTAAGCAAACCCGAATTTGTATAAAGTTTACTTGAAAAAGTATAACCCGTACGATTTGAAAGTAAGTCTATAGGCATTCAGATATAAGGCAACTAGTGTCATATGATTTGGGCGAATAAAAAACACAGTGTACTTATTTTTTTAATTTTTTTATATGAAAGTTGCACCAAATTGCACAATACTAACTGCTGCGGTAAATTTAGTTCCACTCGTTTAGTTTGTATAGGAAAAATAAAAATATCGTTTTTCCTAGTTCTCTCGTAAGCTAGCGGAATTCAATGTATCCTACGCCCTTCTCCTGGTTTTAAGCTACCTATCAATTTTCAGCCAAATCGTTTTAGCCGTTCTTAAGTTATAAATAGTCTAATTAACACGACATTCTATATATAGATTACAAAACATAGAAATTAATAATTGATAGGAACTTACGTTAAAAATTTGAAGTTTATGATACTCTTCTTAAATTGAAGAATTAGCAAAAAGCAAAAAGTTCAATAAACATAAAACATAAAAAATTAAGTAATTACAACATTAGCAAAGACAAACGACAGGCGCCCTCAAAAACATGATTGACGTCCAGTAATTAATAATTAAAATCAATGTGAAGAACAATTAAAATGTTCTTTTCATTAGAGATGATTGATACGAGCGAAGGATTTATGATACAAATTAGTTTAGAAACGTTGGTACAGTTATTCTTTTGTAATACGATTTGGTATCGGGATAGCATCACGGCTTGCCGCGGGACATTTCTGAGGATTTACGACCTGCACTCGATGTACGCCTTTTGCTCCATTGCGTGTGCTAGAAACTGTGCTTAATGATGCCTCCATTTATAATTCAAGCTTAGAGTTTGATGATACGAATAGTTTTATAGTTTTAACTAGGAGAGCACGAGATTCGTCAAAGGTCAATTTACAGTTACAATTAAGGATTTAACGCTTATGTAGTTTTATAAAGGATGTATACACTTTTGTAATAAAGGTAATAAAAACTGTTTATTTAAAAAATAAGTTGAAGACGAAATGTTAATTGTTTGTGCAATAAATGTTTTACAGATAAATAACATGTTTAGATTTATTGAAAAGAGAAATTACAATTTACTCGAATTTATGTGTGTTTTTAGCATTGTTTTTTTAATGTTGAGATTATTATTTCAGACATAATAAATAAATTTAATTAAAGTATTAATCTCATAATTACAATCTCGATAGCGATAAAAAATACGTACAATGTTTTTTAATTAAGTTAAATTTAAATTATCAGAAGCGGGATATGTAGCTGTAAATATAGAATACAGACATTTTTTCTTATATTATTGTCATCATTTATATTTTTTTGAGTCAATAAAGTTTTAATTCAATAGATGTTTATCAAAAACTTTAAGCATAACTTGTTTAAAAATAGAAAACTTAAAAAAAACTGACTAAAGGTTTAGTTTTGTTAACTGTAGAGATTTGTAAATATGCCTTTCCAATAGTGTCATGTATGTGATAAACAACAATTCATGCCCTTTATCGTGTTACTGGCAAAGACAATAGCATGTAGACATAAATATCCGTAATATAGTCAGCACCTCAGTATCTATGGATCTGGACGTAACAATAGTTCGAATGAGGTGGTGATAGGGTTACCACAACTTGACTTTCTAAATCCAATAAACAAAGAAAAGAAACACTGCCACTTTCTTTACTTTTTAGTTTGTGTATATTTATTTTAAACTTTTGGGAGAAAAACGAAAGAGTTTCTTTATTGAGATAAAGCACCATAACGCTTGATTTCTAAATCCGACCTTAGGTGAAAGCCATATTTTTAACATACACAGCCTAATTTCGTGTAGCTCCCGGAAACAATGGTGAAGTGACAGCCCTATGTGTTGAGTGCTAAACAATAGAAGTCGGAACCAGCCAGATATACGCTTACAACATGGGCTCGTGCTAATGGTCCCTGGAATTATTATTTGTAATTTAAATGGGTCCAGTGTAATGAAATCATTTACTTTGATCATGTTTGACAACAGTAATGTCTAACAACTACCGCATTATAATTAGTTGTTAAAAAAATTACGTTACTTGTAAAATAAAATTGTGGAAACACTCTTAATCTTTAATGATTAACAGCATGTTTTTTAAAAAGAAATATTTTCATGATTTCTTAATTTGCAACAGGGAAAATTTCTCCAAAATCTTTTATCGCCACTGTCAACGAAACAAACTCTTCAATTTTATTAATCTTCACATTAAAAAGAACACAATGAAGAAAGTGGTGTTTGTTACACTAATTATCTAAACGGCTGAACCACCTTGGTTGAAATTGGTGGTAAGGTAGCTTAGGACCAGGAGACGGACATAGACTTTTACTAGGTGGTAGAGTTTCGCAGCGGCTCGCCCGGTAGTAGTACCGCCGCCTTACCTATTCCTGCCACCATAACGTCCAATGCTTGCCGTTGACGTGTTCCGGTTTGGAGGGTAAGGTAGCCGGTAAACTTACTTTTGCTCGAGGCCTAACATCCCAGCCTCAGGTTGGCAACGCACCTTTACCACCTTTGGTGTCTCTAGGCGGCATGAATTTCTTACCATCAAGAAATCCGTCTGCTTGTCTGCCTTCCATTATCATAAAAAAATAGACTGCAAACTCGGAAAAACATCATTTTATTTTTTCCCATACAAACTGAACAGGTAGAACGAATTTCGTCGGAACAGCAAGTCTGTGATAAATATCATCTCTGTGGTCCGTTGATCCGTATTGGCGTTTACTACATGAGTGCGTTCGATTCTCGGGTCGGTCAACTCAGTATATGTTTTTTCAAATGTCTAATGAAAGCAAAGTTGCTCGGTTGGTATGCCACCTATAATACTGTGGGACTCAGTATCTTTGGCTAATTGTGGCTGTCCTTGGTGTACCTCTGTCTATCTCTTCGAGGATGCGATCGTTGTAAAGATACTTTCTGAAATACGAATACTTATCTAATCTATCGCTTCTGTGGTCTAGCGGTCCGGGTGTTGGACTTGACTGCATGAGGTCCCGGGTTCGAATCCCGGGTCGGCCAACACAAAGAAAATTGGATTTTTCCAATTTTCTAATAAAAAAATGTTGGTCGGGATTGGAAATGTGCCCGGTTGGCGATAGGCTTGCCACCTATCACATTGTGGGACTTAGTGTCTTCGGCTAGTCGTGGGTGCCTTGGTTGTACCTCTGCCTACCTATTCGGGGATATGGGCGTGAAGATACTTGTTATCTAATCTAAAATCTAAATAAATCTTATCTATTTACACCACTCAACAACGTACTGAGTAACTTTTAAATTTAAAAAGATAAGTATCTTCTCGCTTTTATCCCCGAAGAGGTAGGCATAGCCATGAAGAAGGTAGCAACGATTAGCCACGGATTATCTTAAGTAGTAAATCCCATAACGTGATGGAAAACCCTTTGCCAGTTCTGTTAAATTACTTAGTATCTTTATATTTGATACTAGCTGACCCAGCAAACTTCGTACCGCTTGACATTAATGCTTCGATAGTAGCGCAGTCTGCTGGATCCAAAGTAAAACATTCCAAAATCAACGACTACTTACAAATAAAAAACTAATTAAAAATCATTTTCCAGTGGAACAAATTGTGAATATAAACCATTCTCGAATTCCCTTGAACACACACAAAAAAAATCATCAAAATCGCTCCAGTCGTCTAGGTTCGTGTGTTTGTCACTGAACTCCAGTGACAAACACACGAACACAAGAAAAATATATATGAAGATTTTCCGTCGTCGGCGCTTGATAAAACTTCCAGAAGAAATAGTAGGGGAGATCGCGATGCTAAATTTGTAGTAACTCCAGCGTCATTGGGACCCATTGCACTTTGTCGATTAAAAAGTGGAGAGTAAAAAAGGTCATGTAAGGTTTTTCTTTTTAGCGGTGCGTTAAGTGTCTAGAAGCTAAAATAGCAATCCCAGTCACTTGATCATAGCCGAACTCATCAGATATTAACAATATATATGCCGTATTTGTCTCCGATGACAGAAATATGTCAATCAGACAGATTTCTGTAATCGACAATTAACACATAATATGACTTGGTTTTTGAAGGTTTCTGAACCTCCTACTCCCGTACGTCTTGTTCAAATCATCAGAAAATTCAAACATGGACTTATTGGCATGTAATAAGCCCGCCGTATTTTAATCTGACACGCTCGAGTATATTTTCAAGCAAAAAAAAATAGACAGACAACCCTACATGCGCGTCTCTAAATAGAGATTTGGTACATAATGGAGGTGTTTAACAATGGTACATGGTATCTCCCATATCTTAATCTGACGCGCCTGAGTTACTCCAAAAATCCCCTTTTGGGCTCCCCTACTAAAACACTTGTACTGTTTTACGTGCCACTTATAATTTATTATATAATAAATAGCCAACCAGTTTCGCTTCTAACATTATCAGGGCTAAAACTATTTAGTATCTATACTTAATTGGTAATCTATAATTTCTGTTTTTGTTGCAGACTGGATATGATTTTACAACGAAGACATCAGCAGATTAAATGTAAGTATTATTTTATTAATTTAAAAAACTTATATCTCAATAATTAAAACTTTGCTAATTTTTTATGTATTGATTTCAACTGAAATAATTGTGATGTCTCGGGAATTATCCACCAGCAGATAATCAGATTAGCAGTCAGTTTCCGAAACGCCTACCGATCTTAATTGACGTAATCTCTTATCTATCTCTTCGTCACAGCTGTTTGAGTCTCGAAAAAGTCCAGTTTAAAGTCTAAACTGAACTCATGTTAAACCGATGTTCTGTTCGTTTTAGAAGTCTACTCGTAATCGTAAATTGAAATTAATTGTTATTTCGGAAACTGGCTATAGATGTTACAGTTTTGCGTCGTCTTTTTGAAGTGAAAACTTCTTTAGCGCTCTTTTTGGAATGGGTAAAAACTTCTAAACTCGCGTCAGGACACATGACCTTATCGAAAATTCGTAAGACGGCGCGCTTGCGCGAATGCTCGTGTTTTCATGTTTGTATTCGTATACGATATATATCGTGTTTTCATGTTTGTATACGTATAGTATACGTATAGCGTAATAAATGAATATGGTATTCTACCACATAAATGATAGCACTTTTATACTGACAGTTAAAGCAATTCGTGCAAAATTGTTCCAAAATATCAAAAATGCGCAACGTCAATTTTCAAGTTTTCACTTCTGTCGGCACTCCCGGAGTGCAACCCGTCGTTTTTTTATATTTGAAGGTGGAAGGCAAAAAAGTGGACAGAATTCCTGATGGTAACAATTTCACACCAACCGGAAACACCGAATGCGTCGTTGCCAAACTGAAGCTGGGAAGGCCTCGAACATAAATACGATTACCGGCAACCTGTTCCTCCGTACCGGCACACGTCAACAACAAGCACTGACGTTTTCGCGACAGGAAAAAGTAAGACGGTGGTATCTATAATAGATATTACAACGATGTGATGATAAAACGAAGTGTTATAAATTCTATATTACTGTTGTAGAATGTAAGTATCGTTAGTTTTTTTTCAACCCCAAAGTAAGCAAATTATATGCTTGTGTTATTGGTGTTAGTCAACGATACTAATACATAGAAATCCTTAAGTAGATACCAGAATAAATTTAATAAACACCCAGACCCGGAAATGCAAACATCTAAATATTCATCACACAAATGCCTGCTCCCGTCGGGAATCGAACCCGAGCCTCGTGGTTGGTCGGCGTAGTTAGGCGTGTACGCTAGTCACTCGACCAACGAGGCGAGTTAAAAATATAATTCAGAAACTAGGTAATTGCCATAACACCGATCTGCCACTGTCACGCTATACTGGCAGACTTTCCAGTTTCAACCTCCAGTATACATTATTACTGTTCCATAGTCTGGTCGTATTCATCAAACAAAACAATATTTAAAGGTTATAAACGTTTTGTTTCAACTTTTAGCGTACATCGAAAATTTTATACAAAACCTTATACTCTTTTGCAAATTAATTTATCAGTTGTCAGTTTATAAGAGTTATATTAATTTTGACAGGATTTTGACTATTCTTTTTTTATGATATTGGAAAGTAAACAAGCACACTGATTTCCTGATAGTAAGAAATTCACGCTACCTAGAGACACCAAAGGTGTTAATGGTGTGTTTCCCAGCTGAGGCCGGGATGATAGGCCTCGAG
>NJDC01000551.1:219269-252031 GCA_002245475.1 Calephelis virginiensis | reverse complement strand
AAGAAATTTTGATTTGGCCAATGAAATATTTATTTGTTAAAACAGTTTTACATAAAAACTTGAGACTATTATAGCAAAAAAATAGTTTTGTATGCGTTTTTTATAAGTAACCAAGATTTTTTTATTTATAGCTATTTGTTTGCATATGGTTTTATTTATTTTAGTCAGCCAAAATTAGTTGGTTAGTGATATATTCACTCGGTAAGGTTTTGTATTATGTAGTCCTAAGAATTATAGTCGTAGTTTAAAAATTATATTTTCGCGTTTATGAATTTATTACCCCGCTGGGCTAATTTCAAATATTCTTTATCTTTTTAGTGTTGATCACTAGGTAAAGTGTACATCAAATTGCTGTCAAATGACGTGTTTTTTAATTTGTTATCTCCTGTTACCAACAGAAACACAATGGAGAAAAACAAAAAAAAAAACACAACAGTAACGAAACCGGCGTGTTCGTATGAAAAGGGTTATGAATGTGAAGGAAGCAAGACAGGTTTGTCAGGATCGTGAGGTCTGGCACTCGATACTCTCTACCTACCCCGTTAGGGACTTGGCGTGAAGATATGTATGTATGTATCATCACTAGAAAGATACGGAATAGCCCCGCTGAGCGCTAACCAATAAGACGCCTAAAATTAAAATATGTGAACTAGTTTTGATATGGTATTCCTAGCCTAAAGTAAAAGTTATGTTGCATTCTATTACCAGCTCGATGTAGATTGTTATAGCTTCGGATCTTATACTATTTAAAATTGATACAATATAAAACCACCGTTACAGCACACGTGTATGGAGAGAGGGTGGTCTGACATATGCTGCAGGTGCTGACCAGCTGCATTTGCCAACTGCTCTATTAAACTCTGTACATTTAAACTCGTCTTAATTTAGACAGGATTAACACGAATGGTGACGATTACTGATTACGACAAAGCTGATTATGTTACTTATCTTCACGCCAAGTCATTTATGGGGTTGGCAGAGAGTATTAGTTATACTCTCTGTAAGTACTCCCGGACAAGTTACACAAATTGTATTTAATCCCAAAGTAAACAAATTACGTGCTTGTATTATGGGTGTTAGTCAACGATACTAATACATAGAATTACTTAAATAGATAAATGCATTTAATAAATAAATGTTCATCACACCAAAGCTTATACCCGTCAGGAATCGAACCCGAGCCTCGCGGTTGGTCGATGTCGTTAGGCGTGTATGCTTGCCACTCGATCAACGAGACGGTCAGTATTAAGTACCAAATAACAGGATCCTTGCAGATATGTCTGGATTAATATTCATTATACTTTTACAAACAAGCCGGACACCACCCTCGGATAATACCCGACCAATTTGATCGTGGTATGTCTTTGCATTCGCATTGTATATCGACGATATTATGTTGCTTATTAAAAAAAGTCTGTGCTTGCGGTGGCCGAAGAAGTGTTAAAGTCCCGGGTCGGGAAACAAAAACATAGAAAATGTATATTTTCAATTTTCTTTTAAAAATAACGTTGCCCGGGATTGGACATATGCATGGTTGGTTGTAGGCCTGCCACCTATCACATTGTGGGACTTAGTGTCTTCGGCTAGTCGTGGATGCCTTGGTTGTGCCTTTGCGTACCGCTTCGAATTCGCGTGAAGATATTTGTTTTTTTATATTACATCTAGTAGAGTTAAACTGTACTGCATAATATTTTAGCCTGTAAAGAAATCTAATTTCACTACATACCTAGTATAAAACAAAGTCACTTCCTCTGTCCCTATGTCCAATGTATGCTTAAATCTTTAAAACTGCGTATCGGATTTTGATGCAATTTTTTTAATAGATAAAATGATTGAAGAGGAAGGTTTATACATATATTTCATACCCGTGCAAAGCCGGGGCGGGATGTTAGTTATTAATAAAAAGTTACGTGGTTGCCTGTTGTTGTTCTACTCTCTCAAGAAAAGCAAAGGTTTCTCTTCCAAGAACTATAAAACTCTGGTCTCATTAAAAGAGGTGGCGTAGAAGATTGACCTCTTTTGCCACCGAGCTGAATTCATGAATGCAACTTTGTAGCTAATTTTATTATTAACAGTAATACAGTAATAGCAATTTATAAACTTTCATAAGCCTTTTATTCTATATTAAGATCTTCATAATTTTCATTTCACTTAATAAGTTAACAATTGAATATATATGTTAGGTTTTGGTTTTTTATGACATTGGAAGGCAAACAAGCACACAGATTTCTAGATAGTAAGAAATTCACGCCGCCTAGAGAGAGAAAACGTGTATTTTCAATTTTTTAATAAATTAAACCTTGGCCGGAATTAGATCGGCGGATCCCGCCCGGTTGGCGATAGGCTCGCCATCTATCGCAATGTGTGACTTATTCGTGGGTGCTCTGGTTGTGTCTCTGCTTACTTCTTCGGGGATATGGGCGTGAAGGTACTTTAGATAGGTTATTAATGTTGACCATTAGGCGACAAAATGTTTAAGTTGAAGTTAGTTTTTAGCAGTTTCATTTAAATTACACCTGAAGTTAATTTTTAAATGGCTCTACCATCGAAGAATACTACCTGTAAAGGAAAGAACTAGCAATAAATCTCACACGACTTTAATTATAAAACGAGAGTGTATATAAATCTAGCCTCTCTCTAGCTCTGCCTCAGGTTGGCAACGTACCATTACCACCTTTGGTGTCTCTAGGCGGCGTGAATTTCTTACCATCAGGAAATCCGTCTGCTAGTTTGCCTTTCATTATCATAAAAAAATAAAAACTCTCCCCTTCTTCTCTATTTTGTTACTTTAAACATCATTAATACATTTCTGAGCGAAAAAAAATTGCAACAATACATTTTTAAATTAATAATCCTATTATCCTATTGATATTAATTATTAATAATGCTATGAATGCGAAAGTTTGCATGTTTGTTCGTTACTCCTTCACGCAAAAACTGCTGAACAAATTTTTATGAAAATTGGCACACGTAGATGGTTTTTATCCCAAGAAAAGGTTCCTGTGGGACCATTAACACGGTCACCACCGCGGGCAACAACTAGTACTCTATAAGAGTAGGTATTGACTTATCTGTAATTTCATTTATTTTCCAAGTAGATAATAAATATGTTATCTTCTTTCAGGTGATAAGGGTGACGCAAGATCTTCGTCATAACGAACACAACGAGCAGGTATGTTTGTTTATTACGTAGATGTTATGAAAACAGCAAATACCAACGTCATGACGATCTCTTTACACCAGTTCATGCAACTCCAAGGCAAACACAGCTGGGAAACTTATCAAATTTCGTTTTTATATCTTACGTTTAGAATTTCTTATAGGATAGGAAGGTATACGTATACACGTTGTCTATAGAAAAACTTTTATTGTAAATTTGCAAGAAATTGACTTTTACTTCAATAAGTAAATCATCTAAGTATAAATGTATTTTAAGGTCCATATCCCTGAAGAGGTAGAGAGAGGTACAACCAGGGCACCATCGACTAGCCAAAGACACCAAGTTCCACATTGTGTTAGGTGGCAAGCCTATCGCCAACCGAGCACATATCCAATCCCGAACAACTTTTTTATTAGAAAATTGGAAAAAGTAATATTTCTTTTTGTTGCCTGAGCTGGGAATCGAACCCAGAACATCATGCTGACTGTATGAGGTTCTGGGTTCGGCTAACACCTTGACTGTCTGTGTTTTAGCTTGGATTTTCACCAATATGCGACTTGCATATCGGTCAAATATCAATTGCAAATTTTACCAAAATCGGTTCAGCGGTTAAGCTATAAAAGTATCTTCACGCCCATATCCCCGAAGAGTTTGGCAAAGGCACAAACAGGGCACCCACGACTAGCCGAAGACACTAAGTCCCACAGTGTGATAGGTGGTAAGCCTATCGCCAACCGGGCACATATCCAGTGCCGAGCAACCCAATTTTATTTTTCTTGCCCGACCCGGAATTCGAACCCGGGACCTCATGCAGTCAAGTCCAACAACTGAGCCGCTAGACCACAGAGGCCAATAAGTAAATTCTAAAGACTGTAAGTGTGTCCTTTATGTGCTACAAATATGAGTTGCCAATTATGATTATATACGATTTAGCTTCCGAAGCAGTAGTACGCTAAATTATGAAGCACAGCTCTAATACTCGAGTAGTTTCATTTAAAATTTAAGCACAGAAAAAAAATATATAATGCGCTTAAGAGTGATTTGTATCACTCACTCACATATTTCAGAAAACCAGATCACTTACTCCGAGTTAATTACTAATCTTAACGAACAAGACAATACCTTCGTGTGTACCTTTTTCCATTTAAGTAAATTGAAAATCCAATCGTGTTTGCTTCTACAAAATTTGTTTGTACGTAATACAATTATAGATACCACAGGAAATTCAACTGTATTATTAATAGTTAGAGTTCGATATTGGGTGTTAGGTTCATAGTTAGTTTTTCATAAACATTCGACGAACAGTTAGCACTTTCATTTGTAAACTCATTTGTAGTGCGATATTGACTGAATGTTGGAATTTACGGTTTGAAAATGGTGGCTTTAATGGTTACGTATCTCGTGGTAAAGCCCACCTGTGTCTGGTATTCATGAATATATTTCGCTGTATGAGCATAATTGGAAGACATGTTTGTCTTTCTTTTATCCGACTTAAAAAAAGGAGGAGTTAATCTGCTCCTATATGTTTTTGTGTATGTAACCGTTTTATGTTTTTTAAAGAGCATAATACCATGGTGGTCTAACTGTCATCCAGTCTGAATCTGGTTAAGGTATTCCAAGGAAATCAAAGAAAATACACATTTTTTGTGTATATCGGTTTGCTATTAGCATAAAAAATATATCCCCATCCAAAAGCATTTTTGACGGAAAAAGGTGGTCTCCCACATTTCTGAACTGATTTTTTTTTATTTGAAAGAGCGTACTTGCGAGGTGGTGTCATAACCACCTAGTCTGGACCTGATGATGGAATCTTAGGAAAATTATGGAAAATATTTAATTTATTTATGAAACTAAAGTCAATTTTTGCAGTTTTACTTTAAAAGTTTGTCTATGGACAACATCTTCCTATCCTATAAGAAATTCTGTACATAGACACTTGAAAGGTACTCAATGAAATATCGTCAGCCTCGTGTTTAAATGAAGTTTATTTTTACCATCATGAATTTAGTCCACTAGTTAACCTTCCTAAGCCATTTAAAAAACAACCGTGGCCGTTACGGTGAATGAAGTTTATAGCATAGTCACCTATACCAATTGTATGGTAGATTTTTTCTCAATCGACAAGTTACATTTATAGCGACAAACAAGGAAAAAGGTTAAATATTTAAAACTCTACGTGATACGCTTTGTAATATTATTTTACTTTTAGCAAAGCCCCGTGTTGGTTGGGCTCCTTAGCAGAATAGACCATCTGCCTTCCTGCCAGGCAGCTCGTAAAAGCGAGCACAGGCTTATCGTCACTAACACCTTGACTAGGTGGTAGAGTTTCGCCCGAATGGGCATTACCGCCTTACCTATTCCTGCCGCTATAATGTCAGGTTCGGAGGGTAAGGTAGCCAGTAAACTTCCTTTTACTCGAGGCCTAACATCCCGGCCTAAGGTTGGCAATGCATCATGTCCATATGAATTTCTTACCATCAGGAAATCCACTTATTTGCCTTCCAATGACATAAAAAAGCCATTTTGTAATACAGCTAAAGTTTTTTTTTTAGTTTTACTGCGAGTAATTATTATTTATGATGTAAGGAGTAAATCGGACATAATTCTTAATACTGCTGTTAAGAAACGTTTTGCCTACAGACTCACCGTCAGTTTCCGAAACGCCAATCAAATTTAATTTACAGCTGTTTAAAATGAGTTTGGTTAAACTGAACTCATGTTAAACAGCTATTATGAAGATCGTAATCGTAAATTCAAATTGATTAGCGATTCGTAAACTGGCTTTGAAATTGTTATTGCTCAGCTCAGGCTGAAATGTTAAACGATCCTATTGGCGTAATGGTTGAAACAATTCCACTTAGACTAATTGCATTTGTGATATGATCGTCACATCCCTACATTTTGATGTACTTGCCAAACTTGCTTGCATCTTCATGTAGCCTCGTAGAGTTAAGCAGAGGCACAACCAGGGCACCCACGACTAGCCAAAGATACTAAGTCCCACAATGTGATAGGTGGCAAGCCTATCGCCAACCGGGCACATATCCTACCCCGAGCAATATTATTTTTATCAGAAAATTGGAAAAACCCAAAATTTTTTTTGTCAATAAAGCAAACAAACAAACAAACAACAACAAATTTCTTTCTGTCTTTTTTGGCGAAAACACTAAGTCCCATAATGTCATAAATGGCTAACACCAACCGGACAGATACTTTTTAGAAAATAGACAAAAACACATTTTCTTTTTGTTACCCTACCTGGGGACCGTACCCGAGACCTCATGCAGTCAAGTCCAACAACTGAACTGCTAGACCACAGAGGCGGTACATTCTGTTGCCAAAAACAATCTTGCTTTTGTAAAATAGGTATTATTTAGTTTCACTGTCTGAATAATTTCCATTTTATCCTAATTTTAAAATTCCAAAAAACACGAAACGGCAATCACTTATTTTAAAACAAAGCAAAGTATATTAAATTTGAAATTATAATTAGTTACTTATGAGAAGGTATTAATATCGCTTAGTTTCTCTTTGTGTATGCCGTGGGAACGACAGACAATAGGGAGATCGGTGGTGCGGCGTCTCCCTAGTGCGACTGTTCAAGAAATCGTGAGACCCGTGGGAGTTATGAGTTTAAATAGGAGCAATAGACGTGTTGGCATTTGTATTAGAGTGGTTCGAATCTATTCTAGCTCACAGGACTACTTGGTACAGTAAGCAACACAAACTGAACCCCAACACTTTGAAATTATCGTAAGAAGAAGAGATATTTGTGGTGTTTACTGTATACGACTATATTATTGGGGTTCCAGATGGATGTAAACACTGGTTGTCAACATTGGTTTGCATCCTTCTGGACCGCAGTTAAATCTTAATATATTTTAATAATAATCGGAAGATGGAAATTAAGTTTAGTCTAAGGTAACCTTTGTTGGAAGGCGTGTTTGCAACCGACTAACGGCCAATGTTAATAATGTATCTCAATCTAATGGATTTCAAGCAATCTAGATAGCTGCATATCCGCCGGCCTATCCTATACCTTATTCCCATAGTTATCCCGTGCACAGGTATATTATGGCAAGCGATAACATAAAAATGGATTAAAATATCAATCCTGGACAGCGAGTTTGGATTAGGATTTATTATTAATATTGGCCGTAAAACGTATTGTAGACACAAAATTATGTTTTCGTACATTACACGTTGTAAAATTAACTAAAAACTGACCTTTTATTTTAGTTATAGGAGCTCCTTTAAAATATATAGGTCAACTGCTTCTATCTAACCCGTAAGATTATTATAAAGTCAAATTTTCACATATACTAGCACCGTGGCCTTGAGAGGTGATAGAGTTTGATAAAACTTGCCCTGATAGCTGCAAACATTCTACTTCTTCCTGCTTCTTTGTTGTGAACTTACTCAGGCATGGGTTTTACTTCCCTGTCCTCTTTTGCTGTTGGTATCTAATGGGATGTATATTTCATTAGGAAATCCATCTGCTTTGACTTTTTAAAAGATCGAATGACATAAAACGGATCAAAACGCGGATAACGGCAATTTAAAAAACAAGTAAATTAGTTCAAGTTCGCATAAGTAAACTAAAAGGATCCCATAAGAGGTAGACAAAGGTTAAACCAGGGCACCTACGACTAGCCGAAGACACTAAGTCCCACAAGCGAAGCTAAACGTGTTAGTCAAAAAGCTAGGTATGAGTTAGTCTCAATTTAGGATTGATGTATTTGCTATTTTGTTTCAACAATTTCTGAAAATCGCGTGTTTAGTCTAGCGGTCCGGTGATGGGTTTGACTTCATAAGGTGTGTCATAAAAAAAGTGTTTTTCAATTTTCTAATAAAAATTTTGTTGTCCGGGATGGGATATGTGCCTGGTTGGCTATGAGCTAGCCTCCAATCACATTGTGGGAGGGTCTTCGGCTAGTCGGGCACCCACGACTGCCTCTGCCTACGTCACAGGAGATATGGGCTTGGATAACGATTGTTTTAGTTTCTAAAACAATATAGAAGAGCAAATCTGTGAACAATAAATATTGAGTCTCCGTACCATAATCAACTTCCAACAGATTCGGCATGTAATTGTATTTCATTCATCGTATTTTTTTCGTGATCGCCTAGAAACTGTGTAACAAATTAAAACTGTTTGTCTAGGTGTGCGCCCACATCTAGCATCCATATATTAGCATTATAAACAGTGAAGCCCGACCGTGAACTTCATATGAGTTTAGGGTTGCCAAGCAAATATTTTTATTGCATATTTGGCTAATTATTTCGTGTATTGCTTGCATAAATTTGTTTAATAAAATATTAACACAAAAATGTATAAAGAAAAAAAATGGTGCATGATTCTGACAAACCTATCCTACAATTACAAATGGACCTTCTATAATTTGATTTGAGGCCGATATCACGATACTGATGCTCAGAAGCTGAAGAATTACGAGTGCCATCTTTTTACGGCTATTTTAGGTTTTTAGTTTAAATAGTAAGTAAACATTTTTGACGTTTTGGGCAGACAGATGCAATCCAATGATTATTAACTAAATAATAGTCGCTGCTGACAAGTGTTACAAAAACTAAATATTTTGTAACTGCTATTTTTAAAATTACTAGGTATTTCAGAAATTTTAATGTTTCATTTTGAAAAAAACATTATTGACATTAGACTTTATATCTGTACATATCAAATTTTATCGTTAGTTGTTAACTGGTAAATATTAACTGATATGAAATGCAGCGAGGTTGCCCGCTTTTTAGAACTTTAGCTGTATCAAGTCTGGCAACCCTTGACACGAGTGAATGAACTCATTTAGGACTCGAAATGATAGTAGAGGACGTGACTCGAGGTCTTCGCGTGTCGTCAATATTTTCTCGCCTCGCCAATCGTATATCGAGTCTTCGACAGAGCCCGTACATCAGTGACCTGGGGTCCTGCTGGTCACGATGCCAGAAAAGCACGCGCCGAAAGCCGATACCGATGTCAAAACAAACTTTCGAGGCCTTTAAGAACGTTTATTGTAAATAATTTTTCTATAAACGTTACTTAAAACTAAGAGTCAGTTAATTCCGATTACCTTTAAATAACTAAAACTTTAAAGTTTTTTTTTTTTTGTATTTTTGTAAACATAAACTTCGCGAGATATATATTTCATTCCCTTTTCATAGTAAAACTTTTAACGTGATATACTATATTTCTTTTTTTTATTTGCTCAATAATTTTCTGTGCCTTTTGATAGGACTTGACCATTTTTGGTACATATTTTTTCATGATTTTTAAACCTTATACGAGTATGTTTGTACTCATATTACACAATAAATGTATTTGAAATAGAAGTAGAGGACATGTCTTCGGTTCTTCTTTTGGTGTCAATTTATATTGACGGAGCCATTTTTATGAAGATTTTGATATAAACATCAACCCTAATAGGGGTTCTAGGTGATTGTAATCATTCCTTTCAGCAAAGCTGACCTTGGAAGAAATTTTGTTTACATCTTCCGATTACAAATTTGGATTGAATCTACGGTCCAGACGGATGCAAACCAATGTTTACAATCTTTAAAGTCTTTAAGTCCATAAAAATATATTCACATAAAATTTTAAGTTTCAAAGTATTTTTGTGGGAATTTCGGTGGTTAAATTTTTAATTAATATGTTGAATGAGGAGAAAATTAGAGTTTTCTATTAAGAAGTGTATTACAAATGAAACCCTATTTTTACTAACTGTTTTTTTATGGAATGATATAAGACTAACATTTTTACATGCTACGGAATCAATTGTACAGCCAAATACTATGCAAATGTTAAGTCAAAAGTCAAATGACAGTTGTTGATGTCGAATACAGATTAAAAAACCTGATTACGTTTACTAACACAGTCTAATCTTTATGCATTTGTTTTAATTACGTATTATTAAATATTGTGTATCTATTATACCATTTTAATTCATTTTGCGTTACTTTTGAGATGTCTATGTACTATATTATGTGGTGAAATTGGTAATTTTATTTTCTTTTAGTCAACTGCATAAAAGTTTATTTAAAGAAAAATATATTTTCACCCATATACTTGAAGTTGTCGACAGAGGTGTAACCAGGCTACTCACGACTAGCCGAAGACACTTAGTCGTAGGATTTAATGCGGTTAGGGGTAACCCTATCACCAACCGTACAAATGACCAATCTTTGGCGAAGTTGCGTTTTTAGAAAATTTAAAAACACATTTTCTCTTTGTTGCCCTATCTAAGAGTTGAACTCGGGACCTCATAACTCAAGTCTAACACCGGACTACTACACCTTAGAGTGAGAGTTTTTATTTAAGTTCAGTTTAATAGCAAGTGCTGTTAGGTTTTATTACTACTGACGGTCATTGACCAAGTAGAATAGCATTTAATGCGTCATTAGAATACTAGATATGCCTCGTGACTTTTGCTTAAACTGTAGCATAATATTACTTGTAGGTAACCTTAATAAGTAGGCTACCACATTTTTTTAAAAAACTAGATATTACAGTAGTACTATTTAAATTATGCGCTTCGGCTATATTCGTCAAGCTTCAGAAATCCGAATGTATTTTAAAGATGTCTATATAGAATTGTTATTTCATAATTAATCATTTCGCTTAAATTTAGATTAGGTCAGCCAATTTAAAAATAAAAGCGTAAAGTGTAAAAAGAGAAAAAAGGGTAAAACTGAAGAGCATAATTTAAATAGTATTACTATAGCTGCGTTTTTTCTAAGTTTCTCTTACCGCAGGAACTGCTGAATTTTAAGAAAAAGTAGCCAGTGTGTTTGTGATCTGCAATTTCGTTCATACCTACTTTATTGAAAGCGAAAAACTTTGGTTCATGTAACCCATATGTTGTATTTTCTGACACCATAGTGTGTCTTTACATGCATGTTCCGTTTTTACGTCAAAACAGCTGAACTGATTTTAATGACTTATCACAGATATAGTTTACTTCATGAAGAGGAACACAGGTTATATATTTTGGTCTATCCCTTATTTCAGACACCAATTTCAAAAAAAATATTTCCAAACATTCAAAATATCGGTAATCCAAAATGGCGTCCATGTTTCGATATTCATCTTTATAATAATATATAAAGCAAGACTACCACGTACGACGACTGAATGACTTACCTCGAATTCATCTTCATAAAATCTCAGATAATATTTCCAAACATTCAAAATATTATCGATAGTCCAAAATGGCGTCTATAGTTTCGATATTCATCTTTATAATAATATATAAAGCTAGACTACCACGTCCGACGACTGACTGACTTACCTCGAATTCATCTTTATAAAATCTCAGATAATATTTCATCGCTGGAGACTATAAACAGACAGTAGACATCTGACCGCATTCACACGGTCACAGATTACTGCCAAGTGGTTTTAGACCGCATGATTGATCATCGTGCGCTACGTGAACGGATTACTGTATTCAAATTGGTGAAACAAATGATTCTACATAGAATCATTAGCGGATTAGATTTTATGAATATGACAGCTGTTTTGTGGTTAGGAAAACTACGTTTGTTTTTTAATTCAAAGACAAGCATAAAAAAATTCTTCACGCCCATATTGCCGATGGGTAGACAGACGCACAACGAGGGCACTCACGACTAGCCGAAGACAATTAGTCCCATAGTCTGATAGGTGGCAAGCCTATCGTTAACTGGGCCATCCCGTGAGCAATCGCGGGAAACATTATTTTTATTTGAAAATTGAAAATATACATTTTCTAATATTTTTGTTACCCAAAACGGGAGTCGTACGGGACCTCAAGAAGTCAAGTCCGACGCGGAGTGTTAGACCACAGAAGCGATTTTTAGTCAGTGTCACTAATACCTTAATTGTTTCCTGCAGGTGTAGCCATGAAACGTGCCGCTTACTTTCAAATATTCTTTATTTAAAGCTAATTAATTTAGTAGATAACCACTTCCATTATCTGTATATCGAACAATATCTAACTCTATTTAAAATGCGAAAGTCGGTTGTGCTGTTATTGTAAAACTAGTAAATGTACGGTAGAGGTAATTCATTAATAAATTAAGACCATCTTTAGGTAATAGTTAACACCTGTGCCATAAAAATATACACATTTTTTCACAATAAATCCCTTGTAAGGTAGACAAAGAGTAACGAGTGCCATAGGCCACAATTTCTACACAAATGCCAAACTTCCTCCATATTCATATTCAAGCACACATCTTCAGCGAACAACCAAGAGGCTCAAGTTCGATTTCCGACGGGGGCGGGCATTTTTGAGATGAACATTTAGATGTCTACAAATTTACTCTTGTATCTATTTAAGTATTTCTATGTATTAGAATCGTTGATTAACACCCATAACACAAGCATAATATAATTTGTTTAGTTTGAGGTTTGATTAAATTTAACATGTCTAGGGATATTTATTTATTCATAATTTTTTCAAGGAAACACGGCGGCCGGGTTCGAAACCAATCTCGAGTAAAAGGTACCGAATTTTATAATATAAAAAATAATTTCCACGTGGGAACTTTTCTTAAAAAAATTGTTCCTTTGTTAGTCATATTCGTTTATTGCATTTAATAGTGTTGAACTACAGTTGATTTTATGATAAATATAGTGTCAAATACTTGACCTTAACAGACATGCAATTTTTAGTATTTGTGTCAAATTAAACTATAATATTATGAAATATGTCAATGTAATTAATTTGTATTGTAAAGAATTTATTTCTACTATTAATAAATTTAAGAAGTATAAAAATAATTCTATTTATTGAACAAATACATAGTTACCAAGTGAAATACGCTACAAAACTAAAAAACTAGACTGTAGCTATAAAATCATAATCGAATTTCATATTAATAATGATATAACAGCTGTTTAGAGTAGGCTAGATATCTTAACCCTACACTACTGATGCTTTTTCTAGTTGCACGCGGAAGGTCGAAGCGATCCCGTTAGCACATTAAAACAAAATGATCCCCATTAGTAGTGCCGACGCCGAATACGCTCACGTCTTCCGCTGCACGTCCCGTTGCGGCCGCGTGATGAAAACGTGATTAAGATGCCATGTGGATATTTCTATCCAGCTTGTATATTTTTGTTATTATCCAAAACTAGCAATTACTCTCGGTATCTGCCGCTTTTGCTTTTTGTTATGACTCGCAGTAACATTTAATAGAGCTCGATGTGTAATAACTACATCGTATAAAACAAAGTCGCTGTCTGTATGTATGCTAAGATTTTTACAGCTACGCAACGGATTTTGATGATGTTTTTCAACATACAGAGCTATTTAAGATTAAGGTTTATATGTACAATTGCATAGAAGTTTGCCAAACTATCCGAAGATTAGTCGGCATAAGTGTTTCATAAGTGTTTTGCAGTAATATTTAAAACGCATTCTTGTTTTAGCCTTTACTTTATATAATTTTGACTGATTTTATAAAAGCATCCCTATTTTATACAGCTTATATATGTAGTTTGTGCATTTTTGGAGGAAAAAATAGTGAAAACATCCATTTTTTAGTTGATATATCTTACGTATTTAAAGGTTATAGTGTAAACAAATGGATTTATGGATAAAGTATTTTGCGTTCAGACCAGACACATAAAAAGTTAAGCAAGTTGTAATGGGCGGTCGTTCATGACCTCGGCTTTGAAAGTGTTAACATGTGTGAACAAGCTTTTGATAATGTTCCCGTTCTTGGAAATTGTCATCATGTTATTCCTATGACTTTTATTAAATCTTATTAATATACATTCGTCCTCATCCAATATCAGTATTTTGGACATGAAGGCTTGGTTTAGATCTTTGTCAGGCACCGAAAAATAACATCATCAAACACTCAAGGTGTTTTTTATTACATTTTGTACAGGGAGATGTCAAGTTTTTAATAATTAAGTATTTATTTGTTTCTTTTAAAGACTAAAGGTGAAAAAGATAGATAGGTATATATATATAATATCGCCTCTGTGGTCTAGCGGTTCGGGTGCTGGACTTGACTGCATGAGGTCAGCGGGTTCGAATCCCGGGCCAATCACAAAGAAAAATTGGATTTCCAATTTTCTAATAAAAAAAATGTTGGTCGGGATTGGAAATGTGCCCGGTTGGTGATAGGCTTGCCACCTATCACATTGTGGGACTTAGAGTCTTCGACTAGTCGTGGGTGCCTTGGTTGTACCTTTGCCTACCTCTTCGGGGACATGGGCGAGAAGATACTCTTTTTTTTAGGTATATAATGATTTATATTTTAAAATATTTTATTGCATTAATTTAATATTTGCACTCCACAATGTTGTATAATGTATTGGTATTCTTAAATATATTTTGTAACTTCTTAACACTAATCCCTCAAACAAATTTCATTTTATTTCATTGTGTATATAATAAGAACAAGACGTTGAAGGTGTTAAGTTGTGTCGAAAGTGTTACTGTTCTCGGAAACTGTCGTCGCAATACATCCGTCTGAGTCAGAGCAAGTTTTTTAAGGTAGCTCAATTCTTTCAGTTACACTGGTCGAAGTAAAGTACATACAACATAAAAAATATGAACGAATGAAAATGATAAATGACGTCATAGCGCGAGATGCACGAAAATTCGTACGGGCTGTAGTGTGGTGGTGGTCCTACACCTGACATTAGCTAACGGCCAATGTTAATAATGTATCTCAATCTAATGGATTTCAAGCAATCTAGATAGCTGCGTATCCGGCGGCCTATCCCATACCTAATTGCCATATTTATCCTGTCCACAGATATATTATTAGCAAGCGATAACATAAAAATGGATCAAAATATCAATTTCTTCGACAGCAAGTTTTGGATTAGGATTGATTATTAATATTGGCCGTAACTATGTCGTAAAAACGATTGAAAATCGTAATTATAAAAGACTAGACGTTTCACGCAGCTTCGCCCGCGTAACTTGGGGTTTTCTGCACCGATTTTGATGTCGATTTGAAATCGGTCTAGTAGTTTCGGAGCCTATTCATTTCAAACAAATAAACAAAAAATCAAATATTATTGTATATATATATCTTTCTAATTAGACTAGTATAGAAGAAGAAAAGTCAGAGCAAGTTGATTAAATTACGTTTTCATGATAAGTGTGTCACCTTTGGTCTCTTCCCCTCTTAATTCCCCGTGTGGGTCCGGGCTGGAAAGCCTATCGCCACCGGGCAACATTATTTTTATTAGAAAATTGAAAATATACATTTTCTAATTTTTTTTTGTTGTCCGACACCGGACCGCATTTGGTTATGATACCGGTTTTGCTGATCGAAACGTCTTAACAATAGCGTTTGTGATTCTATCTCATATGAAAACCTTCGTTTTTAACGTACAGTGTATTATAAATTTAAAAAAATACATTTGTTTATAACAAAAAAGCTGTATTATTGTTATAAATATGCTAACTGACCCGGCAGACGTTGTTTTGTTATATTTTTAATGTGATTTTAGTAAAAAAATAGGGGTGAGTCACCCTTGTCACTTAGGTGTATGAAAAATAGATGTTGGCCGATTCTCAGACCTACACAATTTGCTCACAAAATTTCACGAAAATCGGACGAGCCGTTTCGGAGGAGTTCAATCACGCACACTGTGACACGAGATTTTTATTTTTTTAGAAAACATTAAAGCCATAATGAAGTTTTGTTTAAAAAACTCATATCTCTTAATTAAGTGCATTCGAAAAGTATAGAGAGGTCTAATGTATATTAACTGCTTTATCTAAATACGTTTTAAAGGCAATGAAGACGAATGAAAGGAACATAAACCACCCTAGGCGTCAGTTTTAAATAGGGCTGCCACTTTAAAAAATAAATTAATAACCCACAAGAGATTCTATACTTCTTATCGTCGGTGCTTGGTGGAATTCCATTCTTGATGCAATTTACTTGGAAACATTGTACTTTCCACAATATATTTTATTATTTTTTATTTTTATGGTTTAGCCAACCGGTTTTGCTATACAAGCATCATCAGGGCTATATAACAACTCATCAAGAATAAAATATATTGTGGAAAGTACAAGTGTTTCCAAGTAAATTGCATCAATAACCCACAACTAAATTTTACTACTATAAATATTTTAATACACTTAAACCGTTGCCAATTTCAGTATGGTGTACAAAAAAGATTCAAACACCACATATTGGTTTTAGTTGAACAGGAAATAATTTAAATGGTAACAAGCGGACAATCTTTTTTAAACCATAAAAATTGATTCATCCAGTCAAAAATTCTGACGCTACACATATGAAAAAGAATTCAAATAAAAAATAATTTCTTTTCATAAGTTCAGACATACTATTTTAATGTACTACATTCAATTACGTCCATTTTGATTTGAAGATTTTTTGATTTTATGAACAACGGCGACACCCTATCCCGGCGAACTTCGTTCTACCTGTTCAGTTTGTATGGTAAAATATAAAGTATTGATTTTCACTCCAATTTCCTAGTTTTTAACCTTCACAATAACTAACACAACAATAAAATAATTAGCCAAATCGATTCAGTCGTTCGGAAGTTATGCGCTTACCAACACATTTAGTAATTTATTTTTATATTGTAGATAAACAAAAATCAGCTTGGAACTGTGTTATAATTTTATAAACAATTTATAATTTAATTCATTATACAAATCATATTGTTTTCTGTTTTATTTGGCGAATTTTGAAGCGAAAAAAATTTAGCTGAAAATATTACCTGCGACTACTATAACCTTTATTCAATCAATGACAAGGGTCTCGGGTCTGTGCATAAATGTGACAGCCCTACGTGCAAGCAATTAATGTTTTATGATTACCTTATATTTAATGATTATGATAATGAGCATATTGAACACAAGACTCCCACACAAGAATATTTAAAAGTAACACATTCTTCACTTTGTAAAGATTCAACATATACTAATGACTTAGCTGAAAGTCGTAAAATATTACTTTGCAGCCATTATAAGTAATACTAATTGTAATTTTAAAATGGTGACTATTTTGCTTTGCGTCGTTGATTTTTCTAGTCTACTAGTTAAGAGATATCTTAGCTGTTTTTAAACTCAAAAGAATAGGGGGCTCATTTTTTGAAAACATCCATGTTATATGTGCATCGTTATTTTATAGTCGATATCTAAAACCAAGTGTGCAAGTCTACCGGCTACTACACACACACACATATACTTACAACATACTCATGTGTATGTACACACAATGTAGTACACATTTGCAAATGTTTATGATTGGTGAATCACTGACTCTTTCAGCATAGTTTATTCTTTTGTAAAATTCGGTTGCATAAATACACATATTTTAGTACGAATTAATAATATTCTGGTTCTAGTTCTACCCTACCGCTCATAATGGAACGTTGCAATGGCAAGCACTGATGCTATGTAGTTTGTATAGAGACTGAAAATACAGTAATTTGATATGGATACCAGCCTTATCCAAAAACCTCAACGAGTTTTCGAAAGTTAAAAAATTGAACTTGAAAGCCGTGGGTAACACTTATTTTTTTGTATACTAAAGCTACCCGTAATAATGTCATTGTAGTATAAACAGCTGCGCTCAGAGACTTTAATAAAGATTTAATCTATCATTACGTCACAGTTTTGTGTCGAAAATGTCGCATTAATGACTGATTAGAAGATAATTGATGTTTCTGAGTGCAGCTGTTAGTGTCTTCAGCTAGTCGTGGCCTAGCTCTGCCTACCCCGTACAAGAATACGGGCGTCAAATTTTTTTTATTGTACAAATCTAGGAAGATTAGTTTTGTCATAATCGACGAAATAGCGACGATGGCAAAACCACGGGTAGCTTTGATATAATATATAAGATATTACATAAAGATTACATACAATCTCTAAATCAATCACGCTCGGGTTAATTAATTTGAAAAGGGCTTTAACCAGGCCGAAGTGATTACAAAAAGAAAGTGCACTTGTGAACAGTTGCCGCGCAATTTATCTGATGACTGTCACTTTACACTTTAACATGCGAGCTATTTGTCGAGTGGTAAAATTATAATTTGTACATAAAATTGTAAACCTGGCGTCGAATTCCCCGGTTTTTTTAATATGTTAATGGTATTTTTAACAAACCTCTTGAAATCGAGGAGGTTTTCAGTTCAACTATGTTATTTTAAGGCAACCATCAGAACCATTGTTAAGGTAGAAGTAGAAATTATTTATATTAAGAACTAGCAGTTTGACGTAGCTTCGCCTGCGGAACTTGGCTTTTATTGTACCGATTTTGATGAAACAAAGGCTATGTCCCCGTGTTGGTCCGGGCATATTTGTAGAGTAGACTATCTGCCTTCCTGCCAGGCAACTCGTAAAAGGCCAGCACAGGCTTACCGTCACTAACACTGTGACATCTGACTAGGTGGTCGAGTTTCGCAGCAACTCGCTCCGATTGGTACCATTGCCTTACCCATTCCTGCCGCCATAACGTCATGATGTGTTCCGGTTTAGAGGGTAAGGTAGCCGGTAAACTTACTTTTGTTCGAGGCCTAACATCCCGACCTCAGGTTGGCAACGCACCATTACCACCTTTGGTGTCTTTAGGCGGCGTGAATTTCTTACCATCAGGAAATCCGTCTGCTTGTTTGCCTTCCATTGTCATAAAAAAAAAGGTCACTCAGGGATAATGTAGTAGTCTAAAGGTGAAAGATTTTTTGAAATCGGTCCAGTAGTTTCGGGGCCTATTCATTTCAAACAAACAAAAAAGCAAACATTTCCTCTTTATAATGTTAGTATAGAAAAGTTAAAATGACTGCCACTCACGAGGGAGAATAAAATATGTTCGGTATTGTTCGGATTTTGTCGGCCCCAGGATGTGACGATCCCATCGTCTACTAGTGCTTAGTATTTTGCTATGCAGTCATAAAGTGGTGGTTAATTACTTTGCAGCAGCTCGCTCGGACTGCTACCGCCGTGCATATTCATACAGCCATGACGTATGTGCTTGATATTGAAGTGTTCCTTGCCGAAGGGTTGATTAACTTGCATAAGCGACAATTCTCTTGGTCATAAGATAGTGACGCTCTACTAACATCTATAGCGTTTGTAGGCTATAGTCGTCTCTTACCATCAGAAGACCAGTATGCTGCCTGTTTCTTAGCTATCTTTTATTATAAAAAATATATATAGACAATCGAAAAACATTTTTATGTCCTACACGATGTACTACGTTTTTTCTTAAAGTACCTTTGTCATTTTGTAAACACGGACGCAAAAAAGGTGTTATAAGTTAGACATGTATGTGTGCCTGTGTGTATATGTGTATGTCATTCCGTTTGTCTGTCTGTGGCATCGTAACAAGGAAACGATTGGATCGTTTTCGACATGGATTTTTTTAGTTTGAAAGCCACCGTCACCGAGATGGTCCTTAACTACATTATAGGTAGGTTTTGTCAGATTATCGTTAATTTATTTTATTTTATGATTATTATTAAATATAACCAAAAATCAATTGATGTGTAATTGAAAATATTTGAATTTGCGATTAATATTAAATCGTCCATCACTACGTCCTCCGGTGCGGGGCCGCCACTCGAGAACCTTTCTTCCCCAGCGGTTGTCGGTTCTGCGAGCAATGTGGCCAGCCCATTGCCACTTCAGCTTGCTGATCCTCTGGACTATGTCGGTTAATCTCGTTCTCTTGCGGATCACCGAATTACGGATGATATCTTGCAGAGAAACACCGAGCATAGCTCTCTCCATAGCACGCTGAGCGACTCTGAGCTTATTTAAGACACATTAAACGGTGGACTGATGATCTGGTTAAAGCCGCGGGGAGTCGCTAGGCTAGTTACAAGCGGTTGGTGACCGTGACTTATGGCGCTCTTTGGGAGAGGCCTATGTCCAGCAATGGACGTCCTCCGGCTGATGATGATGACGATGATCAAAATTAATTTTATCTTGATAGGCAAAGGACATAAATACATATTTTTATGATGTTGGTAGGCAGACGAGCAGACGGATTTCCTGATGGTAAGAAATTCACGCCGCCTAGAGACACCAAAGGTGGTAACGGTGCGTTGGCAACCTGAGGCCAGGGTGTTAGATCTCGAGCAAAAGTAAGTTTACCGGCTACCTTACCCTTCGAACCGGCATACGTCTACGGTAAGCACTGGCGTTATGATGGCAGGAATAGGCATAGCGATGGTACCAATCCGGGCGAATTGCTGCGAAACTCCACCACCTATTAGGATGTCACGGTGTTAGTGACGGTTAGCCTATGCTCGCCTTTTACGAGCTGCCTGGCAGGAAGCTGTCTTCTGTAATGGTCTATTCTGTAAAGGAGCCCGGACCAACACGGACATGGCTAATAACATACATTTTAAACTAAACAGTTATCAAAACAGCTATTTGATGGCTTCACGTGACATGATATAATGTCTATTACGGTATTATACACAGGAAATCTATCATTAGGTTTCTTACAAACAAGTATGGCTTACCGTTCGGAAATAGCTCTAGTTTAACTTGAAAATGAAGTAATACTACTTATCACCAGACCTCACTTCCGATCGGATGCGGGCTTTCCTTTGCGATACTACATTTACTCATGCTACTCCACCCCATTACTGTTCTTGGTAATGGTTGATAAGAAACATTGAACGATAGTCAAACATCACTATGTTTTTGTGGTGTAGGGATGTGATGACCTCATCGCTTCCTCGAAAAATATTCTCCTGTTCAGATTACAAAAATAGTATACTGTTGTTACGGGTTAAAAATAGGGTATTCGGTTACTAGTTGGTCGAGTGGCTAACGTACACGCCTAAATACACGAACAGCCGTGAGGCTCGGGTTCGATTCCCGACGGGGCAGACATTTATGTGATGAACTTTTAGATGTCTGCATTTCTGGGTCTGGGTGTTTATTCAATTTATTCTGGTATCTATTTAAGTATTTCTATGTATTAGAATCGTTGACTAACACTTATAGCACAAGCATATAATATGCTTACTTTGGGGTTAGATTCAATTTGTATAACTAGATTATTATTATTATTATTTATTTAAGGTACTGTTGACAAGCGAATTTTCAGGAAATCCGTTTTCTAGTTTGTATATACCAAAGAAAAATAGTCACCCTAATTACTTAACTTTTATCTTCGAGGATCTCGATTCATCCTTTGACCGTGATGTCTTTTTTTATGATATTGGAAGGCAAACAAGCAGACGGATTTCCTGATGGTAAGAAATTCACACCGCCTAGAGACACCCAAGGTGGTTATAGTGAGTTGACAACCTGAGGCCGGGATGTTAGGCCTCGAACAAAAGTAAGTTTACCGGCTACCTTACCCTCCAAACCGGAACACATCATGACGTTATGGCGGCAGGAATGGGTAAGGCAATGGTACCAATCGGAGCGAGTTGCTGCGAAACTCTGCCACCTAGTCAGATGTCACGGTGTTAGTGACGGTAAGCCTATGCTCGTCTTTTATGAGCTGCCTGGCAGGAAGGTAGACGATCTATTCTGCAAAAGTTCTTTGACCAACACACGGGGAAATCTGATCTTTTAAGAAAACAAAACCATCGAGCGATATTTAAGATGACTAGTGGTCGCCGCCCATTGGTCAAAATTCGACCAAAATAAATTTTAATATCTTGTTGATAAGAACGCCATCTTCATTACTCAAGACCAACTACTTTGTTTCCAAACTTTTTAGTGCGCCATCTGTGACCTTTTATCGTTATCATCAATATATTTGTGTGTGTGTCAAATGCATGGTAGTGTGGGTAATGTTTAATTTATTGATTTAATGTACTTTATAAGCATTATTATTGAAAAATATTACCGTTCTAATAGAAGTGCTTCTCCTACGCATTATAATTGTGCCAAATTTTATGCTCCTGCGTCCGCGCAATTTTTGTAAAAAGGGATCCAAAGTTTTGTCATCACGTATTAATACATAGATTCTTAACGAATGTCATCTACACTTTTCTCATAGCACTAATATTTTTAATCTGTATGTAAATATGGTCATAATTGTAGTATTTGTCATCGATTTCCTTATTGTATCAAATTACAAGCAATTTTAACCGCTTTCTATCAACCTTGTGCATAAATGGCAACGGAATAGGATATTATATGACCGAGTACGAGTTCATATGGGAATGTATCGTTTTGATGCGGTCTAGAGAATTTGTAAAGCGGTATTTGGCGGTCATTCTCACGCTTGGCCAAGATCATTAACAACTTTAGAGGTTGAGTTAGGTCGGCTATTTTGTATGTACTTATGATAAAATCGTCAGAACTTAGTACGTTGGGGGTATTCCATTAAAATATATATATTAAAGATAGAGTAGCCTTTATCAAAATAGGTTTATTGAGTGCAGATTTTTTTTTTATAATATTGGAAGGCAAACAATTAGACAGATTTCCTGATAGTAAGAAATTCACGCCGCCTAGAGACACTAACGGTGGTAATAGTGCGTTGCCAACCTGAGGCCGGGATGTTACCCTCCGAACCGGAACACTCAACGGCTCAACGGCAAGCAATGAGGTTATGGCGGTAGGAATAGGTAAGGCGGTGGTACTAATCCGGGCGAGTCGTTGCGAATCTCTGCCAGCTAGTAGGATGTCACGGTGCTAGTGACGGTAAGCCTATGCTCGCCTTTTACGAGCTGCCTGGTAGGAAGGCAGATGGTCTATTCATTTCATTATTCTAATAAATAGTTTTATTGTGACTCTTGCATAAACTTTTTATAAACTTTAATTGTCTTTAATTCCGTCTTTTTAAGTTCTCTTAAAAAGTGTTTTTTTAACTTAAAATATTTTTTTCTGTTAAATAAATTTTATTAATAAGCGTATATATTCTAAAATAACGTTCATTTACTATCTTCTCTCCTACATACCTACTCTCGGTACCACCTAATATTTTTCTGTCGCTATAACATTAGTGCTTTTTACCATCGTGTTCTAATTAAGAAGGTAACTCAGATTATAAACTTACAAAGCAGACATTAGTCATGTTGGCAATAAACCATTAACGTCTTTGGTTGTCTATATACATATTCCTCATCAGAAATCCTCTACCTTGTTTCCCTATCACTACATAGTATAAAACAAAGTCTCTTCCTCTGTCCCTATATCCTTTTTTGTGCTTACATCTTTAAACTACGCAACGGATTTTGATGCGGTTGTTTTAGATAAAGTGATTGAATAGGAAGGTTCATAGGTATATCATATACCCGTACAAAGCAGGGATGGGCTGCTTGTATGCCATAAAAAGGGTCCCAACTGTCTCAACACAAACTTTCGCACTTGCACCATAAAGATTACGACTGTGTCAAACGCACGATCTGTTTTATCTCACAAAGTAATGAAACGACACTTAATGTTAACAAGCCCTTATCTTACGTTAGTGGAGGCCCTTGACAGATGTATCTACATGAAATAAAACATTTTATACCTTTACAATATTCAAATCTAGTCGTGACTAAACTTTATAGTTTTCACTCGCGGATTTCCACGCGGCTTTGGATTTGAATTAGTGACCGACTGAAAGTTTCGGTTTCGGTTTCGGTTAGTTTCGGTTTTGGCAAAATAATGGCTGAAACTTTCGGTCGTACAGAAACTCCTTCTTTCGAGCGTCATTCGGTTAATTTCACTGCTACTGGTACTCACCTATGTACCTCCGTTCTTTAGTGATAGTATTGTAGTAGTTACCTATATAACTGGCTGTCGCTATGACCATGAAATAAATGGGTAAAAGTACACCAGATTTCAGTAATCTCTTCACGCGAGGTCTCTTGCGTAGTAGTAAAGAGAATTAAATAAATAATACATAAAGATATTAATGATTTCTTTAATTTTATTAATGATTACTTCAATTATCTAGTATTTTAATATAATGATTAATCCTCACTAGTGCTACTATTAGAATGTAAATCGAAGCTTACAAGGACTTCCCATAACATGGCGCTTCAATGCTCTCCATGGTCATGTTCCGTATTGGCAAATTGGAAGCCGATGGTAGACTTACGCTCGTAGCTATCTCGCATAAGACAGCGAAACACCAGTGACATCAATGATATAAATGTCCGCTGAGTGTCTCATACTGTAAGAAGATTTGTTAATTAGTTAATGACGTAAAAATTTCCTAATTTGTGTGCACGGGAGTTCCCCCGCCAAGACGAGCAAAGCAAAATGCGAGGTTACATTTTCTAAAATACATTCAACGAACACAGATACCTAACGATTTTATAATGCCCAGACAATATTCAAAGCAAATCGTGACTAAATACTATTCGTATTTGTTTTACGACCAGTGTAAATACTAATAAGTTATGTACTTACGTATAATAATATTGTTCAAACATTATATTAGCCAGAGGTTATAACGTGTAGGCGGTTGACTTGTTTCTGCTACAAGTGGGCGGGACAGACGTCAAACTGCCTAAATACATAAATACGAACTCTATTTTTAAACCATAGTGTTTAATATTGGAGAGCATTGGTTTATTTCTGATTAGCTCGACAATTTTGTATTGATAATTTTAGACGATTTTGTTTATTTTTTAAATTGTTTATGTCATATTGTTTTGTTTTTCTTTAAAACGTGTTTAAGTAGGGTTTTAACCGATTCTAAAAAGGAGGTAATCAATTCGGCTGTATGTTTTATGTGTAACGTGATTCTTCGGCTAGCAAACCGATTTAGATGGTGCCTTTTTAGAAAGAGAAATTAGATAGGAGGTACGGAATTACTTAATCTCATCATGATCCAGCTGGTAGTTTTTAACTTGTACAAAATAATGTGCAAATTTTCGTCTCTGTTGGCAACATTATAATCAATACCGTCGTTAACTGAAATAGATATTGAAGTTATACTTCTTTTGACGCGATTGGGAAAAATGAGGAAAGTGAATTTTTACGATGCGCGCACACACCGACAGATAAATGTGACAGTCTGAAGTTAGTTGCTACCGACAGAAAAAAGCAACACCCTAAAGTTAGTTGCGAACCTTTATATTTTTTTAGATACGTAAAAAAATTATGAATGATAAATTTTATTTTAATTATATTTTATGATTTTTAATTATTGTTGCATGCTATGTATATTTATGTATGTATGCGTTGTGTTATTATTTGGAATTTTTGGATTGTTACGCCAAAGAAGTATAACTTCTTACGTGCGTACATGATTACACACACTCTTTTTATGTAGACATACTCAAGTATAGCTTAAAACTGTTAGTGATATCGATAAATTTCTGTGAAACCAACTCGAAAGCATTAGCTGTCTTTTGAAAACTAACAATCAAATTGCAACGTAGTAATGAAATACTGTTTTTTGTGTTATAAGATGGCGAACGAGCTAGTGGCTCTCGTCATAATTATTGTTGCATTGCTATCTTATGACCGGGATTTTAAGTATTCTTTCCTTTCTTTCTCTAGGTTTTGGCCTTCACGTTAGTATTTTGCCGTTAGTCAAGTAGAAATTTGCATCAAATTTACCAAAATCTGGATTCAGTTATAATTAGTCATAAGTCATCAATAAGTCATGTCAGGTTCTTGGGTAAAGTGGTGATCTTATTACTCAAGCTCATATAGTGAGATTTGGCGGCAACGAGGAAATACACGATACGCTAATTTCTTCATGATTATTTCATTTGTGCACTTTCACTAAACAAAATTGTACGAAATGCAACAAAAATTTACTAATTTCACTCATATAAACACGAAATTCAAAAATTATAAAAAAACTTCGACTAACTTTTCCCTCGATGGCACCAAAACTCCGGGATTTTAAGTCTCGTATGAAATTCTATCAGCTTAACTCGTAACTCGACAAACCTAAGAACTAGCATTTAGTTCTGACTAACAACACAACAGCAATAATTCAGTACGCTAAATTACTAGGTCCTCATAAGCAAGAGTTGGAATTATCACATTCTGACTCCCAAAAACTCTATGTCCTTCTCCTATGTCTAACTCTGAAACAAATTGCCTAGGTTTAGATTCGCTGCCGTATTTTTTCTTGGTAGTTATTGCCTATAGCATGGTCTCTATAGACTAATTTTGTCTCTTGTCATCTTATCATTGTGCCTTGTGCTTGTTCACTGTCTTATAATAAAAAAATAAAATAAAAAATAAACAATTTGACACATCAGAAGTGAGGTCTCATAATTAACTTTATCACGTCGTGTTAATACCAATTACATACTGAATGTCAGTTTTGCATGGCTAATTAGTTGCCTTTTAAACATTAATACAATTGGAAACTGTATTATGGACATGAATGTTGTTGGACAGGACTTTGACGCAAAAATAATTTTGATAATTGGAATAAAAAATGTGGAGACGCCAAATGTATGGGTAGATTTGAGGTTTAAGAATTTATTTTCCTAAAAAGAATACATTGTTCTTGATAAATACAATGTGTATGAAGACAATTAAAACATTTAGTTAAACATTTTTTTGTCATTTTATAAGTTGGTTAAAAAATCTCATAATAATTTTTAACGACGGTCGTTTGGAATAAAGTAATCTTAAACATTCAAGTTTAACTACTAGCTGCTGCCCGCGACTTCGTACATGCGTTGAAGTGGCTTTTCGTTGTTAGTGAATGGAATTAATAGATTATACTACTACACTAAATTTGGTGAAAATCTGTTTAGTAGTTTTTGCGGGAAAAATGTACACACAAACCAATAAAAATTTTAATAATCCGAACCCTGGGTTCGATCCCTGGGCTCCAAAAAGAAAATAAAATGTGTTTCAATTTTATAATAAAAATAACGTTGGCCGGTTGACGATAGGCTTGCCACCTTTTACAATGTTAGACTGTGTCTTTGGCTATTCGTAGCTGTCCTGGTTGTACCTCTGCGTACCGCTTCGGGGACATGGGCGTGAAGACACTTTCGATGTTCCGTTAGTTTGCTTCTTTGGTATTGACCTAAAAAGTCTTATAGATCTTACAAGTGATGAAGGTGATGAGATAAAAAGTCTTCTTGTAATTGAATGCGATTTTGATTAATTGCCTAATCGACGTGAAGGGTATTGATAAATCGAATCGATTTTTATCAATTTAATTTTATAAAAACCAACTCCATACAGTTCAAAGAAGATTAATGAAAAGTCAACCTGACACAATGTGATGGGAATATGTATAAGAGGTTCCGTATAAAAATATATTTGGTTAATTCTGTTTTGCACCCAAATAAAATGAAAGAAAGGAACAAAATTATTTTTTAGGCCAATTTTACAACAATATCTATGGTTTCTATAATCCACGTTCGTCTCTTGCCATCAGGAGAGCCGTATGCTTAAACGCTAATCGTTCTCATAAAAAAACATAGTAAAGAGATAGACATGCAAAAGAATTGGGCTTATACCTAAATGCAGAAATCTATTCATACTTGTTTTACTTTATCTATTTATGTTCATTTTACTTTAATGCAAATGCGAATGCGAATGCGAATGTGGATGGATGTAGGTACCAGGGGAGACCAAGGCTGACATTTCACGATCAGATCAATCGGATATCCGAGGGTGGTGTCAAGAGTCTCCGAAACCGGCGTGTTTGTATGAAAAGGGTTATGAATGTGAAGGAAGCAAGACAGGTTTGTCAGGATCGTGAGTTCTGGCACTCGATACTCTCTGCCTACCCCGTAAGGGACTTGGCGTGAAGATATGTACTTTATCTATTAATGTTTGTTTTTTTATCTGTTTATATTTATTTTACTTTATCTATTTATGTCTATTTTGCACTAGGTTATAGTCCATACAAACTATCTCCATGAAATGGTATAAGTAGTTCATTTAACTGTATATAGTTTAGAAACTGTAGTTTGTCATACCAGAGGGACACATTACATTAGTAGATCAAAATGAAACTATTTATTTGTTTAATACATAACGCGAATAAAAGAATAATTAATGAAATAAAACAAAATATGTGTACAAACGTAAGAAATGAAAATTACTAATGGATCATTAATTGGATCTATTATATCATTTTCGTGGAGCGTCGAAAAGGAGTTTCAATTCAAAAAAAAGTTTGTATGTCTCGCGCTAGCCTTTAAATATACTGTGACACCAAAATCCCTAAAGAACGCAGTATGAAATTCGGCGATAACATGCTGTGGTTTTTGTGGAGAAAGATGAATACGTAAATAAAGTTGAACTTCAACAATACGGTATTGAATGAACAAATAATGTCGTCCAAAAGACCACTTTAACTTTAATTAGAGGTAGCAAATAAAAATAAGTAAATAGTATAACATTGTAAATGATGCATCATTACAAAGACAATATATTACTAGTCTCTGATCATTAGCATTGTTAATTTTTATGTTTCACAAAATACAGAGTCAACTCTGATCAAATAGTTTCTATAAACAAAGAAACAAACGAAACCGAAATAAATTCCTTTGTCTAAAATTTATGATAAGGCTTATATTTTAACATAGATGCTAATAAAAGGCATACATTTAGATAAAAATTGTAGTTATGACCGATGCGTCAGCTTTACAGTAATCTAAAAACACCTACCCTCATTTTGGGATGTCATTACAAAGATATCGAAGTTCAACGGTTTTTCTTCATGATACGGGCCCCTAAACAGACTTGTTTCGTGGCCGGCGGGGAAACGAACTCGAATAACCTGTCACGACAGCCTACTGAGTAATACCTTAACGTCTACGCAGGGGCTCTTACTACTAGGGATGTTCCACTAATTGCAACAGCAACCGAATTTATAGGATATAAAAAAAACATGTACGAGTAGTAGTACTATTTCAATTATGCTCTTGGGCTATATTTGTCAAACTTCGGAAATCCGAATGTATTTTAAAGATATCTGTAAGTATATAAAGTTGTTATTACATAATTAATCATTTCGCTTAAATTTAGATTAAGTCAGCCAATTTAAAAATAAAAGTATGAAGTGTGAAAAGAGTAAAAAGTGTAAAGCCGAAGCACATAATTTAAAAAGTAGTACTATACGACTAGTACGTAAATAAATGGACGTCATAAAATTTTACTTATTAAACTAACTAATTTAATTATTAAATAGTGATCTATTGGAAACAATTTTAAGCCTCCATGCGTGATTATTGCACTCCTCCCTAGGTTTTTATACTTCCTATTAATCGTTCACAAAGTCTTCTTGAGTGTAATATATCAAATAGGGGAACCAAAAATTTGTTACAGCTATCTGTCTGTCTAAAGTTTGAACACAAAATATGAAGAGCAATATCTAATTTGTTAATAATTGTAACATTTGTCGACATTCAAAATAATATCCATAGCCGTCGTATTGAAAACGAAACGAACAACCCTACATTTATATATCTTAAAATTTTGAGACAGAATTTTATGTGACAGTACTTTATTAGCAACTTTAATGACTACGAATATTTAACATTATAAACATTTGTGATTTACTGCCATAATGTATACGAGTTCCGAACATAAATCTCGGGCCCAATTTTGGTGTCCTGAGATTTTTTACTTGTTAATAAATTGCTAACACCTTTCGAATTTTTATGTTTACTTCCGAGTGTTGAACATTAAAACTCTTTTGAACCGACTTAATTCTACTGCATTGTTTATTTTTTTTACGTTTGTTACGTGATTACTTTTACAAAATCCAACAGATTTTGATGATTTTTTTTAGTAAGGTACCATATAAATTTCATCAGAATCCGTATTGTGTATTTTATGCTTAATAATGTATACATTTTTATGACGACATCAGTTACAATGATGACGATAAGCTATTTTTAAAATAATAATAATTAAATTTCAACGAGGTATTGACATAATCGGAGTATTTTTTTTCAGTTTTACTGAGTTTTATGATTATCTTAATATCTAAATATGATAATATGATACATACATAGTTATTAAGAAAATCATAAAAATCAGTTAAACTGTAAAAACCCAACTCCAACTATGTAAATATTACTATTGTAATTAATATATTACTTATTTTAATAATTATCACTGTTTCTCTGTTATTCGTATATTGTAAAAACGTTTCTTTGTCAAAGAGGAGTTAAAAGTCAAATAACTATTTTTAAAATGTCAAAGTATTTTAAAGTAATCCGAATCCGTAGCCGACATTTAATTAACAACCCTACACTAAAATATTTCAAAATTTGTTACAGTGTTTTAGTTGACGGCAATAAATTCGCACGTTTAATGACGATGAATGTTAAGCATAATATACATTTGTGATATATAGCTATCATGATTATAAGTTCCAGGCATACTCGCAATTCGGGCATACTTTCGGCTTCCTAAGATTTTTTAATTTGTTAATAAATTGGTTGCATCGTTGGAATTTTTGTGTCTTTCTAAAAGTTGGACATTGACAACTAATTAATTGTTATATTTATCTAAGAGATGAAATCTTATAGATATTGCTTGCGTGTTTTAAAACCAAATTTATTTAATCTTCATAAAAATAACGTTGCCCGGAAACGGATACGTGCCGGTTTTACAACATATCGCGTAATGTGACAATATTGTATTAGTGTCTTCGGCTAGTCGTGATACCCTGGTTGTTCCTCTGCCTACTGCTTCGTGGATATGGGCGTTAAGATACTTTTTTTAAATTAAGTAAAGTTCGAGAAAGGCTGAACCAATACGTCAGTTTTTTTATAGAGTACTGTTTTTTATAGAGCTATTCCGGCACTTCAACTTCGTTGCATCGTTCAGTTTGTATGGGGAAAATTTTTTTATTTTGTTTCTTCGCTATGAAACGGGATAAAACGTTCAGTTTTTATGGGAAAAATTAAATGGTGGGGTTTCCTAGTTTCCTCGCAGTCTATAGGGATAAAAAGTATCCTATATCCGTCTGCTGGTTTCAAGCTACCTCCTCATAAATTTTCAGCAAAATCGCTTCAGCCATTCTTGAGTTATAAATAGTGTTTACTAACACTACTTACATTTACATATTTAGATTGAAAAAACAAATTTTCAATTTGGTTGCCGATCCGGGAATCGAACCCGGGACCTCATGCAGTCAAGTCCAACAGCTAAACCACTAGACCACAGAGGTGATTACCATTAAATATTACCTAAAAGAAATAAAGTTCCCAAATGCATTGTTTTCCCACGAAAACCGTGCGCACCAACATTTTTTATGTGAAAATATCAAAAGGAACGTGTCCAAAATTTATTTATTACTCTACATTGAGTGACTCACTACAGTCACATGTCTTCAAACCTGTTGTCTGATGTGCCAGTGAGCTATTAAAACGTGGATGTGGCAGTTTAATGTTGATGCGTCCGTTGTATGAAAATTAGTTTATATTTTTTATATAATATAATATATAGTATATTAGTTCAGTTATAAAATTGCATTGTTGTAAAATAAAGAATACAAATGGATTTCTTTTGGCCAGCGCCTCTATTGTTTAGTGGTTTTGTGTAGAATTTGGCTCCATGAGGTTTTGGTTCGATCCTGGGTCGGGCAACAAATATTGTGTTTTTTATTTTTTAATGAAAACGACGTTACCTATGATTAAATATGTGCCCGGTTGGTGAGAGACTTGCCACGTATCACATTGTGGGACTTAGTAGTAGTAGTGTCTTCGGCTATTCGTGGTCGCCCTGGTTGTACCTCTATCTCATCCGGGATATGAGCGTGAAGATACTTTTATTTATTTTGTGAATTCTCGTGAGTAATAATAAAATAATTTCGATACTTTTAAAATAAACTTTTTCACGTGGGACGATAATTACTAAATAATAAAGAATGACACTAATTAAAAAAAAATAATTGTTGACTGCTAAATTCTAGTTTCATTGTGTGTAGCAATATACCTTAAAAAATAATATTTAATAGCGTTTAATAAGTTATGCTAGTCGTCCTATATATTCCTTATATTAATGTTTAGAATTTTGTTTCTATTTTAACCTTCCTCTGACAATAACCAACACAAAAAATAATAATTATCAAAATCGGTCCATCCGTTTATGTGTAGTGTGACGATCAAGGGAAGTAAAGCTTTTTAAACTTATTCTAATAAAAGGTGGAGGTTTTCAATTCGATTATAGTTTTTTGTATGTTTGTTACGCGATTACTCCATCGATCAATCGATTTTGATGGTTCTTTTACGGCCAATGTTAATAATGTATCTCTAAAGATGGATTTCAAACAATCTAGATAGCTGCGTATCCGCCGGCCTATCCCATACCTAATTGCCATATTTATCCTGTCCACAGATATGTTGTTGGTAAGCGATAACAAAAAAATGGATCAAAATATTAATCTTGGACAGCAAGTTTTGGATTAGGATTGATTATTAATATTGGCCGTTAGAAAGATAAATCATAATTCATAGGCGTATTAACTTTGTATCTTTTTTTTACATTTGCTACCTTTCGAAAAAGAAATATCTAATACACTTAATTGTTATACATACATATGCTATATATTTAAAATCATATGTTATATATAATGATTGATAAAATACAAAATTCTTACAAAATACTTTATTGATAAAATACAAAATTCTAATAAAATTATTTGTCAATTACAGGTATTAATATGGCAACAATACAGCATTTTTAATGTAAGTCAGTAAAATGGGTCTTTTTGTTTTTCACGCATATAT